>CM059265.1:39245953-39260953 GCA_030347295.1 Setipinna tenuifilis
CTTTTTATTGCAGCGATATCCTTATTTTCACACTCTCCTGATGTTTCAGGTTATTCTTCCATAATAACTGTAGGGCCATAGAATTACATTTGTCCCCTTTTAACTAATCAGATGTGCATATATGCACCTGCTGTGAATGTGCCTTCCAGTGGGAGTTTCAGTGTGCTCATGTAAACGGACTGTAAGATGGTTTAGTTTTGTGTTAACATGATTGTACACTCCTATGTATAGACTGTAGATATCACTGATATATTATTAAACTCATTGTCTTGTCCTTCCTGTGTGTGTGTGCTATAATGGTGTGTGTGCGTGTGTGTGTGTGTGTCAAACTTATTATTTTAGTTGGTATATGTGGTACTGTATGAGAGGCTTTCTTACATAGTCTAAAATGACTTTGACTGCATTCTGTTCTTGGTATTTCCAGTTATTACAGTACAGACATATGGTGTAGATTTATACTCCAATCCATGAGGTGGCGGTAATGCACCACACGGTGTTTGCCAACCACCAGAATGAAGAAGAGGAAGTCACTGAACAGGTAGGTACCATTCGGCTGCTATTGTCTATGGCCTGGTACCTACACGGACGTGTTCTACATAAATACCTGTTGTTATTATTAAAGGACATGATGTAAGGATTTAATTTAACCCCCCTTTTTATATATGCACAACTTGGTGTTTTCTCAGCCACACAATTTTAAGATCATGTGTGTATTATAATGGTAGACCTAATAGGCACCATTCGGCTGCTATTGTCTATGGCCTGGTACCTACATGGACGAATTATACATAAAGGCCTCTTAATAATGTTAAAGTACATCATATTAGGATTTAATTTCACCCCCCTTTTATATCTCTTGTTCAACTTGTTTTCTCAGCTACACAATTTTAAGGTCATGTGTGTATTACAATTTTAGTCCTAATATATAGCATTCGGCTGCCATCTTCTATAGTCTGGTACCTATATGGACACTGTTGTGTCAATTTTCAAAATAACTCAGAGCTTCTTTGACAAGCTTTCCAAACGGTTAAACCTTGTACCTTTTTTAGATGAGTTGAAGGGATGGATGGATGGCAAGGCAGCAGGCAGGGTTAGGCAGGTAAGCAGGCAGGGTAGGCAGGCAGGCAGTGAAGGAAAGAAAAATGCTCCAAAAAACTCAGTAGTTCAAGAAAAATGGTTAAAAGGGTACAAAGTATGTCCTGGACGAAATCAAAGTAAACTAAGTGTTTTCCAAAATAAGTTTCTTAAATCTTTAAGCTTGTAAAGAACTGTGTGCTCACAAGTTTTCAAACAAACAATTTCCTTTGTTCTCTCTACTGAATGAAAGGTGAGTGGCGGCCATCTTAACTCTAAGGCTCTATCCAACTCCTTCAAACTAAAAGACCTTTCAAAATAAAGGTAGATAACTAAGGAGTATGGGTGCTCTAATAGCACAACTTTATAGTTTATATAAACCAAAGAAAATGGCTCTTACAGACACATTCTACATAAATCCCTGTTGATATTCTTAAAGTAAATGATATGAGAATTTAATTTTACCCCCATATCAGATATGCAGAACTTGTTTTCTCAACCACACAATTTAAAAGTCATGTGTGCATTATGATGGTAGGCCTAATACATACCATTCGGCTGAGATTTTCTATAGTCTGGTACCTACAAAGACAAATTCTGTTCTTCTCAAAGGACATGGTATAAGCATTTAATTTCACCCCCTTTTACATATGCACAAATTGTTTTCCCAGCAACACAGTTCATCGTCATGTGTGCATTTCTGTGGTAACTTATGTTCATATTCCTTAATTTGTTTTTATTTTTATTTGTGGTTAACATTGCTTTTTACCTTTTAGAAGGAATTTCTTGGAAGGAATGTGCATTTCTTTATTGATATTCTTCCAAATAAATATTAAAATAAAGCAGTAGAATAAACTTTTATTTTTTAAAAATCCCGAGTGGCGGCCATATTAAAAATTTCGCTAGTGTCGCTGGCTTCACACAGCACATCTCAATGGCCCATTTACCACCCTGTGGGCCTTTCTCCTGAACTTCTTGCATGAATCTAGTGCATGATTGGAGCTGCAGAAGTGCTGCAGGTTTTGCTTCTTCAGCAGGGGCTACGCAAGTAACAAAGCTACTGCTGGAGTGCTGAGAGGGCCGTGTTTTAACAGGATCTTTTGTTTCTCCTCTAACAGCTGACTGCTCCTGAAGATTGCCAAACATTGGGTCACCTGCTATGCGAGCCTGCCTTTATATAAAAGAGACAAGGTCTAAAATTCTTACCCTGCCTTGGTGTTGTTCTTGCAGCGCGAAATCCTTGTTACGCCACTTTTCCTTGAGCTTGTAAGGCAGTTTCACAGTAATGCTCTTCATGGTGGATACAATGTCTAGCTCCTCCATGTACAACATTTCCTCCATTGCATTGCAACAGCTCCTTGGAAACATAGCATAATCCTGTAGGGACTTGGCATCCTCTGATTTTATCTGTGGCCATGACAGGGCCTTTTCCAGGTACACACAAGATACCTTGTACTCGTTGCCAAGGTTTTCCTTAAGCAGTTGCATAGCCCTTTGGTAGCCTCTATCTTGTGCCATGTACAGTATGTCACAAAAGTGAGTACACCCCTAATATTTTTGTACTTTTTCTATTATATCTTTCCATGGGAGAGGTCTAAAGATATACTACTTTTCTACAATGTAAAGTAGGCAGTGTACAGCTTATATAACAGTGCAAATTTGCTGTTCCCTCAAAATAACTCAACACACAACCATTAATGTCTAAACCACTGGCAACAAAAGTGAGTACTGTATTCACAGCTCTTAACTAGCCTTTGTGCTTGGCCTTTGAACGAAACACTGACAACAACAGGGACCGGTTACAGTTTCTCATTCAATATACCAATCATGTTTTGAAAGCTGTGAATGAACACTGGAATGCTGCCCTGAGGTAAGGTGGATAACAGTTGCTGTTTCAGGAGCAGTTTTGTCAACTCATTTTGGTTTTCCAATACCTTGACTATGTGACCGTCATGTAGAGTGCTGAGTGTAGCGGGTGTTTGAGGCTGAGGTGGTTGAGGCTGAGGCCATGGTGGGTGCTGAGGTTGCAGTTGAGGCCATGGTGGGTGCTGAGGCTGCGGCTGAGGCTGCAGTTGAGGCTGTGGCAGTTGAGGCTGCGGCTGAGACTGTGACTATAGCTCCTCGCCAAAAACAGTCCATTGAGATGATGGTGCTATACAAAGGGAAATGTGGTGGCATAAGAAAAAAGGATAGACCTTCCAAAACACCTTCAAAGGATGAACCAAACTTACTTAGCACCAATGAAAACAGTAAACATCTTGGGTTTAATAGAATAGGTAAAGGTTTTGGGAGTTTACCAGTGATAGTTTTTAAAGCACATAAAAGCCATGACAGAGTGCCAAAAAACAATGTCAAAAAAAGTTTTTTTTTTCAGCCTGTAAGAAGATACGTAGTCCTGATCTCAAAGTCACAACAAGCAATCGATGAAATTTAATTAAATGAACAATATGAACTTGAAAGTCACACCAACAAAAATAAAGTAGTAGCCATAATAAAAACATTAGTGGATAGACACCTTCAAGCAAACCTTTTAGCAAATCATTTATTTTTTGTGGTCACTCCTTATCGCTATTTCATTGCCTTATGTGTGAAGAAAATAAGGCAAGTAATCAAACAAAGTTTTACTGACATTACGTAATGATTTTTCAGAAAAGGCCATAACAAATGTTTTACTTAACCAAACCAACAAATGGAAGAAAAATGAGTAGCAAGTCTAACTGTAAAAGATGTGTAGCCAGTACAGATTCTGGAAATTTCTTGATTCATGTTGTATGTTCTTTGAGTCTCTTCCAAAGAAACCTTTTGTTAAATTGAATGACCTTAATTGTTTTGGACAAAAGGTTAGAAATTGAAAATGTGTAAAAACTTAGGTCATTTGTCTTAGTAGAATATTGTGTACAGGCCACTAAACAAACTAAAATATGTTCTCTGTATGAGGTTTGCCACAAATGCTACACACAGTGTGGAAACCATGAGGCATGTAAAACTGAAGAGTGGGTACCCCAAGTAGATTTTAGCCTGCCTCCATATCTTTCTGACCACGATATTAAAGTCATTAGAAGTGTAGGTTGGCTAGCTAAATCAGAACATAAATCCCATCTAAATTTACTGCAAAACTCAAAAGCAATGCATTTAAAATTTTTATTTTGCCCTGATATTACTGTTCTGCCAAAATTATGTAAATTCAAATAATTGGTGAAGCTACAACACAGTTGTCATCCCAGGAAATGTTAATAACTCACATTGGGTATTTATGATTTTGGACCTGACACAAAAAGATTCTCAAAATAATGAAATAATTGTAAACAGCAAAAGTATTTGATTCCTTAAAAGTATTCGACCATGAGAATGCAAATGGTTTCGTTTTCCTGCATATTATGTACAGCATGCAGTGTCCTCAGAAAAGCTCTTTGGTGCTAGATGTAGCATCTGAAACGGACATTTTCATTAGTAGCCTACATGATGTATGTAATGCAGGTTTTGCTTTTCCATGCAAATTTCTTAAAAGGCAAAAAATGCTGGTGGTGGTACTCCTGGTTCACCAGGATGGGGTTCAACTCCCCATGGCAATGCCTTATCCCCATGGCATTATTTGAGAACTGTACATATAAACATGTATTATTTGCATTGTACATTTTTCTTGTACTGTATGTTGCCTCCAGATACTGAATTTGGGGCATTCTTTAGCTGTCATAATGATCAAAATGAACACAAATAATGGCTAGAAATGTTTCACTTAGGTAGAATATTGTGAAAAAGTTTGGTCATTTCAATAATTCAATGTAAAATGTGGAATTTATACGTTATATAAATTCATTAGACTATCATTTCAGGATATCTATTATACTGTTGTATAAAGAAGTTTTGGATTTTTCATTATAGTTTAGTTTTAGTTAGTTTTGACTTTTTTTTGTCTAATTTAGTTTTAATTAGTTTTTAGAGTGAGTCTGATTTTTTTTAGGTTTTGTTTTCTTCTAAATGCTTAGTTTTAGCTTAGTTTTTATTAGTTTTAGTATTAGTTTTCATTTGTTGGTTATACTTTGTTGTAAGTCTGATCACACAATACTTACTGATCTTTTTCAATCCTGCACTTGACAAATTAACCAAACAAATACAATTTTAAAACATTTATTTAGATACACCCCCACAACAACCAAAACAGTCCACAAGCTGGCAGTCTTAAGTACAAAACAAATTAAAATATACACCAAAACTTCCAAATTTACCAACTCCAAAATACACAAATAAAAAAAAGTAGCAGCAAGTGCTCAGGGGGCAACAACTGGTTCACTATGAAGCACGGATAGAACATCCCTTTCTTTCAACAAACAAAGAAACCCTCATTTCAAATGTTCAAATGAGTGTTACATGTAAAAGAAACCCAGCTTGTTCTGTTTTTCAACATTATGGGATACCCCCTGTTTGTGTGTCCTAACTGAGGGGTGCACTCAGCTGTGTGTGTGTGTGTGTGTGTGTATGTGTGTGTGCATGCGTGCGTGTGTGCGTGTGTGTGCGTGTGTGTGCGTGTGTGAGACTGAGCTGTCTGTCTTGTCTGTCCATATGGGAGGCGAGGAAGCGGTATTTCTGAAAAACAGTAGGAGGGGAAGGTGCTACAGTTTCATCGGAAATTATGTTATCCTCAGAAGGAGTTGCTGTGTTATACTGAGCTGCCATGTTCTGCATGAAAGATTTTGCTGCCCTTCTCAGTGGCACCATGTCTGGTGTTTGAAGAATCAGTGATATGCTCGGATAGAGTAGGCAGGCGGCTGCTGGTGTAGCATCAAACTGTGGGGATTCAGGGCTCAGAATGGCAGCAAAAAGTTCTCGCAAGGACCTTAGCAGCACTTGAGCTAACTGCTCTCCAGCAGTAGTGGTCGTCAGCAGGTGTGCCTCAAGATTGAGCAAACAGGGTACTACTTGTGACAGTGACTGGCTGTCACTCTGAGCCTTTTGCCATTCACACAGACCAGCTTCAAACAGCTTGACCAGGTTCTCTATCTTAGCCCAATCACTTGTGAGAAGTGTGTCCATGCCCAACTCCTCAAGTACTTGGTTCAGTTCAGTTGTGATCTCCAGCAGCCTGCTACAATCTCGGACCAGAATTTTACCACACTTCTTGATCATTGCTTCATTTGCCACCGAGGATTTCCTCACAGTGTATACCAGCTTTCTTGCTCTTGTTCAAAACACATCTGTATGTGGGTGCTTCATAGCATCTGTTAGGGTGAGCTCATAGGTGTGGGCCAGGCATGGCATCCTCTGGAACTTGTGCTCCTCATCATCTGACAGATCAAGATCTAAGCAAAGACAGAACAGATAACAAATAGAGTAATTATCATTAAATGTACAACACACAAAACAATGTTGCAATTCAATAATATTCATTAATTATGATGCTGTCATGGTTAGTGAGTTTTATTTCCACAGGACAACACATTTAATATTGTATCTTCATAATAAATCTCAATATTACATATGAAACCATGGCATGACAATAGCTATATTTGAACTATTATAAATGAACTGGATTTCAATGTGACAACAGTACATTTGTATTTATATATATATATATATTTTACAAATGTATACTATTTCATTTTGAGAAGAAGTGAGTAAATGAGAGCATATTTCTTCTTTTTTTTTTGTTTTGTTTGAAGTCCAAATTAAAAATTGGAGATATATAGGTGATATATGTAACCACACTTACCAAGGTTTATACTCTCTCCAATGTCCTCATCCTCCTGGTCAGTCTTCTCTGAATGATTCGTTCCATGGGTCATCCAAACCATCTCCAGCACCTGCTGGTTGAGCCTGGAAATCATCTGTCGACTGCTGACTTTGATAATGGCTCTAACATAATCAAAGCTGTAGCCTACGGCTGCTTAGGGGGAAAAGTCCAGAACAGTCACAATGACCAGCAGCTTGTCTTCACTTATACTCCGTGCATTTAATGTCTCATCAATGCAGGAAGCAATTGATTCCCCAGTGTGTGGATGCTCTATTATTCGGTGTAGTAGGTTAAGCAGAGCATGGTAAACCTGGCCTCTGTGTGGATGATAGAAACATGCCGACACACCCATAAAAGATGCCGTTAGTCTTCTCTTGCTCCAGCAATCTACACAGAGGCTCAGCTTCCTCCTGTCCTTTATGATATCTTTCAGTTTGTGCTTTGATTTTTCAATTTTAGCTCTAATTAGGTTATTTACTCTTGCACCACCGGGTGATCTGAGCTTTGTTGCGACTGGCACGTCTACACAACTGTGTGAGTCATTAGCCTTCATTAAACTTCATCTTTTGTCTGCAGCCAAACATGTTCACTAGGGTGTTCTTGTGTGGTTACTGACCAACACGATCTATCCAGTCGTCCTTGGAAACAGTCTATTATTGTCGCCGCCTTTGTGCTAGCTCGCTGCGGGTAAGTTATTTCTGTCGGAGTACTAAAAGGAGCCAATTTGGCGAGGTAGTCGCTATACGCATTTTTATGTAAACTTCGTAAGTGTGCTTTAGAATAGTGGGATTTTTCCCTTTTAGAGTAGGCTAGATCCGCACATTTTGTGGCCTGCCCCCAGCATGATGCACTTGTTGTTCGTCTCGCTGTCATAGTAAAACAAATCCAATATAGGGCTCTGCCGATTTCTGCCCACTTTAGTCATTTTGACATTTACCACAACACACGTGTGCAGAAGCCAACTGTAAACAGTGGAAGAGTTAACGTATCGAGCGAGCCGTAGAATCTTGAATTAAGAGAATTCGATTTGAGCTTGGAATCCACGCAACGGTCTGTCAAATTGTTAGTCCGTCTACCAGCATAGGACCGAAGATATAGATGGTCTACTGAAATTGAGGTAAGATAACTTAACTTATCTAGTCTGCTAGGCTTAAGTTTATGTACGAAAAAAAAGTATTCCTTTTATATGGGTGGTGACAAGTTCGGTCCTGTATCGTGTAGCCTCCTAACATTTAAGTTTTTCGAGCCACGCACTACCCATATGCCTATAGCGATAGCTTGGGCATGTTCTGTCACTTGTCACTACTTTATTTGCTACGTATGCAAATATAAAACTATTTAACAAACTGTAAGACTTTAACCAAACATTTTAAATGAGCTGACGTCTGCCGTAACGTTACAGAAATTCTCCCTTAACGTTATATGTTGTATCTCTCAGCAACGCCATAAAAATGGGAATGTCAATTTCGTATCCCCTGGTGACGGAGCCAGAAAGCTATGTGGATCCGGACTATGACGAAGGTAACCTTTCATAAGTCAGGTGAAAATAAATGGACAGATGTGGTCAGCCGACATGTATCTTTGTTGGTCAGCATGATGACATCTGTCATGGGTTGGATGGCAAAATGATAAAAACATACAGTTTAGTTTGTTTTAGTAGCCTGAACTGTTTATAGGCCTATAGTCCAACATTTGTTAGTGACATTTTCAAATATCAAATCCATTATTAAATCCAATAATTTTAAAAGTCGATGCCTTAAAGATGCGTCTAGGGCCTAGTAGATCTGTCTATAGTTGCCATATGTCCTTGTGTCATTGAAAGCTTTTATCCCTTACACTTGTGCCATACACAACATCCTGTGTGTAAAGCTCTATACTTGAGTGTTCTCCCCCTCTTCTTGCAGAGTCGGATTCCTTCGACTTTGGAAAACAGTTACATGAAATCACATTGTCCTACTGTTATGAGATGATTGAACACAGGATCCGATCAATTAAAGAAGAGGAAAAGTTCCAGAGTATGTTTAAAGATTATACGTCTTCTTATAAGTTTAAAAAGATCAATTAGGATATCAAGTGACAGTCAGCAGAATAATAATTGTACATGATTGTGATGACAATGATTAGCGTATTGTTTTTTCGTATTCTCAGAGTATGGTTACACTTGGCCCATTGTTGTCCAAGAGATTAAGCAGAAGTATCCTGAATGGACTACAGATGACATAACAAACCTCAAACATCAGTTTGAGTTTTTTGACACCTGTGGTGACAAACTGCTCAACTTCGAAGAGTTGTGAGTTAAAAAGTTTCCCCCAGATCCCCTCTTGCACATGAACTCCCCTAGTGGTCATATTCTGCTGAGACTGCCAAGGGCCTCAGAGGGGTATAGCTCCTACAAAGGTAGTTTAGAGATAAACTGGTTTATTTAACCTAAAGGTAGTCATAACACAACTCCATTTTCATCCTTATTTCTGAGTCACATGTAAACGTTTACCATACCAAAAGTTATTGCCTGCCCTATTATTTATGTCATTAAAAGTATGGGTAAGTCAGTGAAGAGTATCAACAGCACTTTTGTTATGTCCGGTAACTATTCCAGGAGGTAAATAGGCATTCTGTCTGATCGGTGGTAAAAAAGTTAAAATGGCCGAGTCTGTCATGAGGTTGTCGACCTTAGAGCCAATCACCCTTCCTGCCTTTGAGCTCAACAGCCAATCAATCACCCTTTCCTCCTGTGCACCCCAGACAACATTTTGTGTTATTTAAGATTGTTTCATGGTCATAGTAGTCCAAGGCACTATTGTTGCCCATTTACAGAGCCGTTTCTATGTACAACAATAGTGAGTTAGCATTCTGCAGTAACCACTAATTGGCGTAAGGAGCATTTAGCTAAAAATATTTACACATAAGCTAAAGCTATCTGGACGTGGCCAAACACCCATATCAATAAAACTGTGTTGGATATGCTGTTTTCCCCACCAAAATAAACAGCACCACTGCAACAGCACTGATGCTTATGAAAATGAATTCGTATGAATACTGTAGGCTATGTTGCTGCTGCTCAGTCAGAGTCTTGCAGATAAGTAGTATGGCCTGTAGATGGCAGCAGATCCACACGTGTTGCTTTAGTGCTGAACAGGTTTGTGACACTGGTGCTTTGCTTCCCTTGGCCCATGGCAGCTGTGCAGCTCTGGACCTACTGAACAACACTGACTCTGAGGAGGTGCGCATGGACATTTTTAAGGGAGCTGCCATTCAAAAGTACAACACTCTAAACTTCGATGAGTATCTACAGGTTTGTGAGTCTGCACACATTTTTTTTTTTACTTGTAAAAAATCGGAATAGTCTGGAGGACCTACATCAATGACACGTATGGAGGATATGTGTTGACAATTTCTGAACGTTTGCAAATCTTTTACATGTACACCAAAGCAAAAATAGTGGTATTTTATGCCCTTATATTGGGGAGCAAGGTTTAGGCTATTCAAGCTTTCAAAATCGCATTGGGATATATAAATCTAAAACTGTAAAAAATGCTTTTGGCAACTTAAGCAGCATTATTTTAAAACACGCAGTGGCTGTTTACTAGAGGGCAGTGCTTGTAAAAAGTTTGTTCTGATGTTCCTCCATCTCTCCCTGTCTGCACAGCTGATGTATGATATGAAGAAAGGCATGCCTATTCGCAGACCCCCAGAGACTGAGGAAGATATTACCCGTGACATGGAGAATATCGTCAATCAGGTGTGCTTAATGGACCCCTTCCGCCAAATGTGTTACCGTGTTTTCTGAGATTACCCGATGGAGAGTTGTTAACATTGTCACATATAAATCTATCAAGAGTTATAACAAAATTAAATATTGATACATCTTGCATTGTATTTTGTTTATGTCTCTTACTAATATTTAACTAAACATTTGATGTTATTTAAAAAATAAAATAAACTTAAAATATTGTGTACTTGAGGTAACACTTCTTCCTATTTTATTTCACTTAAACTTTATACTGCATCATTTGTTCAAGAAACAGTCGAATGGTTTGTTATTTCATGGTTCCTTTATTTCTATAAGATTCATAGCAAGCCGTTTATTTATGATATTCAAGATATATGTAGCAAACTGCTTAAAGTCAGTGCAAAAATATTGTGCAAGATAGTGCTGTTAAGATTGCTTTTAAAAAGTTTAAAGTAAATAGAGTAACTTGATAATGTAATGCCTAATAAAAAACAAACAAACTAATATCTATGAAGTGGTTGTCAAAGCTGCCATGTCAAAAAAAAGTCTTATTTATCCACTCTGAATGCGCTCTGTTGATCCTGTATATCCATCAGTGTGGTGTTGGTGCTATTGCTATTGTTGGTGCTATTAATAGCAATGGCATTGACGATGGTTTTATCCAGCAAGTTGTATTTCTTCAGGAGCTTGGAGAGGGCTGGGTTGTTAAGACTGAAAGAGAGCACAAACCCTGGTGACATCAGAGACGCACAGCAGCATAATAGCTTTCTTAATTGGGCATGTTGATATGTAGGCTATGCATACAGGCATATCTGTGTTAATAGCAGGGCACTAAGATATGTGTTCACTTGCTACTAAAAGTAGCTCACAATGATAAGACAGTTGTGGTCCAACATTCTGGTAATAGTTTGTATGACATTCAGTCCATACATTACATTACATTAAACAATGTTACTGTACCTAAGCTGCGCAACAGTCATTTTCACCCATTTATCTGCAGGATTGGCACAAATGTCCCCATCAGTGGTACGAAATCTTAAAAATAAAAATAGACACATAGAAATAGATGTACTGTAAATACACATAGAACCATTCAGTGTAAATAATCCAGGGGTTCCACCAGCAGAAGGTGATGGTGGTAGTGCACAAATCTGGGATGTTCTAGTGAATGCTTGTCATCCTTCTTCACCATTAATGTAAATGTTCTGCTCAAATTTATTAATATAAACATTGTGCTTATGTTTTACACATCTAAAAACACTCACATGAATGCCTTGAGGCGGCATGGTCCACGGTTGTCCGAGATCATGACCTTCCTGATCATTTCATACTTAATCGGCTGACGACGGAACATCACACAGCAGGGCTTCCGTTTAGGGCCATCTGACAGCACAGCATGTACATAAACACAAACACAAACACACACACACACATTGTTACATCATGAACCTATGCATTTGTAGTTTTGTTTCCTATTGTTTTTAACCCAGCAGTTCCTCACTTACCATCAGCGCTTCAAGTCTACATAATCTTCATAGACAAGCTACCAGCACTGGTGAAAACTGAATAAAACTTACATGGAGAAGGCTTGGCTGAAGTCATGCTCAGAGCAAAACAACACAACAGGATAGAGGTGACCAGATACGGCGGAGACATCATGACAACACAAATGACGTTTGAATTAAGACTGACTGTATAACTGCTTGCCTGCCTGACCGACCGACCGACTGACTGACAGACTAAGCTAGAGGTCGTTGGGCTTTATGTATACGAGAGTGTGGTGGGAGTGGCCCCTACGCCTGTGAGATGCTACCAAATGCTGCTTTCCCACGTGCAGTGGAAGGTGACAGAGAAGATGCCAGGATGCTCTCATCACGTCCCAGCCAGAGATGTGGTGGTAAAATGAGGACAGTAGCATGCAACTAAAGGGGACAGGAAACCCAATGGTGCATCACCACTTTGATTTGCAAATTGCTCACCACGCACTTTCTGTAAACACACACAAACACATATTGTAGGTGTTGTCAATCTCAATGTCCTTATATTGATTTCTGTTGTTCCTCAGCTGTGACAGTGATATGTGTCATGGCACAGCAGAGTCAAATGTTTTCATTTTTGGCTCTGACATTTACCCTATGTTATTAAGGGGTTCCCTTAGGAATATGAAAATTAGGTTATTTCTTCTTTTTTTTTCTTGTGATAAATGATTTATTAAATTGGAAACACAATTTGCTCAAGGAAGCTGCATCTGTGTCTGAGATTTAGAAATTATGAAAACAATTGTGGGGGTAGGGGGCGTTAAAACATTCATGTTATATACAGGAAATGCAGGCCCTTATACCCACCTATGTAAGAAATGTAATCTTAACTGCCATTCTTTTAATGATATCCACTTAACCTCTCATTGCTTTTATTAACAATATGTCTGATTTATGTTGTAAGCAAGAAGGGATAAAATGTAGAGAATATATGTATACATATATGAAAATATATGTATAATATAATTGTGCCCCCTTACATACCTTCTCATACACAAATATGCGTGCATGTGTATGTATGTGACCACACTGATGCATTGGTGTGTTTTATACATTAAACATTTGCACTGAAACCCTGAGGTTAAACACTGCATGAATAAAATACCTATCATATCCACACAGAATCAATGTCTTTTCATGTCCTTTAGTTTGCACAAATTAGCATGTTCTGGCAACTCTGAAAAAAAAAACAGTGCATGTAAAATCTGAGACTAAACTGAGAGAGAAAGAGAGAGAGAGAGACAGAGAGAGAGAGTAGATCTTCACCGTGACCCATTTGAGGGAATTGAAAGGTTTGTCCCCTGAGTGCAAAAGAGCAAATTAGCACGCACAGCCTCTCTGACCCAGAAAGGTTTAATGAAGACATAGACATTTCGTATGGGTTCCAGCCACCCAAGGAAATGGCTGTTTTTAATCCATATAGAGTAAATGACATGAGGTTAGCATCTCCATCAACATAAAAAAAACACCCATTGGTGATTGTTTGGGCAAACCTCCCTTCTAAAGTCAGCTTGTGCAGACATGGTTGCTGACGCAGGGTCAGTGTTAGGCAGCCCAATGTTTGGGTCTGCGTTAGTGTACTCAGAGTTTAATCATCTCAGTCTAACCCACACAACAAACAGGGCTTTCAGAGTCTTTTCTTTGTCATCATAGCTTGCACATCTACCCCTCCTCCCACGCACACACACCCCTACACTCTGTTTTCAAGACCAGAAGCAAAACCCCTGCTGTACCTGTTGTCACCACTGGGGGGCATTCTTTAGCCAGGATTTACAAGTGCCTCTTAAAGTCCCGTGATGTTAATTTGTAAGATGCCAGCTTGACGATTCTTTAGACATACACCTTATTATACCCCTCACTTGGTATTCACAAGAACTGGTAATGTTTTAATCTAGGAAACATTCAACAGTCTTAACAAATGCATGACACATAATTGTTGTGGATAAATAGGAGGAGAGGTGGTGTGTGTGTGTGTGTGTGCGTATGTGTGTGAGTGGCAGATGTAAGTGTTGCGGACGAATATGAGGAGAGGTGGCAGGTATACCTGAGTGTTGTGGTGAATATGAGGAGCGGTGGCAGGTATACCTGAGTGTTGTGGTGAATATGAGCAGAGGTGGCAGCAGAGGAAGCCCCCATGTGTCCTTACCCACCTTGTGCTCGTGCTGTCACTTCCCCGTCTCCCTGTCTGTCAAAGGGCTGCGCTCCAGCACATGGCAATGAATAAATCATGGGGTGGAAGCTTTGTCACTCTGTCCTCACCCTCTCTCTCTGTCCTACTCTTTGTCTTTCTCTCTCCTCTCTCTCTCTCTGTTTATCTCTGACTCTCAACATCTCTCTCACACACACTTGCTCTCTCTCCCTCTCTCTGTCATACTCTTTGTCTCTCTCTCTCTCTCTCTCTCTGTTTGTCTCCTGTCACCTTCGCACGTTCTGTTTATCTGTCCCACCTGCTTTCTTCCTCTTTGTGTATACTCATTATCCTTTTGTCTCTTTGCTGTTTTATGCTGTGATCAACCACCCCCACCCCCACACACACACAGACACACACAGACACACACATGGTTTGTAGGACACGGACGATAATCACTAATACACATAAACTCTTAACTGTATTTAGAAGCCCTGCAAATTGTTTACACACCTACAAATATTATGATAAAAGTGTCAACAGGCATCTTCTCCGAATCTATCAAAAAGGTCCAAAAAATGTATACCAACGAATTTTAAGTTTAGCCGTGACCCTTAAATTCGGACTGGACCACACCACCAAGCTCTCTACTTATGTGGTGCTGAATGCCGCTCCGTCTTTCTATATGGTTCATTTTAACCGCAACGTCTGTGCGTCGGTGCCAGTGGGGGAGTGCAATAGCTGTGTTATCATCATCATGCAGTGGGCACACGGCCTTGCTGGCACGCCTCCTGTAGCCTGC
>CM059265.1:39275953-39278453 GCA_030347295.1 Setipinna tenuifilis
AGCTGACCAGTGACGTAATTAATGGCCCCTAAATTGTGGTTACCTCAAGGCCCAGACCGGGATAAATATCATTCATCATTGACACGACTCAAACAACCAAGACAGATGAGTATTAAAGTACATTCTTTCACCTCATGGAGATGAATGTGTGTGTGTGTGTGTGTGTGTGTATGTGTGTGTGTGTATGTGTGTGTGTGTGTGTGTGTGTGTGTTGAGGGGTCCTTTGACAAGTGTGTGTGTGTGTGCGTGTGTGTGTGGTTAAAACATTTACCATGGGAAAGACGGCAAACACTCACAGCTGCGAATAGCTCTGGAGCCTGTCTCACAGTTAATCAGAAAAGGGGAAAGAAAAACATCCAATCATCAGTGTTCACCAAACCAATGAAATAACAAAATTTCACTTTTGCCTAACTCCAAAGCATAGAGGAAAATACTTTTTTTTTCAGTCACACAGTCAAAGTCCACCACGATTCTGGCGAAGACTGTTGATATTTGAGTTCACTAAAGAAACACTAATTCCGTCCACTAGGCTTGAATGTGTGTGTGTGTGTGTGTGTGTGTGTGTGTGTGTGTGTGTGTGTGTGTGTGTGTACGAGAATGTTTGTGACCTGTGTAACACTGTTTTCCCCCACTAGGGGGTCTGTACACACAGGAAGGTTTTAAGGTCAAAACGGTAAAGTATTTTATTGTTTTGGCCTTTTACCCACATGGGAGCGGCGTTTTGGGTGCCCCGAAACGATATTTTTTGGGATATTTTCCAGAGTGGAAAAATCCAACAATGCTGCCTTTGCGTTGTCGTGAAGACAGGCAAACTGCTGCTTTTTAAAAACAATGGCTGCACCCACTTAAGCACATCTCACAACAACAAGTTCAAACTTTTACAAGTGGGTTGTTGTGGGACAATTTGTGGTAATGCAGTGGGGGTAATGTCATTATTTCTACCTTCTGCCATTAAACTACAGGCTGTTTTTGTAATATTGCTATTAGTTCGTACCATATAACAAAGACTTCTGGTAGGCTATTGTTCAGCTAATACAAAAAAAGAGCAGCACACATTGCTGAAATCAACAAAAACATGAAGAAATAAAGCGCACACTCTAAAAAATAATGGGGCCAGTACCGGTTCTTTGATGCCATAGAGGAACCTTTACTCTCAATGGAACCATCCAGAGGTGGTTAAAGAACCATTTAGCCACCTTTATTTTTTAGCATGTATGTGAAAGGTTCTTCACATTGCAAATAGTTCTTTAGAGCCTTACATCATAATGGACTATATTATGTCATATCGGTGTCAAATGGTTCTTTAAAGAACTGTTGACGCTTCTTTGAAGCACTGAAAAAGGTTCTTATATGGCATCATTCTGAAGAACCATTATTTTTTAGAGCGTAGCATTACGCCAGTTGCCATGTCTTCCTGTCGCTCAGGCTGAGATGTGCACGTTTCCGGGACGTCAAAGAAGTCTAAAGGTTTTTTGGTCTCCTGACTTAAGACCCTTACATGTGTGCTCTTAGATCTTGTATTACATTGTTTTCAACCAGTGTTCAGTCCGTTCCTGTCTGTATGTCAATATTTATTGATCTGATATGTGTGTGGAGAAGCCTTTTTTTTCCCAACAAACAAAAAAAACACACCAGAGTTGTCGTGTGTACAGGGCCTGAGCTTGTTTTGAGCCACTATAGTGAACCACCAGTAAAGAGGGTGTGAGCAGCAGTGGTATAGTGGAGGATAAATACATACATACATATAAATGCCACTTACACACCATTAAAGATGACAAAATAGAATTTACCCACGTTTTTGTGATATCTAATGTTAAGGGTATGAGTAGTTTACCCACTTCTTAAGTTACTGCTGTGCATAAAGTTTACCCACCTTTCTCATTCTCATTGCCCTATCATCGAGAAGCACAACAAGATTAAAAGAGTGGATGGTGTCTTTAACTGCCAGCCTAAAATGACAGACTATGTCTTTAACTGCTGGGCTATGGCTGTGTCCTGCTCCACCTTTATGGTCCTCCTTTATGCACTGTGTCTTTAACATCCTAGCCTACCTGTGCAGCGCTATCTACCTGCCATCTCTTCTCTCACCAGTGAGAGTCAGGGGGAGTGATACGGCTGCCTGCCGAGCCCCGCGCCTCGGCCCGTCCGCCCAGCCGCCCTCTCCGGCCCGCGCGGCGCTTCCCCTCCCATGCCCTCATCTCGTGCCAGCGCGGCCCGGCCAAGAGCACCAGGGTACTTTTTTTTTTTTTTTTTTTCCTTCTTCTTCTTTTTTTGAGTGAAAAGTGTCCATTGAAAATTGGCCTAAAGAATTTTAATGGGCAGTGGCTAATGGGGCCTAATTAGAGTGACAGGGAGGTAAGGATGTGAGCAGGGAGTGCAAATGGCCTGCGCTGGAGGGCTCATATTTCACACAGCGCAGCACCGCGCAGCGCGAGAGGAGAGAGGAGAGAGGAGAGAGAGAGGAGAGAGAAAGAGGAGAGAGAGGGAGAGAGAGGAGAGA
>CM059265.1:39283453-39298453 GCA_030347295.1 Setipinna tenuifilis
CACACACACACACACACACACACACACTCAACTGAACTGCTGTATGTTGGAGTTGGGACAGCTGCCATGGTGTTTAGGGAGTAGTTGTGATGGCTTCAACATTCTAATGATCCTTCTTACCTTTTCTTCCCCTCTATTGTTCTGTCCATCTCTCTTTATTTCTCTCACTCCATCTCTCCCCCACTTACTTTCTCTCTGTCCCGCTGTCCTGCTTTCTTTCTCTCCATCCCTCTCTCTCTCTCCCTCCCTCCTCCTCCTCTCTGTCTCTCGTTCTCCTGACATTCTCGGAGTGCTCTATACCTCATCCTCCCTTTGACCATTACCACCACCCAACCACCACACACACACACACACACACACTCACACACACACACACACACACACACCCTGGCCACCACCACCCACCACTACCACAAACACCCTGGTGCGAGCTGGTGCGAGCACATCTGAGGCTCGCGAGTGATCATCGGCAGGCTGCAGGTCGCGCTGGTCTGCTACTGGCGGCCGTTAGAAGTTAAAGGAGTAGGGAAGGGGCCTGGCAAACACACACACACACACACACACAGACACACACACACACGTACATACACACACATATACACACACACACACACACACACACACACACACACACACAGTTAAAGGAGTAGGGAAGGGGCCTATCAAACACACACACACACACACACACACACATACACACACACACACACACACACACAGTTAAAGGAGTAGGGAATGGGCCTGGCAAACACACACACACACACACACACACACACACACACACACACACACACACACACACACACACACACACACAGTTAAAGGAGTAGGGAAGGGGCCTGGCAAACACACACACACACACACACACACACACACACACACAGTTAAAGGAGTAGGGAAGGGGCCTGGCAAACAGCCAGCACGGAGCTGTTAACTCTCCACCACCACAGAGGGGCTGTGTGGCTACCCATTCGCCCCCCCGCATCACTTCAGCTGTGGGGGGCCGGAAACACGGCCACACAGTCCAATCCTGCAGCCTTTTTCTGTTTGGGTTAATTCAATCTATTGATATGATGAGATTGTTGTTGAATACTGTTCTTGGAGCTCTAAACCTGAAAAAAAAAAAAGTTTTAGCGTGTTTGCAGGAGACTCAACTGTCAACTGTCTTGTTAGTTTAACAGTGGCATCCTCCATGTTTGCTGAATGCTTCCTTGCCTTCCTATTTTGCTTTGGCTTTGTTCTTTTGTGATGGTAATGATAAACACTGTCCCAAAATGCTGTGCGTAACCCATCTGGGAAAGCCCCTTGCCCATGGGAGCACACATGTAAACACAGACAGCACAATTTACATCAAGGAACAACAGCAACAACAAAAACCATTACGGCATCCTCCCCTGTGTATATCGGCACATCTCTGTTCTTGAGGTTATCTGTAACATGTTTTATGTTTGCTGTTATTGATTTTTAACATTATTTTCAGATGTAGTTCTACAAGGTGACTAACACTTATGTGGCCTTAAAGTGCAGTCTGTTTGCGAGATGTGAAAGCATCTTGAGAGATGTAATGCTCAGCTCCGTGGTTTCCTGAAGAACATTTCTCAACATGTTATTGTTCTTATCTTCTGAACTCTGATGCTCTCTTTCTTTCTCTCTCTCTCTTGCTCTCTCGCCGTCTCTTTCTCTCTCTCTTGCTCTCTTTCTCTCTCTCTCTCTCTCAGCTATTTGTGTGTCTCCTTGAGGCATCGTCTATAAAATCTTCCCAGTTATTGACGCGATGCTCATCTGCACCAAGTGGCTTCAAGCATCGCCCACACACCACTCCGCACGCGCATCCCTACCACCTCCCCCTTCCCCAAAATCTTCAACAATACAGAAATACTTTTGCCCATTAAAAAAAGCCAATAAACTGCCACCAGCCAAGCCGGCTCCCAAGCAGCAAGGACAAAAGAGGGAGGCTGCGCACCAGCTTCGGCCATCTGCATGAGTTTGTGCCAGGGGACCGCACACAGCCCCCCCTTGCCTCGAGCCCCGTACGTGGGGTGCACCTCTTCTCATGGAGATCTTCCACGCCGCCCACTCCACAGGTCATTGATTTCTTCTTGCCTAAGGTGCTTTTCGCAGGGGCCATGCATGGAGGCTGAGGCACGAGGCTGAGACAGAGACAGAGGCAGACCAAGCACAAGCAACCTCCAAAAACACGAAATCGCAAAAGAACTGCTCTGCTCTGCTCTGCTGTGCTCCGGCTGCCTTTTGTGGAGGCTATTTATGCAACACCGTATAGGCTGCGTGCTGATAATGGTGACATCTCAACCCGGATGTACAAAAACACGCTCGCTGTGGAGGGAAGCTGATAGTGTGCTTAAAAGTGAAAAAAACAAACCTGTTTTTAAAGGGAGAGAGGCTGGTGAATTAGCGTAAAGAAAAGGCCTCTGTCAATAACCCGTGTCTCATGGCGAACGTTGTTGTGTGATGGCGGGATCGGCATTGAGAGGCTGTCATTTCATGTCTTACTCAGCGTCTCACTTAAGTGCGGGGGGATTCGCCGCATTCAAAGATGCTGATGGCGGGTGCGGAACAAAGGCGAGATTTTCCCCCGATTCGCTTTCAGAGCCCATTACCGCGCAGCGAAAACAAAACTAAACACGGCAAATGAAAATGAAATGCATCAGGCTACGCTCTCGCTGGCTGGCTGGCATGTTTCGTGTTCTCGTTCTTCATTTAGGCTGATAGAAAAAGGAGGATATATTTTATACTCTCTCTCTCTTTCTCTATCTATCTATCTCTATCTATCTTGTTCTCTCGCTCTGTCTCTCTCTCTTTCTGTTCCTCTCCCGAGCTGCTGCTTTTCAGTTTAAGAATGGCTGAAGCCCCCCAGCAGGATCACTGCTGGCAGACCCTGTCTTCACTTCCTTTGTTCTCCCATCACAGACACCCACACACCGTCAGTTGCCTCAGCGACTTCGCAAAAAAAAGAAAGAAAGAAAGAAAGGAAGGAAGACGGAGTAAAATAAATGAGGGAGCAACACAGCTCTGATACTGGGAGCCCAAAATGTTCAAGTTAGACTGATTCTCCCTCACATGGTCTATATTACCATCAGTTTTGGGATTTGAGCCATTTTACAGGTAGTTTTGCTGGCTATCGCAGACAAAAGCATGGCCAGGAGTCTGAAGTGGGCCGAAATATGGGAAGCCCAGGGGCTAGAGGGAAGGGGGCTATGGGTAGAGTGGGTAGAGGGAGTGTGGAGGAGGAAGAAGGAAATCGCCTTTCTTTTGGAGTTGGCAATTAAAGGTTCTCCCACCATCCCTGGGGGTGGGGGGTGGGAGTGCTTGTGTGTGATGTGTCTGTGTGTGTGTGTGTGATGTGTGTCTGTGTGTGTGTGTGTGTGGGGGGGGTGTTATGTTGGGTGCACGCTCACTAACACTGAAGGGTCTGTGTTAGCGCCTTACAATACAGATGTGTGGGCAGATGCCATCTGGGGCTCTGAGAAACAAAACCGGCGTTGGGGGGGCCACGCTTGGGGATTCATTCACAAGGGGGACCTGCGAAGCCAGGCGGAGAATGGAAAATGATCCGAAGGTAATCAATCAAAACACCCCTGACACAAATGACCAAAGACAACGGCCCCCGACGCGGCGCTGTGCCCCGCCGTGTCAGTGCCGCCCCGTGGCGTGGTCCCGCCCACTGGCACGGCCGATCAATAGGTCCTCGCTGGGCTGCGGGACGATCCGATTGGCTGGGCCCGGCCGAAAGTCCTCCGCCGCCTCTTTTTTCGAGGGCTAATTGGGCCTTTATGGTTGCGCAGTCTTTCGTGCACATCGGGGGAAAATAAAAACGCCATTCTCTCCCGACAGCGCTGACTGACAATCGATGTTTGGGCCATTGGCTCAGGACGCCAGATGCTCCGCCCGGCTTCATTATGCCGGGCGAGATGGTTTCGCCGGAGCAACGGCGTCGGCACAAAGACCCCCAGATCACGGCCCTGGAGACCCAAATGGGGGAAAAAAGCGTCACCTGCTCCTTGAGCTAATGCTGTTAACGTAAAGATCCCAGCAAGCCTCTTCCTGTTAGCCTTGGGGCCCCAAAGCCTAACCGAAAACAAGTCGTTTCTTTTTGTCAAAATATTCTCGATGTACGTACGCCTGTGCCTGTGCTCTTGACCCAGTTATGCTGTGTACATTCAGGATATCAAGGGGAACTACTCTGATCGGCATTGCTTCCCTGTTAGGTCATAGTCGGAGGAGTGATTGGGGGGGGGGGGGGAGACCAAAAGCTGAGTAAAAACAGTCTCGCTCAACTTGGTTGTAACATATGTGTGTCCTACACCCGCCTGGTTTGAATCGAGGCTTTCAGAACACCGTGCCACCAGTCACATGTAAGCAGAAGGTGGATTTTACAGCCTGCACAACAACACATCACTTTTTTTTAATGAAACAAGCTTGGCCTATTAAACTAAATAATTTTTTTTTTTACCTCTTACCGAAAAATGTGACTTTTGTAAACTTAACTAATTCTCTAATTTACACTCTTTTACTGTATTTAAATGTTTTGTGTTTCAAAAATGTGTTGCATTTCAAAAAGACTTAGACTTAGAAATAATTCCTAACACATGTGGCCCGGACAAAGTGGTCGTGTTGCTAGGGATATCTCTTCAGCATGGTCTGCTTGGACATCTAACAAGGAAGATAAGTAATCCTCTGCCTGCGGCCCCCGGCTGTGTACAAATCCCTCTCCGTCTCTTTCCAATACACATCAACTGAGCTACTGGAACCATTGTCGGGGAGGCTACCGTGGCGGGCCTCGCCAGGTGACCGCTGTAAATCCCGCTCTCATGGCCAAGAGAAACACAGACAGGCGGCATGCTTAGAATTTCACATCGTTTCACAGGCGTTTTGTGCGACATTTAAATGCCGAAAAAGACGGTTTGCGTTCTCTTCGCCTTATCTATTTGGGTTTTTTTTTTGTCTGTCTATATTTAACATGTACAATGGTTATGTCCTCGGACTGACAACGGCATGGCTAATGGACAGCCATTAAACGTGTACGAATTCTGTATTAATTCGCGTGCCTATCATGTCAAGAAAATGCCGATTGAGATTCCCATGCACCATTCACAGCAGTGACGCAACTTCTGCTTTTCACGTGAAATAGAAGAGAAAAAATAACAGCTAGCAGTTCCACAAGGAATTGCGTGCGGAGTCTGTTAGTTTTGAAGACGAATAGCATTTCTATCGCTCTGTTGTCTGTAAGGTTACACACACACAGACACACACTCGAAAAAAAGTTTCCTGAAGAAACGGTAGACGGCGCACTTGGACTTCTTGTCTCATTGCAGGGCGCTACTCAGGATTCAGCTCGCTAAGGATACAGATCATAGCACGCTGTTCCCCTGCCTCTGATGAATCTTTTAATGTCAACCCAATGTTTGTTGAATATTTTGGCCTAGAGAAAAAATACACATATACACACGAACACAGTGAGACAGAGGGAACAAGAAATAAGGCATCCATCATTCGCAAACTGAACTAGGCTGCGATAGACGACGGCATTCAGGAAGAAAACCCATTTAACGCTTTCACAGTCGGATACAAAAATTGCGTAATTCCATAGCCCTGTTGTCATCTATATGAAGGTACCACTTGCTTGATGTCCTGCAAAGGTGTCTGTTGACTTTAGGCGTCTTGACGTGACTGTGGCAGTCACGTCAGTCTGAGAAGAACCGCCCCTTGGCAGTGATCAGCGAGCGCTGTGCGTTAGTCTCAAACACTTATTCCACAGGGATAGAGCAACTTCGGTTCATCCGCGGAGCCGAGGAAAAACAGACACAAGCGACACAAATGGCTGCAATCGTGCGCGTAATTTGGACTCTGGTTTGGATATTTGCGACAGTTTCATGCACACGGATTTATCCCCCAAATGAAGGTAAGGGGCGCGGGAGGAACAAACAACCTCTTTGGACTTGATTTTGTTTGGCGTCTTCGTGGGACTGCCGAAACAGTAGCGTTATC
The DNA here is from genome assembly GCA_030347295.1 of Setipinna tenuifilis. Taxonomy (NCBI): domain Eukaryota; kingdom Metazoa; phylum Chordata; class Actinopteri; order Clupeiformes; family Engraulidae; genus Setipinna; species Setipinna tenuifilis. The sequence continues at coordinate 39,289,460 of CM059265.1, forward strand.
TGGTGTACATAGCTACCTCGGTGAAAGCACCTCGCGTGTAGCTGATGGTTGCCTTTGCTTTGATAATTTTCAATAACTGAACTGAACTGAACTATTATTTGAGAATATGACCCAGACTGTGCGTTACAACATGAGTCGAGGTCGAGCGATGCTCCGAACTCCAAACGCCGCATCGTTTGTAGGAAACTGCAGCACCTCGAAATCACGAAAGTTTGGAGAGCGTGCAAGTCACCTTTTAAACTGTTATGGTATCCACAATGTCAGAATTTTCAAAATTAATTTAACCTGAACCACTGACAAAAAGCCATTGTCAAAAGTTCGTGAAGACCAGCTTTCAAATCCTGACAGTCAGTGCGCCTTTTAAAAATTGATGGTGGTTTGTCCCGTGCGTATGATTTTAGCAAACGCACTTGTTTAGGTATTTAACTCAGCCGACAAAATTGACATGGTTGCGAAATTGGTTTTTAACGTCAAGGTAATCGTTATAGAATCGCAATTCACGAGCAATATTCTGGTCATAGTGTATTGTCTATTCGAAATGAGGGGTGGGTGGACGGCGGGTACTTTTGGCTCCGCAAAATTTCTGGTGTGGACAAGGTATGGTACTTTGTAGGGCAGACTATGTAAAATCTACATTGTGGGCATATAGCAAGATTTCTCATAATGTAATTGTGAGAAAGATTACACTGTCAGCCCAAATAACCTATAAACTTGAGAAACCATCTATAAATTACTTTAGATTTAAGCTAAACATCATGTCAAATAAACAAAAAGAATAACATACGAGAAAATGTTTTCACAATAATATTTTTATAGATTAGTCATCAGGGTTAGATCGTAAAATAACGACAAGTGTTTTCCATGTTACATTTTCACGGTAAAACGGTTTATAAATTCTCTCTTCTCTGCGGCCCAAAATGGATATGTTGTACTTGGTCATATAGCCAGCTTACAGGTCATCTCTTGTCTTATGCCTGTTCCCAGCGATTTGAAAACAAAATAAAAAAGGGCATGTGCATGTATAATGTTCAGACAGTGACTTTATGCTTAAAGAGAAAAAGCAAACGTTCGAGATTATCTCACTGTACAACGACACATTTTTATCCATCAGCACAAGCAACCCGCATAATTTAGACGAATGAGCGTAAGTGGATGGGGGGCTAGAATAGGCCTAGATAGCCTACTCTACTGTACGGCCCCAGCAGAACTGCTAATGTGTAATGATTTCATGCATCATTCAATTCTGATACCTGTCCTCTCCTCCTGTTTGCAGTGACGTTACTGGACTCAAGAACAGTGCAAGGCGAATTAAAATGGGTTGCCAGTCCAACAGAAGGAGGGGTAAGTAATAATGCAAAAATGTACTAAGGAAAGGGGGTATGCGTGGACCCAAAAAAGCCTACTGTAGGCACGGAGTTACAAAAACACCGAGGGGCACCGGGTCATACGGTGCCATCGGCTAGTGTACCCTGAGATTCCAGTCTATAAATAATCAGTCGAGGCCCTGAACAGTGAAAACATGCAGGCCGCGTTGAAGTGTGCGAAGCGGTGTTCAGTAAAATGTACTGTACTGGTTTTGATAGAGACCAGGATTGACGTATTCAGTGTTTTGCCTAGTGATGTGTTAGGCTACTGAGAAGTTAAGAGTGCGAAGCTGAACCGTTGACCGCATGAGTCTGCAAATAATTTAGATGTATACTCAAAATATAAACGTCACCCTCTCACTCCGATCAAACCAATTACCGATACATAGAATATGGATCAGGACGCGTTGTCAAGGCCTGCGCTCGCACACCCACAGAGGTTTCCCCAATTTCTAAAATGTCTGCCATTTTGCGGAGCAGTTTTACAACACTCGCAACTGGCATTTTCTTTCCCACTCAAAAGAACACAGAGCAACTGCAGCCCATATTCTGTAAATCTCGAGCGATACCCATCAGGCTAGAACACGTCGGAGTTTCCTTAAGCAAAAATATATTAAAAACCAAAGGCACTACCGATCTGACTGAGGCATTAAATTGTGCAAGTTAACAGTACTGTATGACAAGTTGTTAAATTCGTGTGTGTAAAATGTTGGTACCAAAGGCCTACCGTTTGCTTTTGGTATTCCGGTTTTAAACATAATCTCAGACTTGGTTTACCTTTATCCAATTTGTTATGGGCTGCTATAAAATTCTATGTAGAGTTATACTTCTCATGTGTTTTCTTTCTTTTTTTTCTTTTTAAAAAAAAAAAGGTATTTTGCTTGGCATCATGTGGCTGTGTTAGTCGGGCTTTATCGTGAACTTGGCATTTCTTGTTTTTAAAGAGCGTTCCTCCCGGTCGCTTTATCTCACCCAACTGAGTGATTGACGGGGTCCTGGCAGAGCCGTCAAGCCCTTATTCAGTCTTTGATTGCGAATTACCCTCCTTCTTCTCGCAGTCGGGGGAAGTGTACAGCTCTATCGCAGTGGCAGCTGGGTTTTCTGTCGACTTACAAAGAGTAAGAAAGAGAGAAGAAAAGCGAGCGTCATAGATCATGACAGGCCTTTTCAAAACACCCCTGAATTCTACACATCTCATCTTTTAGCTCTCACCAGCAGGAAGTAAGAAACTTTTGGAGCTGCTAGTTATTACAGCTTGCTAATAGGGAAGTAATCACGTCGAGGGAAAGTGACATTGATGAGAGGAGTCTGTGCCCAGTCGCCTTTGTTTCCAAATGAGAGCCATTGGAAAGAACACTCCATGCCAGGCCTGAGACTGAAATAATGAAATACCAACCATACGGTCACTATTTTCGGCTCAACTGTGCAATATTAAGAAGATGGCTTTTTAGTGGGCAAGGCTTTTAGAAAAGATAATTTTTCTCCTTTGTGTAACCACTATGTTGGTCGGCAGCGACAGCGTGGTCTGTCTTACAAATACAATAGTTTTAAACATTTAAGGGCACGAATTTGAAATGTCTATGAAATATTTAATCAAACTTCTTGAGACTCTTGAAAGGGGGGCTATTACTCACTAATGCGGTGCTAAAAGTAGATGTATGTGGTCAGGAGGCATATTTCTTTAAAAGAGCCCTGTATTCAAGGAAGGGTGGACTTAGTAACCACTATCCTCTGAGGTAGGGACTTATAATTTCCTTACAGGCTACAGAATGGTGTCAGATATTTCAGTAACAAATTTCGGCACATTTCCATCTATCTCAACGACAACAAAAAAAAAAAAAACAGGTGCTACATATTACAGTTGTGTCTCATTATCTCAAAGTAATCAAAGCCTTTGGCAGGCGCCTTTTCAATCAAATTCAGCTGGGATGCAAAACAAGAGTTTGCCACCTGCTGAGGTAAAAAAAAAAAGGAGAGAGAGAGAAAGAGAGAAAGAGAGAGAGAGAGAGATGTGTCATAAGCTGCTTTCAGACTTCAGCTTGGACTCCTGAGTTTTTCTCCCCGCTTTTTCTCCAGAGGTGCTGCTGTATGGTGTGACAGGAAAGCTCTGGGAACGCTGTTCTTTACTTTTTACAGAGCTTTCCTGCCAGAGCCCTGGATAAAACTTTAGAATGTATTTTAACATGTTTCTGACTGGAGATTAGAGTAAATGCCAAAATCGCTAAGCAAAACTAAAATGGACTGCAAAAGACTTAGTCGTTTATGACATAATTACAAACTGTGTGTGGGAGGTCGAAATTGTTAGAAGTAAGGCGCAGGTAAATGGTCAACTTTTGCTGATTTCGCTAATTTGTCCAAATAAATTGTCACCACAGCAACTTTAGTGGCCACTCTCCACTAAATTTCGCCCGCATTCTTTAATATTCTGTAAACAAAACAGTGCTTTTTGACAGTATCATGTACTTCAGGCCTCAGGCACCTCCCTATGCTAAAATCAATTTTTAGACTAGTATGAACCCACCAGTTCTCAATAATAATAAAAAAATCTGTCTGTGCCCCTCACGTGTGAATAGTCAACTCCGACAAAAGTTGGGACCTACATTTCCAGCATTTTTTTCTGGAGTCTAAGTCTGAAAGCAGCTATAATGGTGTTATGTTTGGCAGTGGGAAGAGGTGAGCATCATGGACGAGAAAAACACTCCCATACGGACCTACCAAGTGTGCAACGTCATGGAGCCCAACCAGAACAACTGGCTTCGGACCGACTGGATCCCGCGAGGCGGGGCCCAGCGCGTGTACATCGAAATCAAGTTCACGCTGCGCGACTGCAACAGCCTCCCCGGCGTCATGGGGACGTGCAAGGAGACCTTTAACCTGTACTACTACGAGTCCAACAACGACAAGGAGCGCTACATCCGCGAGAACCAGTTCTCCAAGATCGACACCATCGCCGCCGACGAGAGCTTCACGCAGGTCGATATTGGGGACCGCATCATGAAGCTCAACACCGAGGTGCGGGATGTCGGGGTGCTGACCCGGAAGGGATTCTACCTGGCCTTCCAGGACGTGGGCGCCTGCATTGCGCTCGTCTCCGTGCGGATCTTCTACAAGAAGTGCCCGCTCACCGTGCGTAACCTGGCGCAGTTCCCAGACACGACCACGGGCGCTGACACGTCCTCGCTCGTGGAGGTGCGGGGCTCCTGTGTCGACAACTCAGAGGAGCGCGAGGTGCCAAAGATGTACTGCGGTGCGGACGGAGAGTGGCTGGTGCCCATCGGAAACTGCCTGTGCAACCCCGGGTTCGAGGAGAGGGCGGGAGCCTGCCAAGGTAAGGCCCTGAAATCCACTCATTCTACCCAGCTCTGGGCTGACCACCCTTGCACATTTCTCACAGGAGAAAGGACGAATTTTAGAGTAATATAAATCTTTAATAAAAAACACACTTTTTATGGTAAACCTTTTGGTTCTCGGTCTTTCCTGGAGCCTTGCGGTCTCTTAGGTCAGTTGGGTCCTTGCCCTTTTGAAAAAATCCCCTCACACTTGCTTTGAGCACAGAGGAACTACCATTGTGTTGCAGGAAGCACACTCCACACCCGCCCACCCTAATAAGGAGGAGCTCTCGTGGGCCTTACAGTCTGCTTTTGTAATTCATGACATCCTAAACACAGTAATGATCACCCAACCTGCTTACAATTAAAACCCAAAAAGATTGGGGGGAGGGTTTTTTTTTTTTTTTTTTAAAGTTAAAATGAAAACATATCTTTAAAAAAAAAAAAAAAAATACAAATCCCAAGCTTCATTATATTTCCTCACCCAGAAACAATTATGGTTTAAAGTGAGACAGGCAGAAACAGCTGGGGGGTTTCTGGCAGGCCTGGATTAAGAGGCAGTGTTCCTCGTTAGGGGCACCCCGGCTGTGATTATGGATCTCTCTGTTTGAAATCAGAAACACCTCCCCCCGAGGAGACACTCGTGGAGAAAAAAAGAAGAGAGAAATATTTTCACTAATTATTTTCTGTGTGAGCCACAGCCACATGTTGTGTGTCGGGTGGAACCCACTGTAATTAGATCACGAGTTTTAAGCTCTTGATTTCCCTATATCTATCCATCTTTCTCTCCCTCTCCCTTTCTCTCTCTCTCTCTCTCTCTCTCTCTCTCTCTCTCTCTCTTTCTCTATGTTTCTGTATCTGCTCTGGCTGTCCTTAGTGCGTAAGAGAGAGACAATGAGAGACAAATGGCTTACTACAAAGCCAAGCAAAGTCATCAATACGGAAAGAAACACAAGAGAGAAACAGACAGAGAGAGTTTGTGAAAGTATGAAAGATGATCTTTCCCTGGAAAACCACTCATCTCTCTCTCTCACTCGCCTTCTCTCTCTATTTCTCTCCTGTGTCTCTCTCTCTCTCTCTGCTGTCTCTCTCTGTCTCACACATACACACACACACACATGCATACTCTTTCTCTGTCTTTCTGTCCTGCTCATTGCTCTGTTCACCGTGACACTAAGTTTGTGTGTGTGTGTGTGTGTGTGTGTGTGTGTGTGTGTGCTGGATGTGGTGGTTGTGGAGAGCTGGTTGTGGTTGTAGGGTGATGTAGGGGTCACCGTGTAGAATGAAGAGCGCTAGCTGGGGTAGGGGCAAAGAGGAAGGGGGTGAGAAGAGGGGGCTGTGTGTGTGTGTGTGTGTGTGTGTGTGTGTGTGTGTGTGTGTGTGTGTGTGTGTGTGTGTCTAGGATGGAGTAGGGGGTGTTCAGTACTACAGCCCCAGACAGTTTTAAATAGCCACCCCTAACTTCCCATCTCCCCCTCTTCCCTTCTCTTCTCTTCTCCTGTTTCTTTTTTCCCCTTCTTTTCTCCGTTCCCTGATTACCCCCCACCCCTCCCCTCCCCTCCCCCACCCCACCCTACAAAAATCCCGGCCGGGCCAGAAGAGGGTCACCGCTTGGGCTGCGTGATGAACGGCCACCTCGCCTCGCCGCTCCTCTCTGCCTTATTTATGGCGGCTATCTGGGCAGGCTAATTGCATGACAAATACAGGCTGTAATTTAGGGGTCCTGCGGGCTGGCAAGAGAGGGGTGTCGGTGACGGTGTGTGTGTGTGTATGTGTGTGTGTGTGTGTGTGTGTGTGTGTGTGTGTGAGAGAGAGAGAGACTGGCCCTCTCTGCGGGCGGTCCCTGTTTGTGTATTCTTGTGTGGGTTTGTGTGGGCCACAGTGTGGGCGGGGATGGAAGTAGTGGTGAGGAAAACCGGGAGAGAAGGAAGAAAGAAAGAGAGAGAGAGAAAGAGAGAGAGAGAGGGGGAAGAATGAAGAGGGTCTTTCACAGGGTGCTCCTTCGCCATTTTTCAGACCGAGGGGGCTTTTTATGGGCGAAGCAATGGTGGCAAGCACCAGGTTTCTCTTTCTCTGCCCCTCATTTGTAGCTCATTCCGCCCTGTGAGGAAAAAGTGTGTCCGTGTGTGTGTGTGTGTGTGTGTGCGCATGTGTATGTGAGCATGTGCGAGTGCGTGTGTGTGTGTGTGTGTGTGTGTGGGCATGTGTGCGTTTGTGCTTGCGTGCATGCATGCGAGCGAGCGTGTGTGTGTGCGTGTGCGGGGGAGAGTTCTTTACTCCAGTCAGCCTAACCCTTGTTGGAGATAACGCAGCGTGTCCCAATAAATGTGGTATTTTAACACGCAGGGCAGATAAGGAGATGTTGCTCAGCAAGGCTGATATTTATGCCTGTTTAAAGCGCCTTTCCAACAGCACAGGAATGAGATTTGGTTCTCCAGTACGTGCTTTGTATGGCAGAGGTTATGGATGCATTTTCATCCCTGGCCCGTGTCCAGCTGGTCCTGCAAGAACTGTGGATGCAAAAGCGTTGGTTTTGGCCCTGCCTGGGTAGGAGAACTTTATCCTTGTTTGATACAAGATTTTTGACCCTTTTTTGGCAGTCTCTTTGTTGTCATTTCAGCAGATATTGGATGTTGCGTTAATAAGCTTTTTTGTATGGGGTGAAATTTAGTCCCAGTGCCAAACAACAATTTGGAAAGAGAGAGAGAAAGTGAGGGAGAGAAGGAGAGGGAGAGAGAGAGAGACAGAGAAAGATGGGGAGAGAGACAGAGATGCACCGTTTTACAGAGGAGTATTTTGTGCGCTCCCTCTGGCCCGAATGGGTCTCCTTCCCTCCACAACACCTCGTATATGTTTCCTTTAAGAGCCTCTGCAATTAACATTTGGCTCGGAGAAACGACAAGCTCCACTTACCGTTGTGCGTCTTTGTGGCGAGCTGTATGGTGGAGGTTTACCTCGAGGGTGCCTTGAGTTCTGTTTAGCACGTTTTATGACTGATCTTGGTGCCTAACACCAGCATCCCCCCCCTGCCTTTCTGCCTTTTTCTTTTTTCTTTCTTTCACTCTCACTCTCACGCGCGCTTTCTCTCCCTCTCTCTCTCTCGCGCTCTCGCTCTCTCTCTTGGGCCTTCACAGCAGATTAACTCATCGCACGTATTCCCTGGGGTGAGTCTCATCTTTGCAGGCACACAAGGGAGGTTCAAAAGGTGCCCTCTCTTTCTCTCCCCTCCTCTCTCACTCTACCTCTCTCCTACCCTTTCCAAAAGGGGCTCACTGTCTGTTTCGCAGGGCCAAGTGTGCAGGCAAGGGCAGGAGGAGGAGGAGGAGGAGGAGGAGGAGGATGATGAGAAGGAGGATGAGAAGGAGGAGGAGGAGGAGGAGGTGGGCACGGGGGTTCACCTCCAATGTGGATCTGCTCCTAGGGGGTTGTGGTGGGGGGGGGTGAGGTTCAGTGGGAGTGGGGGTAGTCAGGGAAAGGGGGGGGGGTGGCGGGGGCGGTGGCACTGGTTCAATGGGGCCAATCCTGGAGGCCTCTGAGTGAAAGGCCTATTGACAAGCAGGGAGGGGTACACGGCTCACGGCCCGTGAGCCCTCAATGGGAGCCGAGCCCCAATTGTCGGGGTTTTCGGGGGAGCGCAGGGTTCGAGGTGAGACACACAGGGGCAGGGTCAGCAGGGCAGGCCGGCTTTACCCCGCCTCCACCCCGCACCCGACCAGGGTCATGGCCGAGATTGATTAAGACGTCAAAATTTTGACAGCTGCGGGCGTACGGGGCATGCCCGGAAGCCGGCGAGAAGCGGGGGGTTCGGCAGCGTCACAATCAACCGTCGTTTAAATGTGAATGGGGGGAGACGAGAGGAGATGTGGCAAGCGGATTTTATCTTTTATTTCGCTTCTCTGTCTTTTGTCCTTGTCTTCCCCCCCTTCCCTCTTTGTGTGAGCTGTACCCACGCTGCTCATCTGCTGCGGAGCGGAGGTGGAAGTCACGCCTCGCCAGGGCGCTTCGCGGGCACGGCATGCTGGGAAGGCTGAGTTCTGGGCATCATCATGGCCCTCCACTCCCAAAGTCTGCACTCATTTTCCTTCCAGACACACACACACACACACAGACAGTTCCACACTCTTTCTTTGTCTTTCTCTTTTTCCCTCTGTCTCTCTCTCTCTCACACACACACACACACTCTGTCTTTCTCCCTCACCCTCACCCTTTCCCTCTCTTCCTCCCTCCCTCTCTCACTCCCTCTCTCCCTTCATCAAAAGCAAATAAGTGCCCCCATAAGTGATATCGATAAAAAAGCTGGG
>CM059265.1:39303453-39305953 GCA_030347295.1 Setipinna tenuifilis
GGGAGTTGTGTGTGCCCTTGTGGGTCGTGAGTGCACTTGTGTGTGTGTGTGAGTGTGTGTGTGTGTGTGTGTGAGTGAGTGAGTGTGTGTGTGTGTGTGTGTTTCTGTGTGTGTGTATGTGTGTGTGTTTGTGAGTGCCGGTGTGTGTGTGTGTGTGTTTCTGTGTGTGTGTGTGTGTGTGTGTATGTATGTGTGTATGTGTTTCTGTGTGTGTGTTTGTGAGTGCTGGTGTGTGTTTGTGTGTGTGTGACTGTGAATGTGGAGGGGAAGCAGATGCTGTTTTCATTCTGTGCCATTGAGAGTGTGCCCATGATCCTTTTTATCCAGGAAAGTACTTCAGTATGTGTGTATTTGTGTGGGTATGTGCACGTGAATGTGGACACGTGTGTGTGTGTGTGTGTGTGTGTGTGTGTGTGTGTGTGTGTGTGTGTGTCTTCACAGCTGTCGTCTTAGGAGCGCAGTATTTACGAACGTTCGCAGGCTTGCTGTAAATGTTTTGGTTCCAGCACACATTCCCTCCGTTTGCTCCAGACCGTTAGGATCCCGGCACCGTGAATCCCCCACGAGGAGAGGCCCTGCGCTGGGCAGGCGGCAGCGGGGGGTGGTGGTGGTGGTGCTGGTGGTGGTGGTGGTGCAGTACATGTTTAATCATCCCAGGCTGGTGTTGGTGGTGCTGTAGTCGTTAACAGCATTACTGCGAGGACTTCTCGTTCTGCTCTAGAAAACGCATGTGGCGTGTTGAGAGGAAGAGAGAAAGAAAGAGAGAGAGAGAGAGAGAGAGAGAGAGAGTCTTTATGCTTTACGCTTTGAAAGAATAATGACACACACACACACACATAGCACAGTACAGCACACACATGTACACTTCCTTTGCCCATAGTTATTCTCCTGGCTCTCCTAAAACACACGCAAGTCATGCACACACATGCAGATGCACATGTCTACACAGACCTACACACACTCTCTCTCTTTCTTTCTCTCTCTCTCTCTCTCTCTCTCAAACAGACACCCTCATGGAGTTCTCTTTCCCCCTGAGTCATTGCCTCGACTCTCCTCTCACACACATACGGTTCACAGACCTGCGTGCCCCTAGTCTGCGTGCGTGTGTGTGTGTGTGTGTGTGTGTGTGTGTGTGATTCAGCCGTCATGGCGGCGGTGTTGACACACTTCTCCTTTGAGTGTGCAGCTGGACATTAATCATGGGCTCCAGGGCCCTTTCCCCTCTCTCTCAGCACCTCCTCCATAACAGCCTCACAGCCTGCCCGCCACAGCCACGGGGGCCGGAAAGGGTGACCTTAGCGCTAGCCCACTCTCTCTGCCTTAAACACACACACACACACACACACACACATGCGCGTGTACACACACACACACACACACACACACACACACACACACACATGCGCGTGTACACACACACACACACACACACACATGCGCGTGTACACACACACACACACACACACACACACACACACACACACATGCGCGTGTACATACACACACACACACACAGGCACACACAGGCACGCACAGACAGATAGACACACACATGCACAGATGTACACACAAACAAATACACAAACATAGAGGAAAAACGTGTGCACACACACATACACACACAGACCTTTCCTTCTGGGCTGGTGGTGTGTTGACCCCTGAGGAAACTCAATAAGTCACACGCCTTCCTGTAAACTGTCAACACAGAGCCAGTAGTGCATGCATGTGTGTGTGTGTGTGCGTGTGCGCCTGTGTGTGTGCGCCTGTGTGTGTGTGTGTGTGTGTGTGTGTGTGTGTGTGTGCGTGTCAGTATGACCGCTCACTCAGTGCGCCTTAGCAATAATGATCTCCAGAGTGCAGTCCACTCTAAACCACAGGCCTGCACTCTGCTGGGCTTACAGTAACGCACTAGCCAGCTATACTCTCTGCTGTGTTAACCCACTATACTTTGGGTTACTACCTACTATACTCTCTACCACAGTACAATACCACTCTGATGTGGTAGTGTTGTCTGTACCACAGTATTGGCTGTCGTACTATAGTTGTTACCTGTACTGCACTCTGCACGCTGTACTGTTGTGTGCTTTGCTGTTCTGTACAGTCTGTGTGGTGCCATGCTGGGTGACTCATTGGGGCACTGCGCTGTGCAGCTCAGGTAAACCTGGCTGTGTAGAACTGTAGTGTTTTAGTCTCTACCTTTTGGGTAACATTTTGATAACCCTGTGTTGTGCAGTGCTGGTCTGTGGTAAACTGAGCTGTTCTGTACTGTACTGTGCTGTACTGTGCTGTACTGTGCTGTACTGTGCTGTGCTGTACTGTGCTGTACTGTAATGTACTGTGCTGTGCTGTACTGTGGTAAACTGTGCTGTGCTGTACTGTACTGTGCTGGGCTAAGCTGCGCTGTGCTGGGTTATGGTCTGCTCTGCTGCACCGAGGCGAGGCGAGCTCCAGCCCCCTCCTCATTGGCAGCGCTCTCCATCCCTCAGATGGCCACGTCTAC
>CM059265.1:39323453-39325953 GCA_030347295.1 Setipinna tenuifilis
TGTCATCTGCTTTCTATTTCTCTCTCTATTTTTCTCTCTCTCCCTCTTTCTCTGTCTTTCTCTCTCTTTTTCTCTCTCGCCCTCTCTCTCTCTCTCTCTCTCTCTCTGATGCTATCTGTCTGCCTACTTGAGTCCCGGCCACTGCAAGCCCTTCTCTGTGCTCCCCTTGCTCAAAGCCAGCACTGTTTGCTGCATGTGGCCCCGTCTTGCCGTAAACGTAATTATCCCCAAATTGGGCCACATCGGATTTACCGAGACACCACAGAGTCCAGGGGCCCGCACACATGCGTCACTATGCTCAGTGACAGTGTGGCGCGTGTTCATGTTTGCGCACCCTGCCTTTGTGTGTGTGTGTGTGTGTGTGTGTGTATTGGTCCTGTGTTTATGCTTCTGTCGTAGATTTGTTACAGGCATATTTATGTGAGTGTGTGTGTGTGTGTGTGTGTGTGTGTGTGTGTGTGTGTGTGTGTGTGTGTAGTGTTTTCCATGAACACTGTACACTATACCCATAAATCAGAGGAAATAATCTGGCTTATAGAACAATGGAGAAAGCCATAATGAATGCCTTGTGTGTGTGTGTTTGTGTGCATGTGTGTGTGTGTGTGTGTGTGTGTGTGTGTGTGTGTGTGCATGTGTGTGTGTGGGTGTGTGTGTGTGTGTGTGTGTCATACCCTCAGTCCACGGAAGGCTTTTAAAAAATGTCACCACAGCAAGACAGCATTCATATAAAAACTAGATGGATTATAACACAGGTTTACTAACAGTATTAATGCTGTTTGATAATAAAAGCAAGGCAGTATGTTAAAAAATAAGCTGCAGTAATTTAGAATGCAATGTATGTACTATAAGCGTAATAATAAGAAACTGCATACACATTTTTATAATTAAGATGTTATTTATGCATTTAGTTCTTATGTATTAGTTACCAAATCACACCACACAAATTCAAATGAGCTTTATTGGCATGACTCAATTAAGCAGTGTTGCCAAAGCACATTCAGTTATTAGCTAAACAATGGCAAGCAAGTATGTGTGCATGTGTTTTTAACCATGAGCCCATCGCTAGCATGCTAACTTGTGTCTCCTCTCCTCTCGCATCTTCCAGAACCGCCCTCGGCTCCGCAGAACCTCATCTCCAACGTGAACGAGACGTCTGTGAACCTGGAGTGGACCGCGCCGGCGTCCTCCGGCGGCCGTTCGGACCTGACCTACAACGTCGTGTGCAAGCGTTGCGGGCCGGGCCCGTCGTCGTCGGGGGGATTGTCGCCCGGGGCGACGCCGCCGCGGACGTGTCAGCCGTGCGGAAACGGCGTGCACTACTCGCCGCAGCAGCTGAGCCTGCGCTCGACCCGTGTGTCCATCACCGACCTGCAGGCGCACACCAACTACACCTTCGAGATCTGGGCCGTCAACGGCGTGTCCACGCAGAGCCCTGGCCCGCAGCAGGCCGTCTCCGTCACAGTCACCACCAACCAGGCTGGTAAGGCTCCACAAGTGTGTGTGTGTGACTGTGTGTGTGTGTGTGTGTGTGTGTGTGTGTGTGTGTGTGTGTCTATGACTCTGTGTGTGTGTTGTCTGTCTGTCTGTCTGTGTGTTTGTGTGTGACTCTGTATGTGTGTGTGTGTGTGTGTGTGACTCTGTGTGTGTGTGTGTCTGTCTGTCTGTGTGTTTCTGTGTGTCTGTGTCTTTGTCTGTGTCTCTGTCTGTTTGTAGAAATGTCCATACACATGTGTTTGCATGTGTGTGTCAGTACACCTCTGTTTGTCCATATGTTTCTGTCTGTCTGTGTGCTTGTGTTTGTTTATATGACTGTGTGTCTATACACATTTGGGTATGTGTGTGTGGCTGGCCATACACACGTGTGTTTGTGTGGACACAAAGGGTGCATGATTGTGTGTATATGTATATGTGTGTGTGTGTGTGTGTGTGTGTGTGTGTGTGTGTGTGTGTGTGTGTGTGTGAAAAGGATGTGATAGTTGCGATGGGGGGAAATCCAGTGCGCTGACGTGTGCTAATGCTTTGCAGATGTGCTTGTGTGGCACGCTGGTGTCCATTGTCCTCCGCCTGCAATGGTGAACACAATTGTGCGGATTGTGTTACTCCTAACTGGGTCACTCTGACACATCCAGAGCCCCTCGCACCAATATGGGACTAATTTCTGTCCCCACGTGTCCAGGGGACGGGCCGGATGGCCGAACGTATGCGGCAGGCAGGCTGGAGTCAGTGTTTGGTCCAGTTTGGTCATTTTTTTTTTTTTAAACGTGTGTGCCTATCTCAAGCAGACTAACATACATAGGTGTGTGTGTGTGTGTGTGTGTGTCCGTGTCTGTAAGAGAGCAAGCGAGACAGAATGCAAGCGAGCAAGTGAGTGAGAGACCGAGCAAGAGAGAGAGAAGGCAAGCAAGCGAGCGAGCGGGTGAGAGAGTGAGCGAGAGGTAGAGAGAGAGAGAGAGAGTAGTGTGTGTGTGTCTATGTGTGTGTGTCTATGTGTGTGTGTGTG
>CM059265.1:39330953-39333453 GCA_030347295.1 Setipinna tenuifilis
GGGCTGAGCAAGGTGCTGAGTACACTGTGCTGAACACACACGCAGGCTGCTCAGATTATGCTAATAGCACCATGCCTCTCCTCTGGAGTAAGGCAGGCAGAAGGTGAAATCACATGGATACATGGATGTAAATAGAGACATGCATGCAGGTTCATTGAGAGATGTAGGTGTGTGTGTGTGAGAGTGTGTATGAGAGTGTGTGTGAGAGTGTGTGTGTGAGAGTGTGATTGTGTCAGTGTGTGTGTCAGTGTCAGTGTGTGAGTGTGTGTCAGTGTGTCAGTGTGTGTGTGTGTTTTTGTGAAGATGTGTGGGCAGGGGGAACTGAATGTGCTGTGTGTGTCTGTCTGGTTTTCAGTCCCGTCTCCCATCATAGGTGACGGCGCCAACTCCACCGTGCTGCTGGTCTCCGTCATCGGCAGCGTCATCCTCCTCCTCATCTTCATCGCCGTCTTCGTCATCAGCCGCAGGTAACGAACGCCACGCCACGCTACACTCGACTCGACTCGCATCCTCTCTCTCCTTTATCTCTCTCCCTCTCTCTGCTCACTCTCTTTTATCTTTATTTTTCTCTCTATTGCAGAATGAGTCACTCTGTCCATCCCTCTGTCTATCTGCCTCCCTCCCATTATCTCTCTGTCTGTCATTCCTCTTTCACATTCTCTATTACCTGGCTAAAATGTAATCTTCATTTATCTATCTATCTATCTATCTATCTATCTATCTATCTATCTATCTATCTATCTATCTATCTATCTATCTATCTATCTATCTATCTATCTGTCTGTCTGTCTGTCTGTCTGTCTGTCTGTCTGTCTGTCTGTCTCTCTATCTATCTATCTATCTATCTATCTATCTATCTATCTATCTATCTATCTATCTACCTACTGTGGTTTTGTTATTAGCCCCACTGTGCTTTTCTATTCATCCCTCTGTCACTCTATCCCTGTGTCTGTCCATCCCTCTATCACTATCTCTCTCTCTCTGTCCATTCATCCATCTCTCTGCCTCCCTCCTGTTATTGTTCACCTTTTGTGCCCTGTGCTTCTCTCTCTCTCAGTTCAATTTAAGAGGCTTTGATGGCAGAGCAGAGTATTTGTGTTGCCACAGTGCATAACATTTATAACTGTACAGGATGCAGTGCAAAGATATTTAAACATATATAAACATATACAAGAACCTGTGTGTTTCTGTGGGTGGGTTTCTTGCGTTTCTATCTTTTTTCTCTCTCTCTTTCTCAATTTCTCTCTGTAATGTCTCTCTCTCTCTCTCTTTCTCTCTCTACCTCTCTGTCCCTCCCTCCCCTGTTGTCTTCATTTTTCCCCTCCAGACAATTTCATGCATCAGGCTACCTCTAAAGCCTCTAAAACTGTCTCCCCCATGGTCCTCTGGGTTCTACTCTGGTCCTCCCATGCCTACCTGTCTGCCTGTCTATCTGACTCTGCCTGTCTGTCTGTCTGTCTGTCTACACATTTCTCTCTTCTACTTCTCTCCCTTTCCTTGTCCTGTCTTCGCCCTCACCATCTCCCCTGTTGTCTCTCCTTCTCCCTGTCTTGCTATTTCTCTCCCACTCACACACTCTCCTCTTTCTCTCCCCCCCCCCTCTCTTTCTCTCTCCACCACTCCTTCCCTCCTCCATCTCCCTGTCTTTCTCCCTCTCTCTCTCTCCCTCTCTCTCTCTCTCTCTCTCCCTCTCTCTCTCTCTCTCTCTCTCTCTCTCTCTCTCTCTGCCCCCTTCTCTCCCCCTCCCTCCCTCTGTCCTGTGGTGCTGGCTGCTGGCGGTGTTTTGACAGGTGGGTGGCAGATCAGGCTGATTAGAGGCTGAGCTGTGGTGGAACGGAGCTCTGCGCTGTGTGTCAGAGTCCGCAGGGAGTGTGTGTGTGTGTGGGAGTGTGTGTGTGTGTGTGTGTGTGTGTGTAAGTGTGTGTGTGTGTGTGTGTGTGTGTTTATGTGGTGTTGTTTCTGCCCCAGTGGAGTAAGTGTGTGTATGTCCATAGGGGTTAAGGGTATGTGTGTTTGTCTGTGTGTGTGTGTGTGTGTGTGTGTGTGTGTGTGTGTGTGTGTGTGTGTGTGTGTGTGTGTGTGTGTGTGTGTAACCCCCCTCAGCATCTGTCAAAACCCCAGAGGGGAGATGACATTATTCCCTGTGCCTCCAGTATCCCAAAAATGTCATTGGCTGCGCCACCAAATGGGGCACCTGCTTTTTTTAAATCAGGCACACAGAGCACTCCTCTCTCCTGTCCGTCCCTCTCCCAGGGCCACCTCA
The DNA here is from genome assembly GCA_030347295.1 of Setipinna tenuifilis. NCBI lineage: Eukaryota > Metazoa > Chordata > Actinopteri > Clupeiformes > Engraulidae > Setipinna > Setipinna tenuifilis. The sequence continues at coordinate 39,333,217 of CM059265.1, forward strand.
CACCGCTACAGAGCAGCACAGGGGCCTCTCGAGTGTGTGTGTGTGTGTGTGTGTGTGTGTGTGTGTGTGTGTGTGAGTGTGTGTGAGTGTGTGTGTGAGTGTGTGTGTGAGTGTGTGTGTGAGTGTGAGTGTGTGTGAGTGTGTGTGAGTGTGTGTGTGTGAGTGTGTGTGAGTGTGTGTGAGTGTGTGTGAGTGTGTGTGTGGGTGTGTGTGGGTGTGTGGGTGTGTGGGTGTGTG
>CM059265.1:39345953-39355953 GCA_030347295.1 Setipinna tenuifilis
CTTATTTTCTGGCAGTTTTTTTTTTTTCGTCCGTCCGTAAATTATTATCTTTTTCTTTGGGGGTTTTTGTTGGCCGGGCTAATTGCTTACATTAAAAAGCTGATTATATAACTAGTTACCAGAGTAGGGCAAAAAGGCAAAAAATAAACAGACATCGATACTACACAGAACTGTGTTCACTGAAGCAGGGAAAAGAATAGGAACATACTATAACCAGAGCAAAACAAAACCGCAAAACAAATCTGATTTATTTTTTAGGTCAATGCAGAGCAGGGAAATATGCTGACTCACTTATTCAACTAATGAACCTTCTCTCTCTCACTCACTCACTCTCTCTCTCTCTCTCTCTCTCTCCTTTCTCTTTCTATCTCTCCCTGTTTCTATCTATCCCCCTCACTCTCTACATTTCTTCCTCTCTTTTCCTTCTCTCTATCTCCCTCTCTCTCCTTTTCTCCCTCCCCCCACCCGCTGTCTCTCTCTCTCTGTCTCTCTCTGTCTCTCCCTGCATCTATCTTCACCCCCTTCTCTCTCTCTCTCTCTCTCTCTCTCTCTCTCTATCTCTCTCTCTCTGTCCTCCCACCCCCTCCCTCTCCCTCTCCCCCCTCCCCCAGGTTATTAAGGCCATAGAGGAAGGCTACCGGCTGCCCCCGCCCATGGACTGCCCCGTGTCCCTGCACCAGCTCATGCTGGACTGCTGGCAGAAGGAGCGTGCGGAGCGGCCCAAGTTCAGCCAGATCGTCAACATGCTGGACAAGCTCATCCGCAACCCCAGCAGCCTCAAGCGCACTGGCGGGGAGACCAACAGGTGAGCTGTGCTGTTGTGCTGTGCTGTGCTGTGCTGTGCTGTGCTGTGCTGTTGTGTTGTGTTGTGTTGTGCTGTGCTGTGCTGTGCTGCGCTGTACTGCGCTGTGCTGTGCTGCGCTGTGCTCTGCTGTGCTGTGCTGCAGTGTGGTCTTTACAGGTCTTTAGCCACTGGGTTAGACTGGTTACTGAGGCTAGGAAGGGCATGCCACATTGTGTGTGTGTGTGTGTCTGAATTTTGGACGGACATTAAATTTCACTAAAAAGTTTAATGTGTCAGCTGTCTAAAATAGAATACAAAATCTATCTTACTCTCTCTCACTCTCTCTCTATCTCCCTGTCCATATTTTTTGTAAGTCTTTTGTTTTATTTTTCTAAAAAAAATGTAAAAGGGACTCTACTATTGTGTGTCTGGTAGGGATTTTGTCATGGTACAAAATGGTTGCTAAAATTAAAATTCTTTATCTCCGTCCCTGCTCTCCCTCCCTCCCTGCCCTCCCTCCCTCCCTGCTGCTGTGTCTGTGTTGTCAGGCCCAATACTGCGCTGCTGGAGCCCAGCAGTCCTGAGTTCTCCTCCACGCTGGGCTCCGTGGCCGACTGGCTGGCCGCCATCAACATGGAGCGTTACCGCGACAACTTCACCGCCGCCGGCTACACCACCCCAGAGGCCGTGGTGCACCTGACTCAGGAGTGAGTGGAGTGTCGTCACACACACATATACGCACACACACACAAAACACACACACACACACACACACACACAAAACACACACACACACACACACACACACACACACACACACACACACACACACACACACACTGGCCTTGCTGACACCTGAGTCACTCGCTGCAGGAGAAAATACACAAGCATATTGTTAATGCCCCTGTGTTATTATGTAATCTCTCATGCCTGCAGGCGGTGGATATATTCTGTGTGAAATATATGTATATTTTTAAAGCTTTATGCTGCATATTCTATGGCCTACTGACTACACACAGGGAAATTCATTTTCTTTCTTTCCTTCTTTCTTTTTTTTCTTTCTTTTTTTCCTTCTTTCTTTCTTTCTTTCTTTCTTTCTTTCTTTCTTTCTTTCTTTCGTTCTTTCTGTAATTTAGTGTTGACAGATAAGGATGAATAGGTCAGGGTATTGACCCTGTTTTGCAGACCTTCTTGGCTGACCCAGGGCCTCTTGTGTTTTTCCTGTTTACAGGGACATGGCCAGAATAGGGATTTCCTCCGCGGCACATCAAGACAAGATCCTCACCAGTGCACAAGGAATGCTGTCCCAAATGCAACAGATACAAGACAGAATGGTTCCCGTTTGAGACCAATATTAATGGATAACAATTTCAAAACATTTTTTTGTTTATTTGAAGTTTTTTTTTTTTTTTAAATATGTTTTTTGTTTAGAACTTTTTTTTTTTGGTGGAAATCCATTTACCTCATCCATGCACTTTAAATTCAATTTTGAGAATAAAAAAAGAAGAAAAAGATGAACGAATTTCGCAGCAGACGAGAATGAAGGGTGAGAGCTGTTCAGCACTTTGTAATCCCGCGCCATCCATGGCCTTCCCTCTGAGGAGGGGGCTCGTGCTCGAGTCCCCACACTAGCAACTGGCCTCCGGAAGGCTAAACTGTGGTGCTGTCTCTCTGCATCTCAGTGGATCTTACAAGGGTGTTTCTCTTTTTCTTCTCGACTTTTGTTTTCTCGCCTTTTTTTTTCTCTTTTTTTCTTTAATGTATGTATCAGTGTATAAATGTATAAATAGTTCCTTGGGATTCTTTTTTTTTTCCACTGCCATTTTAAGACTTTTTGAGTGGAGTCTGTCCACCTGGCAGTTCACAACGCTGGAGAAAATGGCGGTCTCTGAGATGTAACGATTTTCTTTTGCTTTTTCTTTTCTTTTTCTTTTTTTTTTTGCTCTTTTTTTTTTGGACATTTTTTTTTCTTCATTCCTTTTTCTTGGCCCGGGCAGTGCACTCATGCTGGGGAGAGGCATTTATCTGCGGTTGGGTCCTGCGCCGAGTGAAGCGTCTCTCTGGTCTCTCGTCCAGCTCTGGATGTTCTCCAGACCCCCACAACCCCCCCACAACCCCACTTACTCCCCCCCACACAACCCCCACAACCCCACTTACTCCCCCCCCCACACACACCGCCCCCCACCCCACCGCCCCACAGCACCCCACCCCTTTGAAATGGAATATCTGTCTCCACTCTGCAATACAGCGCAGTGTTCCACTTGGCTGAGAATCCGTGCGCACCAGTTGGATTAGAGAACCTCGCACAACTTTTCTTCTTTCTTTCTCCCACCTCCTCCTCCTCTATTCCCCTGTTCTCTCTCTCTCTCTCTCTCCTCTCTCTCTCTCTCTTTCTTTCTCTGTTTTTTTTTTCTTTCACCTCCTCCCATCTATGCCCCCCCCCCATTCCCTTTAGTTTTCTATCCCAACTTGTCTGTCTCTTCCAATCTCTCTCTCTCCCTCTCTCCCTCCCCCTTTCTTCCCTTTCTCCCTCTCCCTCTCCCTCTCCACATCCCTCTTTCCCCTTCCCCTCTTCTCTTTTTCCCCTCTGCTTCCCTCTCCGGAGTCTTCCTTACTGGAGGCGGCTGGCAGGCTGCTGGGCCGTGGAAGCGCTCGGGGGCCAGCTGGCTGAGCTAAGGTAAGCCCTACCGATAGTGGCAGCCACCGACCATGCTCCTAATGACGGGGTGTTTCCATTTACAGCTCATGCCCCGTAGATATTTATCCCGTTATAAAGACGGGAAGGACTCTTGAAACCATGAATGCTTGCTCGCTAGCTAGCTCGCTTGCTCACTCGCTCCCTCCCTTCTTTCACTGTCTGGATCAGTGGCCCCAGCGGATGTTGGCAGGCTGCGGCGATGTTTAAATGGATGAGCTGAGCGGGAGAATGTGTCCAAATGGCTCGCGCTCGCTGCACGCACCATGTTCCCCTCCAACGCCACGCCGAACCAAACAATAGACTTTTGTCTCCGTTCCGCCGGAGAGCCGCAGAGTGTATATATTCTAGCGGGCCCGGGTGCGAGTGGCCAACAGAGACCATTAAAGTCATGTGCATGTCAGGGAGTGTTAAAACATCCCAGGACTGTTGGGTTGTCCAGAGGACATGTGTCTCATCTGATCTCTTTCTTTCTCTCTCTCTCTCTTTCTTCTGTCTCCCTTACAGTGCCGTCTCTGTGGACGCCTAGCCCAGTGCTGCTCGTGCCTGTACACCGCTATCCGGCCGGTAACGCTCGCCTGTCACCAACCTCGGACACCAGCTTCCTTTTCTCTCTGCTCCTGCCACTCCGACTGTCTTACCAGCCCGCCAGGACATCCTGTGGTTCCTGATCTGGGCCAAGCCACTCCCCAGCCGGCGTCCCCTACTGCCCACCTCCTTATCCCCATGCCCCCCCCAGCCATCACCTCCGTCACTATCCCCACCCGCCCCCCCCCCCCCCCCCCCCCCCCTCCAAAACGACAGAAGAACATTAGTGCTCCACAGCCTTGAGTCAAACTGCTCTTGAGGCCCCTAGTCTGTCTTCTATGAGATTCCACCAGTGATTAGTGCAACACTATTTTTTTTCTTGCTTCTAATTTTTTGTTGTTTTTTTTGTTTTTTTGTTGTTGTTGTGGTTCTCTTTTTTCCCCCTCCCCCTATTGTTTTCCCCCTCTTTTTCTTTTTTTCTCCATCTTTTCAGCATTTCACAGCTACACACTGTGTTTGTGTATTGCTCGTGACAGAATGTCTTCAAAACAAAACAAAAAAATCCGCCGCAGCCCCGACTGAGAGCTTTTTTTTGTTTGCAGTACAGTAAAAAATAAATATTACTCATTTCAAGGAAATAAGAGTGGAGAGAAAAAAAGGACATGCGCAAACTCGACCTGTGCGGAGTCTAGCACACGGTGTGCTTGACGTTGCGTCTGCTGGCTGCTTGCGCGGAGCAAAGAGAGATCCCTGGCGCTGAAGGCTGTTTGTTAAGCCTCTGCTGTGCGTGCTGTGTTTTTCTGGCAACCGCAAAGGATTATGGGGGACTCGGTGTGTAAATCTAGAGACTTTTCTGAGGCCTCCCTAAAGTCGCAAACGTGGAGCGTCATGGAATCAGACACAGAGCCACGGTGCGCTACCGTCTGTGGCTCCAGGACATTGGGGGAGAACTACGGAGAGAGAGGCACATGTGTTTGTACCTACAATAAATTTACTACGGGAATGTTTTCACACTTTGAGAAAAAAAAAGGGAGATGAACATTTGAGACTTTTTCACTCTGGCTCACATCATGTCATCCAGCTCAGTCCGTCCTGTTATAAACATGTGCACCTGGTCATGAGGGATTTTTGTTGTTTGTTTTGATTCTGTTTTCCTTATTGTTCTTTGTTTTTGTTTTTGTGTTTTTTTTTGTTTTTGTTTATCATTCTCTCTCACTCACACATTTTTGTGACACACGCACATATGAAACACCTCGGACCTCTGACTGTGTTTCCATGATGTTGTCGCAGTGTGGTTAGGGCCTTGTTCTGTTGGACCGGTTTGGAATATGCAAGGACGGTGAAGAGGAATGTCGGAGGGGGAGACAGAGTTCTAGAATGTACTGTGCCAAGCTTCTTAATGTAGAATATTTCACCAGATCACACTAACACATCATTTCTCTCTCTTGCTCGCTCTTTCTCTCAGTTGAGCTAGTCACATGGCTTAACATTGTGCTTACTTGTGTCTATACTGTCATTGTTTTTTGTATGAGTTTAGGTACATGAAACATGCCATTTATTTATGTTATTTTTTATCTAGTTTGTAAATTGTAAAATAGAAATATGAGTAAAATAAATGATTGCCCAGTGCATTGTAATTAACGTCTCAACGAATGAATGTCACTGCCTCGATCTCGGTCTCGATCTCGATCTCGATCTCGGTCTCGGTCCGGTGCTGGGCTCCAGCTTTCGGCTGGAGTAAGACATGGGAGGAGAAGGACAGAATAACTAGCGTATTGATTTCTATCCAAGCCCTGCTCTCCCAGCTGCACTCCCATGCTGAAGGGAGACGAGGGCTTTAATCAGTGGAGGCTGACTGCTCAGGGGTGTGTGTGTCCGCGCATGCTTCCGTGTGTCCGTGTGTGTGTGCACATGTGCACGTGTATGTGTGTGTGTGCACATGCTTCCGTGTGTCCGTGTGTGTGTGTGCGTGTGTGTGTGCGCGCGTGCATGTGTGTGTGTGTGTGTGCACATGCTTCCATGTGTGTGTGTGTGGAGGGGGGTATGTGTGGATGGCTACGCTGCCTGTGGTCACATTCAGAGCAGCGAAAAAAAAACTCTGTGAGCGCTAACTTGAGTACTAGCTATTGATCAATAGTTGACAGCGGGAAAATTTTATTTTTTTTGTCATAAATTAAATATCTCTTCCTCTCCTCTCACTCTCTGTCTTAATCTATCTATCTTTTTCTACCTTCCCTGCTCTTTTTTCGCCCGGTATCCACTTCCAGTAGATTCCCCCCACCCGCATTTCAATAGCCCAATCTGTTGGTTCATCACAGTGCTGACTATGGGTTAAAGAGTTTTGGCAAGAAAGAAAAGACCCCATTTATAAATGTTAAGCCCTGTAAACGTAAAGACAAGACGAAGGGAAAAAAAGGAACTGTAATTACCTCTAAAAAAAAAAAAAAACAGAAGTGGTGGAAAGACTGGAGGGTTTGGAGGGAGAGGTAGCCGAGTTGCAGGGGCGTGGGATTGTCTCACTCCCTCACTGGCCCTTTGGAGTCCCAGCGTCTTTTCAGCCTTTCTTTTTCTTTTTTTTTTTTTTTCCCTCTCCTCTCTTTCTCTCCACTCTTTCTTTCTTTCTCTCTACTCTCTTTCTTTCTTTCTTTCTTTCTTTCTTTCAATCTTTCTTTCTTTCTCTCTACTCTCTCGTTCTGTTCTGCGCTGGTCCGCGGGCAGTGAATGGGGTGTAATATGGGCATTTCTGGCAGTGCGTGGAGCTTTAATCAGCTAACATCTGTTCCCACAGCCTTAGCTGCACGATGAGCACTGATTGTGGAAAGCCTTTGATAAATAAAGAACGGAACGAGGGTGAAAATACACACACACACACACACACACACACACACACACACACACACACACACTTGCAAGCTCTCACACATATACACACACCACACATACAGGCGGTTTCAGAGTCTCACTAAACGATGCCGTGAGCCAGGCAATGTTTTTCCTGTGACAATCACCCTAATGAGGAATGCATATATTATGCATGTTTAGGCGCCCATCACACTCGCTGAAAGGAAGTGTCGAGGGCAGAAGGAAAGAGAGAGGGAGAGGGAGAGAGGGAGATGATGAGAGAGAAGGAGACGGAGGAGAAGATGAGAGAGGAAGGAGGGAGGAGAGTTAAAAAAGGGAGAAGGGGAGAAAGTTAGCGGCGTCTAACTTTACTGGGAAGGACACACACACTCACACATACACACACACACACACACACACACAGACACACACACACACACACATGCTCGGGGACAGTCACACACACCAAGCAGCAGGAGTTTCAAGTGTAATGAGGCAAGGAAGCAGCAATCTCGTCGAAGTGCTGCGGTGTGGTGACAGGGCTATTTAGATGCTTGTGAGGCTGAACAGGGGAGCCTGTCATGAGACACACACACACACACACACACACACACACACACACACACACATACACACAGACTCTCTCGCTCTCTCTATTTTTCTTTCTCCCTTTCCCTCTCTCTCCATCACTGTATTTCTCACTTATGCTGTCTCTTTGTGTCTTTTTTACATACATACACATATTCTTTCTCTTTCTTTCTCACGCTTTCTCTCTTTTTCCCTCTCTGTCTCTCACTCACTCACTGGCGCGAGCACACACACACACACACACACAAACACAAAGCACACACACACACACACACACACTACATTTACTCTGTCTGTGAGTCCTTCCATGGGATTTAGCAGCCCTCTCCAAGGCAACGGTGAAAACGTCGTAGCCCGGCATATGACAGGGAGCACAACACCCGCGGCGATGAAATCCCTCACTGGGATCTCAATTTAATCCACCCAACCCTGCTCTCTCCCTGCAGCAATAAGCAAGCCTGCCACACATAGAAGTCATTTATAAGCTCAAGTGAAAAGCCCCGGTCTAATTCCCGAGGGCCTGTTTGCGTAACGAGTGGTGATTAAGTCATATCTGCCAAAATCTCAGTCAGGCTGAGCTCTGAGCTCTCCCCGCTCCACAGCAAACACTTGGAGATGGAGAAACATGCCTAAAGAAAAAAAAAGGGAAGGGGAAAAAAAAAACTAATGAAGTTTCTTACAGAAATGAAAAAAAGAAGAGGCTAAACCACACAAGGCTCCGACCCAAAGTAGGACCTCTAAACAGGGGGGGGGGGGGCTGGGGGTTTGACAGTGCCCACCCAGGGATAAAACATTGCTAAAAAAAATTGCTCTGGCCATCCAAAAAATATTTTTCTATTACTTTTGCACCCCCCCATAGCCAAATACCCACCCACTCACCCACCCACACGTGACATTCTGGCCACACCACTGCCTCTAGACAGACCAGCTGCGAAGCAAGTGGCAGGCCCTGTACCACACTCAGGGCTAAGCACCCAACCGAGGTCACTTCCTAAAACCTAAGCCCCATTTCCTGTCGGCTCTGTACTGTCCTGACCAAAAAAGGCTAAGTAGCCTAAAAACGCAACAAAAACATTTCGTCAATGACATCCATCACTTAAGAGAGCGACGGAGGAGAACGACTGAAGGAGACCACAGACGGAGGTCCCCCACTTGTTCTACGCCCCCTCGTACAACAAAGGCTCGCCCCGCACCATAAATTAATGGGGTTTGCTTTAAGGGGAGACATAAAACAAGGGGAGATGGGCCGCAGTGTTTTGCTTACACATAATAAAAGCCGTGTAGATTGTCTGCACGTCAGATGGCAGGCCGAGGGGAGCCAGCACTCACCCACAGCACAGCCCGGTGTCGTGATTTATTAGGCCCGATATTTATCCTGCATAAATCCCCCCCGCTCGTGATCGGGGGCCATAAATTACTTTTTGCACAGCACACACACACACACACACACACACACACACACACACACACACACACTGTGAAAGGTTGCTAACGGTTTAAGCCTCCGTCAATAGCGGAGATGAAAAAGAGCAGACAGGGAGGACACAAAAAAAACATCATTAGCAACACAACCGGAGCTTCTACGGCGTGCATGCCTGCGTGTCTGCGTCAGGTTTGTGTGTGAAACACGATGCCGATATCCGCCGGGTGATGTGCCAGTCAGGAGCTGGCGACAGGTATCGGTTTGGCACAGGTACCCGTGGACCTCCGCCAGGTCAGGACAGGATCGAGCCCCTGCCACACCAGGGCTCATCCACCACCAGCGGGCCCCAGCACATCGTCACTCAATGTCCAGCCCTCTGCTCTTGGAAAGGCCCAGTGAGAGTAAATAACCCTGCCACGTATTCAGCCCCGCCGTTGTATTGTTTTTTAATCACACTCGCTGCTCCTTGCACTTGTGATTACTGTAGGTGCTAAACCACATTTCGTTACCCTGTATTTATACATACATGTGTAATGACGATAACGTTGAATCTAATTTAATCTAAATGTAATCTAATTGAATCCAATCTGATCTGATCCAGGTAATAAGCACACAAATTATCACAGAGGCAGATCGGCTAATTAGTGAAACCACCCGTGCTAGGTGCCCAGGCACAAGCGGCACATGGCAGGGTTGTTACCAGTAGTGGTTTTAGGCACGGGTGAACCGGCCACGAAATGGGGGGCGCCATGAGCGCTTGGGGAAAAAAAATAATAATAAAATAAAAAGCTCTGTGTGTCATATTGCTGCAATCGGCACCCCTGGTGAACTGCTGAACTGCAGTTGCTGAGAAGGTGCCATGCACAGAAGCAGCGCGTCTCTCTGCCTTGGGGGGGGGTGGGTGGTCTCGCCCGGGGTGTAAAACACTATAGAACCGCCACTGGTTGTTACTGTCTGAAGCTTGGGTTGACAGCTCTGATCAGCACTCATCGGCCCCCCAGGGTCCCCTCTCACTGCCCCTCACTGCACAGTCCTCTGGCTGCTTCACCAGCACACAGGACGGGACGGGACGGTCTCCCAAGAGCAAAGGTGTACCTGAACAGTACCTGAATGGGCCTTGACCTTGATGAATCCATACTTA
>CM059265.1:39368453-39370953 GCA_030347295.1 Setipinna tenuifilis
GAGGGAGAAAGTAGCAGAGGAGAAAGCTAGGGAGAGAGAGCAAGTTGGGCTATGAACTTGGGGAGAGCAGCAAAGAGGACAACAACCAACAGATAGACAAAGAGACAGAGAAGGAAAAGGGACAAAGAGAGAGAGAGACAGACAGAAAGATAGAGATAGGCTAGAGACAGAGCAACAGAAGGAGAGCCAGAGAGAGAGAAAAAGAGAGAGTAGGAAGGGCTGACAACTTTTTAATTCCTTCATTACATTTTGTGTTTGTTTTATATTATAGATTAATATACATAGCCTATTGTTATTGTTTTTTATGTAGAGACAGGAAGAGATAGAAAGCGTGTGAAGCAAAATCAAGAAACGGAGTGAGTATGAAGGACACAGCATTTTTGAGAGGATGGTGAAGAGGAAAGAAGAAGAAGAAGAAGAAGAAGAAGAAGAAGAAGAAGAATATATAGAGAGAGACAGGGAGAAAGACAGAGGGAGAGAGAGAGAAAGAGAGAGAGAGAGAGAGAGTGGATAGATGAATAAAACAGACTAGTGTGTTTTAAAGAACATTAGTCACACGACACACTGAGCCAGCCATCAGCATTCCATAGCACAGCATGGTGGAAATATGTGTGTGTGCGCGCGTGTGTGTGTGTGTGTCTGTGTCTCTGTGTGATTGTTCACTTGTTCTTTGGAACCAGCATGTCTCCCTGTTTGTATGTAAATGTCTCTGCGTACACTGTGGGTTTATGTGTAAGTATACGTGTGTTTCTGCGAGTGTAGGTGTGGGTAAAAAGGACAGGGGGAGGGAGAGTTATATTTTGAGATAGTTGAGGCATAAAATGCCTGAAGTTGTAGCGTTTTTGACATTTTGTTGCAAAAAAAGTTGTGACAATAAGTCAAAGTTGCAAAAAAGTTGGGATTAAAAATAAGTTGCACTATTTCTTTATGTATTTGCTGATACTCTCACTGAAAAAGCTGAGAGTATTTGTATTTTTGCATTTGTCTTATGTAGCTGAAGCGAGCACTAAAACCATTCCACCGCTAGTTATATGTGTAAAATTGAGTATGTGACAAATAATCTTGAACTTTGAGCTTTAACAATCAACTAAACACACATTAAATTACCTAAAGACATTAGTCATCACATCCCAGTCGATCACAGCCCTGGCAGATGGGCTCCCCTAGAGGCCCGAGGCTTCTTCCTATACTTATAAAAAGTATACTATAAAAACAGGAAGTTTTTCCTATACTATAAAAACAGGGAGTTTTTCCTAACCCCTGTCGCCCCTATAGACACAAGCAGGAACTGTCAACGGCGCCCGAATAAACTTTCTCGGTGCTATCAAGCCGCAACAAATGCTGCCTTGTGTTTTTTCCTGCCAAACGGTTGAAGCACTTTGAGCTACATCTTGTATGAATTGTGCTATATAAATACAGTTTATTATTATTTTTATTATTATTATGATTATCTGAAGTCTGCCTGGAATTAATAGAAAACATTGGCTCAGGTAGGCACCACTCTAAGCACATTTTCAGCTTTACACCTTTTCCAAAACACTACACACAGGGATTTGCTAAACATTAGACACACTTACATGCATTACACACATGATTATACTATAATGTCACCTTTTTTCCATTTCAAAACACTAGCTATCAATTGACCACACCTTTGCAACCACCTGGTTAAATACAATTGTCAGGGTCCAAAATGCTAAGGGCTAAAATGCAAAACACAGTAATCAGGCTGAAACACTGTAAAATAGAAAACAGGGGAGTTACCCTGACTTGAATCTAAATGTAAGGCAGTGGTGTAGCAGGAGGAAGAGAAAGAGGGACAGTAAAGATGAGAGTCAGGGGTAACAAGAGGAAGAGGTAAATACTGACACTGCAATATACAATAGGAGGAGAACAGACGGAGAAAACTAAAGGACTAAATTGATCACATTGGAACGATATTGGCTGACTACCTTAAAAACCAGGCAGGGCAGAGATGATACTTAGAGTAGCTTTTTGTCTCCAACAACACTTTACTGTGTTTTACTGTGTTTTCTGTGAACATGCTTCTGTGTAGAAATGGTTTTCAATATGGTACCATGCAACAATCAAACACTTCAGCATACTGACTGATTTTGCATTACGTAATAAAAAAATCATTTAAAATATATTTAGTGAACAGTATTAGTCATATGTTGTGTTTTGTTCATGTCATTTATCAATATGTCTGACAAAATGAAACCCAGATTATGTTATTAGGAAAATGTGAATGTTACGAAATACTTAGGATTGATTACCGCAGGGTGTAACTCACTCAAACACAAATAGATCATATGAATCATGTGTGTGTGATTTGGCAACAAAATTACATTCAAAAATTGTATGGTTTTGTAAGAAGACTATCATTTTGCAATAGACCTGGGGGGGGTTCTGTTAATTGAGTGTATGGCTGTGTTAACTGTGTGTAGTGTTTTAAATTGAGCTTAAACAATTGTAAAAAACAAAACTGTAGTTAACATTG
>CM059265.1:39385953-39388453 GCA_030347295.1 Setipinna tenuifilis
TGGTGACGTAGGTATGTACTGTATGTCTGCAGGGGTGTTGCTAGAAATTGGGAAAGAAAATAATTTTGGACCCCCACCCCAATGATATCGTAGTCCGCTGTGGGCACCTGTGAAGCTCTCGGCCCCCTGAATCGGCCTGATCTACCCCCCCCTTAGCGGCGCCCCTGTTGGCAGTGTTGGTGGCGTGGCTGTTTGGAAAGCTTCCCCTCTGTTCTATGACAGGGGCTCATGTCCCGGACAGCTCATTGCCGTTCTTATCACGTCTTATCACAGTGATCACACTGGGTTACAGAGGGAACCAGACACAAGCAACCTGATGCTGGAAACATGGCCACCGCGTTCAGGTATTAAAGGTATCACACTATGAGCACGAAATTAAATGTTACTATCACTGCCCAGCGGATCATTAGCACCCAGCTCCCCACACTGGAGGAGATGCACTACACACGCAGTGTGCACGCAGAGCAAAGAGCATAGATGCAAAGAACATTGAGCTGCATCTTGTATGTATGAATTGTGCTATACAAGTAAAGATTATTATTATTATTATTATTATTAATAATATTATTATTATTGTTATTATTATTATAGAAGCAAAGAACATACTCAGGAACCACACCCATCTGGGTCACAGGTCCTGTTCTCTGCTGCCATCCTCAAAGTGCCACAGGACCATGTGCACCCGCACAGCACGCCTAACGAACAGTTTCTACCCCACTGCCATCAGACTTTTACCCCCTACCATCAGACTCTTACCCCACCGCCATCACACTCTTACCCCACCACCATCAGACTTTTACCCCCCTACCATCAGACTTTTGTCCCACTGCCCTCAGACTTTTACCCCACCACCATCAGATTCTTACCCCCCTACCATCAGACTCTTACCCCACCGCCATCACACTCTTACCCCACCACCATCAGACTTTTACCCCCCCACCATCAGACTTTTGTCCCACTGCCTTTAGACTTTTACCCCACCACCACCAGACTCTTACCCCCCCCACCATCAGACTCTTACCCCCCCCCACCATCAGACTCTTACCCCACCTCCATCAGATATTCAAGCTCACTGCACCCCCTGCCCTCCTCACAACCCCAAGGACTTGCTGCACCCAATACATATATTCACCTAGCACCCACTATATCCTCCACTTAGCACACACCCTGGCCTAGCACACTGCAACCCCATGACTGCTGTTCTACCTGTTACCTCAGTGCTTATCAGTGCTAGTCTGCTGTGCTAATACTGTGTGTGAAGCTGTGTAGCTACTACTGTCATGCAATAATACTGCGCTGCTGTGCAATACTCATTGACTTTGTGCAACAATACTCTGTCATGCAACAATACTCTGTCATATTCTATTTAACCGCTCTTATCTGCTCCTTCCTACTGCTAGTGCATGTGTGGGGCTGCTCCAACGACATCTTGCTGTACTTGTGTAGTGACAATAACGATTTCTGCTTCACTTCTATTGTGCTGTCAGTCAATTTCAATAAATGTTTGTTCTACATACATAGCCAGAATGCACTGTAAAGTTGTAATTAGATAGATGGACAGTTGGACAGATGAACAGACAGACAGACAGACAGACAAACAGACAGACAGGCAGGTAGGCAGGCAGGCAGACAGACAGACAGGTAGGCATGTAGGCAGGCAGACAAACCAACAGACAGACAGACAGACAGGCAGGCAGACAGAGAGACTGGTTTTACAGTGCATTTTATTGATCCCTAGGCAGGCAGGCAGACAGACAAAGAGACACACAGACACAAAGGCAAGTAGGAAGACAGACAGACAGACAGACAAACCAACAGACAGACAGACAGACAGGCAGACAGAGAGACAGGTAGGCATGTAGGCAGGCAGACAGACAGACAGACAGACAGACAGGCAGGTAGGCATGTAGGCAGGCAGACAAACCAACAGACAGACAGACAGGCAGACAGACAGGCAGACAGGCAGACAGAGAGACTGGTTTTACAGTGGCTTTATTGATCCCTAGGCAGACAGGCAGACAGACAAAGAGACACACAGACACAAAGGCAAGTAGGAAGACAGACAGACAGACAGACAGACAGGCAGGCAGGTAGGCATGTAGGCAGGCAGACAGACAGACAGACAGGTAGGCATGTAGGCAGGCAGACAAACCAACAGACAGACAGGCAGACAGACAGACAGGCAGACAGACAGACAGAGAGACTGGTTTTACAGTGGCTTTATTGATCCCTAGGCAGGCAGGCAGACAGACAAAGAGACACACAGACACAAAGGCAAGTAGGAAGACAGACAAACAGACAGACAGACAAACCAACAGACAGACAGACAGGCAGACAGAGAGACAGGCAGGCAGGTAGGCATGTAGGCAGGCAGGCAGACAGACAGACAGACAGGTAGGCATGTAGGCAGGCAGACAAACCAACAGACAGACAGACAGGCAGACAGACAGACAGGCAGACAGAGAGACTGGTTTCACAGTGGCTTTATTGATCCCTAACA
>CM059265.1:39405953-39408453 GCA_030347295.1 Setipinna tenuifilis
GTATGCAAATTTGGCGGTGTGGCAAGAATACAATGTGCATTTTTAAAAGGTTGATTTGTGAGATGGGGACTTACCTCCCTCTCTCTCTCTCTCTCTCTCTCTCTCTCTCTCTCTCTCTCTCTCTCTCTTTCTTTCTCTTTTTGTATGAGAAATGAAGGCAGAAGAAAACATATTGAATTAATATCACATAGTGTTTGGCCAAAAGACCACCTGAAAGGGAAAGCTATGTAAATGTCTCTCCAAGGCTTGTGTATTTCATATTTGCACATGTGTATGAGTAGGTGTTTGTGTATATTTGTGTGTATGTGTGTGTGTGTGTGTGTGTGTGTGTGTGTGTGTGTGTGTGTGTGTGTGTGTGTGTGTGTGTTTGTGTGTGTAAGACAGTGTAGCACATGTATTTTGGCATGTCTCTTTGCATGCTTTTCCAGCACAAGTTAGAGTTCAGCCTTCAGTAAGCAGCTTGTTATCCCCTGAACAGCATGAGGTATTACTTTACACATATAAACACTGACATACATACACACACACACACACACACACACACACACACACACACACACACACACACACAAACAAATACACATACACAAAAACACATGCATACACACACACACACACACACACACACACACACACACACACACACACACACACACACACACAAGCACACACACACACACAGTGGACATGCAGATGTTAGGGAGATGGTGATACAGTGGAAAAAAGAATAGAGAGCTAGCTTTCTATCTAAGTTTGCCAGTCTGGTATGTTGTAGAAATGAGTGCCAGGCCCAGGTTTCCGAAACCAAGAAAATGTCCTGGGTAATGGATGGAATCAGCTAAACATCCAGGCCGTGCCCTCTCAAAGATGCATGGCTGTTCTTTGAAGATGTAAAACATGTAAACATGAAATAGCATCCGCTTATTCATGCGCTTTGGCCACAGTTAGGACAGCAGAGCTGAGCTGGCCTAAATTCTGCTATGGAGACAGAGCTGGACAGAAAAAAATAAATAAAATAAAAAACAGACTAACAAACATATAATTATCATATTTGTCGTTGCAGAGACATTGGAAATAATAGAATGAAAATATGGCAGTATTAGAGAAAAGGAAAAAAAACCCCGAAAGGACAAGCTAAAAGGGAGAAAGGGAAGATTATATTATATTATATTAGATTTTTTTAAATAATAAAAAGAACAGAAGAAGAAGAAGAAGAAGAAGAAGAAGAAGAAAAAGTGTTCTTGCCATACATAAAGGTATTTCTTTGAAAGTGTCCCCACAATGGACACACTAACTTATGCTCAGAGTCTGGGCAGGCTGACAGACAGAGGAGGTGGTCCACATTCTGCGAAGGCAACAGTGTAAGAACCACACAAGTGCCACATTTGTCAGAGTGAGGACATTAGATTAGAAGTGAAGACATGGACACATTATGCAGAGCTGGTGAGAGGGGAATAGGCATGGAGACGAGAAGAAGTAATGACCATCTTCAGGCTAAAAAGTCGTACCAGTATTGTTTTTTTGTTTTTTTTTGAGTATGTCTCCAATTATGAAATATCTAGGCCAACGGTGGTGGTCCTACTTTGCTATGGCAACGGAACATAGTAACAAACACACAAGTATTCTCCATAGTGAGGACACAGAGAGGCCGGAGGACAGAGAGACAGGATGGGACAATGGAATGGAATTAAACTATGACAACTCTTCACATTTGGGATGCATGAATGTGTTGTGTTTATAAACGCATTGCCAATATTTTTTTTTTTTTCATCTGCGAAAGAAAACTGTCACCTAAAAGTAAACATGGCATTTTATTCTAAAAGGAAAGAATGCATAGACCTGGCATGACAGCACTTTTTTTGACAAAAACACCAGGAACACCAGACCAATTGTTTTTTTTTTTTTTTCGTGTAATGATTTACAAGAAAGAAGTGGGGTACGGCGTGCTGCAGCTTCAGCTGGAGTCTGATAACTCTGTGAAGGGAAGCAGGCATTTTTGAGGGCTGTTGCTGATCACAAACAGACTCACTTAAATCACTTTCAGCACACACTGTTTATTAAACAATAATAAGCACCAACCACATACTTTATAAACTCACAGATAGACGTTGTATGTATATCAAAGATACAGCCACAGATAAGCTCCATGTGTCACTCCTTCCTATCTATCTATCTATCTATCTATCTATCTATCTATCTATCTATCTATCTATCTATCTATCTATCTGCTTATTGCTATTTCAAAATCTTTCCAGGCCTGTTTACCCTTGGCGTAAGTCTGTATTTATCCAAGCAGCTAGGCTATAAGTAAATGTTAAGTAGTCTTACAGGGCAGATTTACTGAATGGCATTAGTGTTTGCCTCTGATGACTAGGCATGGGGGCAGGGATGGCATGGGGAGAAAGGGGAGCGGAGGGGGGGTGGGGTTTGGGGGACCCCACACATCTCTCTCCCTGTGTTTGTTCCGAAGGCTCTGGGAAAACCTACGTGATTAAGCAGT
>CM059265.1:39435953-39440953 GCA_030347295.1 Setipinna tenuifilis
CACACACACACACACACACACACACACACACACACACACACACACACACACACACACACACACACACAACCAGATGTGCACACACACACACACACACACACACACACACACACACACACACACACAACCAGATGTGCACACACACACACACACACACACACACACATTCACACAACCACATTTGCACACAGACACACGCATGCACACACACACAAACACATACACAGTCCACACACACATACATGTGCACATGCACATGCACACATACACATACAAAGAGAGAGAAGGCAGAGGGAAAGAGTGAGAGGAAGAGAGAGAGACAGAAAGAGGGAAAAAGAGGTGGAGAGAGAGACAGAGATAGAGAAGAGAGAGAGAGAGTGAGAGGGAGCGGGGAAGACTTCTTCTCTCACACCTTCTTCACTGACACTGTGTTGAGACTGAGTCTGTCCCTGAAGCCCACTAAAGCAGGAGATGGAGATGTGCCCACAACACACACACACACACACACACACACACACACACACACACACACACATGCTTACGTAAATATTTGCACACACACATACACAGATGTAGAAGCGTACATACGCTGATATAGTCAAACTTATACACACACACTGATGTAGAGACACACACACACACAGACACACGCACACAAGCACACACACACACTGACACACCTACTCACTGACATACACACAACAGTGAACAGCTTTTAAAACTTTTCAAGATGAATGAAAACAAATGTTAGGAAATGATGTGAATCCTACTTGACCCTTAACCCCTTTCATTCATAAGTAGACTGGTGCAGTGAGGCATGAAGCCATGTGTTTCAGCTCAGAAACACACACACACACACACACACACACACACACACACACACACACTAACACACTAACACAGACACAGGCGCACATACTAACACAGAAACAGACACACACACACACACACACACACACACACACACACACACACACAAACATACACACACACACACACACACTAACACAGACACAAGCACACACATAAACACATGCATACATATGAACACACACACACACGAATGCACACACAATGCTCTCTCTCGCACACACACAATCACTCTCTCTGTTCCTCTGTCACACACCTACATACCAGTACATGCATGCATGATCACACACTTAAGCACATACACATACACACACAACACACACCCACAGACACACACAAACATACGCACACACACAGACAGACACACACACACACACACACACACACACACACACACACACGCAACCGTTCCGCACGAAGGCAAGCTTGTACTCCGCCGTTCGAGCATCACCCAAGTGAAACCTCTGAGACTTTGTGTGAGCGTCTTTGATCCCTTGATATGGAAATCGGTAGCCGTGGCCCGTGAACGCCACGAACCCGACACCAACCAACCAACCCGACCCAATCAGCCACGTCGGAGCACGCCGCTCCACGGCTGACAGACTTGGAGACTCCACGGCAACACAGAGGTGCCTGCGCAACGCAACGCAATTTAACGCAACGCAACGCAACGCGCCATGCTGCACCACAACCCGGCCCCTGTGCCCCTTTTTAAAAAAAAAAAAGACGTGCCAGACCCAAAATCAACCCAGGAGCCACACTCCAGTGTTGCTAGTGGGTGAATGAGTCATGTGTGTGCATGTGGGAGTGCGTGTGTGTGTGTGTGTGTGTTTAAATGTGTGTTTTGGGAGGGAGAGAGAGGGAGAGTGTTTGTCAGTGGATATGTGAGCAGGAAACTCAACACCTCTCTGCTGCCGCCCTTCTCATTTCCCTTGGAGCCATCGATGGCCAATACAGCATTCCTTTGAAGCTTTAAATAGGATGCTGCAGATCCTGCCCCTGACCACACACCATTCCCACAGCCCAGCCCGGCGGCAGCACAGAGCCATGCTGTGGCAGCACGGAGCAGGACTGGCCGGGGGGGGGAAGGGGGGGCCCGGGGGGGGTTGGGGGTGACATGGTTCTCATTATGGGCTTCTGCTGGGCTGCCCATGGTGGAGATGGTTACAAAACAAGCCACAAAAAAGCCATTATCCCCTGACGCCTCAGCAGACCTCATCTCTTCCTCCTCCTCCTCCTCCTCCTCCTCTCCTCGTCTCCTGCTCTCCCCCCCTCCCCGGGCTCCATATCCTCTGTGGGCTGATGGGGATGGCTGTAAATCGATAGCCATCATCTTGTCTGTTATGAGTGGCGGAGACAGCCGTCAATGGGGATCAATTCATCGCTTGCACTTTCTTGCTCTCTCCGGAGGAACATCCATTTGACGGAGAGTTTGCTTTCGGGGATCAATCGCTCTGTTGTCATAGCATCCTGTTTGAGCCGAGGGTCGTCGGCAGTATTGACGCACAGGCTACCCCCGTGGTGGAACCTGCCGGAACATGCAGGCTGTAAGGTGAGACGGAGTACGATACGACAAAAAGGTGTAAGCCTGCAATAGACAACGACAGCGGAAAGCTATGCAGAGACACTGCCTTGCAAAAAAAAAACACATTAAAGATTAAATTGCTTTATATTATCAGTTTAGCAAAACAGAGAAATAGACACACTGCTCTTTTTTTCCGTCATCAACCATTGTTTATTCAGGGACAATTGACGAAGCATGGACTTTTGCAGCAATGCCCTCAGTTTACAATTCGTACAATAAAAACAAACAAATAACAAGCAATAATAAAGAAAACAAATAAAAAAAATAGGAATTATCGTAAAAAAAAAAAAACCCACATCAAATCAATTAAAACAAATACACTGCAATAGGCATGTCATTCAACAAAGACTTAAAACTGTCTAATGACACATTTATAGTAACATGCTGTTATGACCCTACCTGGTTTGCAATACCAGCCCTGACCTCTATGTGTGTGTGTTATTGCAACAGGTGTGCTGTGACACAGGTGTGGGGAATCCTCATGAGGACAGCGTCAGAAGGGCCTCGTCTCTGTCTGTCAGTGGGGAGGAGAGCATCTTCACTCAAGAGCCCAGACACATAAATACACTTCAAATGTACTTGTAGTTTACCTCCACAATATTGACACACCCTGTACGTTTAGCATCATAATTACATGGTTACTCACTCTCATGTAGCTCTTTGTAAAGAGCCCATGTGTAAATGAGACATAACATAAGAAAAACCCAGGATGCGTAATTAGGGGTGCCGCTAGAAATTGTGGGCCCCCTGAAAGAAAATAATTTTGGGCCCCCACCCCAACGATATCATAGTCCGCTGTGGGCCCCTGTGAAGCTCTGGGCCCCCTAAATCATCCTGATACACACCTCCCCCACACCCCTCACCCCCCCCCCCCCCCCACCCCCTCTTAGAGGCACCCCTGCACGGGATTATCAAAAATGTTCACACATAGCTTTTCATTTACAAATGACGAAAATCACACAATACAGACCAGTCCGCTCCTAGACTTACCTGCACTATTCAAACACGTGCTTCAGTGTAAATAAAAGTCACCATCCCAACAACTTACATAAACAGCAATTTACCAGATTAAATTGAGTCTGTGAAAAACAGCACAACAAAGAGGGTGCAGATGGGGGCCCTGTAGGCGCTGCCAGGCTCAGAAAGACACAGTAAGTCACAGACAAGGACAAGGCAACGCAGCAATAATGTTCTAGGCCGAGTGTGTGCATTGTATTAGAATCATCATTTTGTTTTTGTCACTATAAATAAATTACATTTTTATACCTGGTGCTCAAAGAGCATGTCAACAGTCATGCCAGTGAGGCAGAGGTGTCAACCCCGGGGTCAGGAAGTAAAAAGCCTGCCACAAATTTGATCTAACCAGCTCTGAATCAGCTGATTGTAATGAGCACTCAAGACAGGTAGATCAGCTACTCAGTGAAGTCAGTCACCTGGGTGAGAAGGAAAACGTGGCAGGGGTTTTACTTTCTGAACCGGGATTGACACCTCTGCAATGAGGTCGATTTGTGGGGTGCTTTGTTTAAGCTCAATTTTAAACACTAGGCTATTTAAAAAAAAAAAAAAACACTACACACTCAATTAACAGAACACCCCAGGTCTATTTTAAATGATACTCTCCTTACAAAACTATACACTTATTTATAAAAATGTGATTTTCTTGCCAAATTACACACACACGATGCATATGATCTATTTTCTTTCAGTGAGTTGCACACTGTGCTTTCAATCCTTAACACTTTGTAACATTCTGACTTTTCTAATGACATAATTTTTGTTTCATTTTTTCAGACATATTGATAAATGTTTCTGAACGTTTTTTTGTTTTTTACTTTTATGTAATGCAAAAACAGTCAATATGCTAACGTGTTTGCTTGTTGCATGGTTGCATATTGAAAACCATTTCTCCAAAGAACCATATACACAGAAAACACAGTAAAACACAGTAAAGTGTTGTTGGAGACAAAAAGCTACTGTAAGTGTCATCTCTGCCCAATTTGGTGGCATGTCTCAACGTAGGGTTTTTAAGGTAGTCAGCCAATATCGTTCCAATGTGATCAATTTAGTCCTTGTATTCTCTGTCTGGTCTCCTCCCATTTACCTTGTAGTGATGGTATTTACCTCTTCCTCTTGTTATATCTCATCTCACTCTCATCTTTACTGTCTTTACTACTAAATGTGCTTAGAGTAGTACCTACCTTGTTATTTGAGTATTGGGTTTCATTCATTGTGAGAAACTTTATATTTTAGTGTGTGAGCAAACAAAAAAAACTGTAAGTACTGCAGCTACACCTCTGGTGATATTACACCTGAACACCTGAGACTGCTGCAGCTTACAGTCAAGGCCCAGCGTTCTATGCTGGGTTCTAACAACGAAGGCCTGCATTCTATGCTGGGTTCTAACAGTCAAGGCCCTGCATTCTATGCTGGGTTCTAGCCATTAAGGTCCTGTGTTCTATGTTCTAGTTCTTGAAATGAAGGCCCTGCATTCCACTCTGGGTTCTCTCAATGAAGGCCTGCGTTCTATGCTGATTCTCACAGTGAA
>CM059265.1:39473453-39478453 GCA_030347295.1 Setipinna tenuifilis
GTGAATGTAAAGTGTTTTAAGCTTTTCACTTTTTCCAGGTCCGGGAACAAGCTAAGGACATTTTCTCCTCATTGCCAAGCCTGTCACTGGGTACTTGGGGACATTATGTCACTCCCAGTTGAAGTCATAAAACAGCTAATTTAAAAACTGCCAGATACAGCATTTTTTTTTACACAAATTTCCTAAACAGAAAAAAAAAATCTCTTCAATAAAACATCAAGATGTTTTTGAGGACGTTGATTTACATTTTATTTCTATCATCACACTATAAATCTCCACAGTCTCCCCCTGAAGTCTGGCTGTTTATGGCTGCAATCAGTTGCCATGGCGCTTCCCCTCTCTGTTTGTTGTCGTTGTGTAAGCTAATGTTCAATCAGTTCTGTTGAGTAATGCCTGTGCGTGGAGTTTTCTCCCCTCACAGTTGTTTGTCACTGTACACCTGTAATCACCCTCGGCTGACATCAATTTACTTTACAGGTACCCTGTGTGAGGATCGGTGGCCTGAGCGGCGGGTCTGTGGCTGTAGACTACACAGGCCAAAAGCCCAGCTGCCATGGCAGGGCCACGGTGGTAGTCCTGGCAGAGTGTGCGCGAGGGCGCTGGGCGTTGGCGTGGGCACAGACATGGGCACGGGCGCCCTTCACGGTTCACTCAAGGTCGAGCCTGGCAGACCAGACCATGGAAAAACATCAGGAACGCGTCGCCGTGAAAGTGAGGTCGGGTTGGGGAGGGGGTTGGGGGGGGTGGGGGGTGGGTGGGGTGGGGGGGCAGAATAACCGACCATTATAGCGGACACCCAGCATGACATCACAGAGTGGAACACACAGAGCGAGGAAGAGGAGGAGGGATGAGGGTCGTTTATGGCTGACCCAGCGGCGCCTGATCATGTGTAAGTGAGAACCGCAGGGGCATGACGTGAGAGAGAGAGGGAGAGAGGGAGAGAGAGAGAGAGGTATAGAGAGGCAGAGAGGGAGAGAGAGACAGACAGAGAGGGAGAGATAGAGAGAGAAAGAGAGAGAGGGAGAGAAAGGGAGAGAGAGAGAGATAGAAAGAGAGAGGGAGAGATAGAGAGAGAAAGAGAGAGAGACAGAGAAAGACAGAGGGAGAGAGAGACAGACAGAAAGAGAGAGAGAGGGAGAGAAAGGGAGAGAGAGAGACAGAGAGAGAGAGAGAGAGAGGGAGGGAAGAAGAGAGAGAGAGAGAGAGAGAGAGAGAGAGGGAGAAGTCTGTAAGAGAGGTGTAAAGCCAGACTAAGCCTGGCCTGGATAAAGACATGACATGAAACAGAAACATTTGGACTGATAGGAAAGAGTGAGAGACGGAAACCGAGAGAGAAAAAGACAGGGACAAGAATAAAGAGACAGTGAGATTGAGTGAGAGGGTGTTAGAGAGGGAGAGAGTGTGAGAGAGAGAGGGATATGGGGAGAGGGGGAAACGTAGAGGGATGAGGGTCTTGTTTGTGCAGTTAAAAGTGAGCTGCCACCCCCAGATGACGCCCCAGAGGGCCGTAATCATCGCCCCGCCCCCCCAGTTGGACGACCTCCTCTCAGCCCATCCGTAGCAAATCAAACACGCACTCGCTCGGCCAGCCCGCCCGCCCGCTCGCTCGCTCGCTCTTTCTGGCGTTGACTTACTCGCTCTGTCTCTCACTCACCCCCTCTGCTCCCTCTCTCGTTCTCTCGTTCTCTCGTTCTCTCTCGTTCACTGTATTGGTCCTTCCATCCCGCATTTGTTCCCTTACTCCCTCGTGCTCTCTCTCCCTCCCTCTCTCCCTCCCTCTCTCCCTCCCTCACTGCCTCCCTTGCTCTCTCCCTCCCTCCCTCACCCCCCCCTATCCCTCCCTCACTGCCTCTCTTGCTCTCTCTCTCCCTCCCTCCTTCGCCCAGCACTGCTTTAAAGAGCTGGGCTGCGGCGGGC
Organism: Setipinna tenuifilis; assembly: GCA_030347295.1. NCBI lineage: Eukaryota > Metazoa > Chordata > Actinopteri > Clupeiformes > Engraulidae > Setipinna > Setipinna tenuifilis. Next base: position 39,475,371 of record CM059265.1, read on the forward strand.
TGTGTTTGGGTATTTGTTTTTACTGACTGAGAGCTGGTCGCTGCGCATTCCCCTGTTTTTACGAAGTACAGTCCGATACGCCTAACCGTCCACCCCCCTGCAAAATCCCCCCCCGTTTTACAGAGTACAGCCTGCTCCACCCAGGCCACCCCCCACCCCCTGGTCCCAGTGCGCCTGTATGCTTAATTGTGGAAGAAACCAAAGAGAGGGAAGAAAGCTGCCAAACCTCCTAAAACACCTTAACTAGGCCATAAAAGCCAATGAAAGGCCACAGTAAAATATTTACTTTTAAACGCTTTATTTCTCTCTCTCCCGCTCTCTCTCTCTCTCTTTTTCTCTCAGTTCTCTCTCTCTTTTTTCACTTACTCTCTCTCTCCCTCTCCATGTCCGTCTCTCTTACTGTCTCTCTTTCTTACATTGGCAGTAAGGGATTAGCTTTTTTCGCGTCCGTGTGAAATGTGTTAAAGCCATCAGTGCTGCGGCAATGTGAAACCTTTCCTCTCGCTCGCTCGGTCTCGGAACTTGGCCCTGTCGTCCGCTGAGCTGCGCTACGCTGAGCTGTGCTGAGCTACGCTGGGTGGTGTGTGGCTGAAACACTGCAAGCCGCACTGGTGCACAGTATATATAAAGGTCCATCAAGACCTCTTCCTGTGTCGACTTCAGCGCTCGCAGTGAAAAAAATTAGGGGGTGGGGGTGGATGGAGTGGTGGAAAATTCTAGAGACGTCTTGTGCGTGTGTTTTCCAGGAGTGGAGGCACATGGGGAACAGATTTGTTTGAACATACTCTCCATGCGACAGGGATCGTCTGCCTGCGAGGCCTGTCTGGGACTACCACATGACACGAGTTTTTAACGGGAAGAAAAGGCGGGAGGAAGGGTGGTGGTGGTGGTGGTGGTGGGGGCTGGGGGGGTGGGTGGGGGGATATGAAGACGACACACGGGCAAATTGCTTTTAGTGCACGGCCTTCTGGGTAGCTGAATACCAGTCTGTATTTCTGGCCCCCACGAACCACTCACTGCACAGATGAGCAGAGCTGGGAGATGAAACAGTAATGTCTTCATCACGCTGCAGCTTTGAACCCATCTGCTTCATGTTTCTACCGCAGATATGGGTGCCCCCCCTTGCCCCCCCCCCCCCCCCCCCCCCGCATCTCCAATCCACCCCACTCCCAAGCCCCCCCCCAATCCGCATCCCCAAAAGACAAAAGCCACAATTTCCACCCAGGCGTTTGGTGGGGATTGCCATAATTAAATACTTACGTTTTATGGGCCTCTCCTCTCCTCATCTGCTCAGCACTTCCATGGAGACGATGGTGTGTGTGTGTGTATGTGTGTGTACATGTATGTGTGTGTGTGTCTGTGTGTGTGCGGGTTTGTGTGAGGGGGTCGAGGGGGGGGGTGTGAGGGGTTGGGTGTGGGATGATGTGGGGTGGGATGGGGCTCTGTTCTGGCGTGAAGGAGGGGAAAAGAGGCTCCCTGCCTGCCTGCCTGCCTGCCTGGAGGTTGTGACAGATTAAGTGAAAATAAAAGTTCAGCGCGAGGTCGGGCTGTGAGGGCAGAGGCGTTGACGCGGGATCTTCCTATTACTTCCCACCCTGCTTAACAGCGCAGAAGGAGCAGCTCCAACAGCCCAGCCAAGCCAAGCTCTCTATAACACCCCCTCTTTACACACACACATACACACACACACACACACACACAGGAACACAGGAACACACTCGCACAGACACACACAGACAGGAACACACACACACACAGACACACACACACACACACACAGGAACACACACACACACAGACACAGACAGGAACACACACACAGACAGGAACACACACACACACACACATAAATACACACACACACCAGAACACAGGAACACAGAAACACATACATAAAAACACATACACACATACTCTCTCACAGGCAAACAGACACACACGCACACACACACACACGCACACACACACACACACACACGCACACACCCAGACACACGCACACATCCTGTAAAACTCTGTCCACAAGCTGCACTAAAGAGGACTGGTCAGCCAGCGGGCTGACCAGGCGTCCAGGGGAGAAGGCGCTGGCTATTTATTTTAAAAACTCAATCTGTGTGCAGCGGTTTAACAGCAACCGCTGTGGGCAACATGACACCGTGGCGATAGCTGGAGACAGTCGCCGTGGAAGTGGAGGCAGAGGCAGGGGGACCGCCTCAGCCGTGTGCTCTTGTACGAAGAGTGACACATCAGAACAGAGGCAGGGGGACCGTGTGTGTGTGTGTGTGTTTGTGTGTGTATGTGTGTGTGTTTGTGTGTGTATGTGTGTGTGTTTGTGTGTGTATGTGTGTGTGTGTGTGAGTGTAAGTGTGTGTGTGTGTGTGTGTGTGTGTGTGTGTGTAAGTGTGTGTGTGTGTGACGAAGAGTGACACATCAGAACTGTGTGGCTTTGCTGTCATTTCCCATGAGGCCTTGCAAAGCCCTTAGTGATTCTGGAACACTGGGGCGTAGAGGCAGGATAAGGAGTGAGAGAGCAATAAAGAGAGAGGAGGAGAGAGGAGAGGAGAAGAGAGGGGAAGAAAGGAGAGAAGAGGAGAGGGGGAGAGGAGAGGGGAAGAGAGGAGAAGAGGAAAGGAGAGGAGAGGAGAGGAGAGGAGAAGGGAAAGACAGAAGAAGAGAAGGGAAAGAGAGGAGAGGTGAGAAGAGGGGAAGAGAGGAGAGAAGAGGAGAGGGGGAGAGAGAAGGAGAGGAAAGGAGAGGGGGGATAGGAGAAGAGAAAGACAGAAGAAGAGAAGGGAAAGAGAGGAGAGGAGGAGAGGAGAACAGAAGAGGGCAAAGGAAAAGAAGAGGAGCGGAGGAGACCAAAGAGGAACGTAAAGAGGAAAATGGACTGAAGACAGGAGAAAAGATTAATTAAATGGGGAGAAGAGGGGAGCTGTAAAGGAAAGAGAGGAGAGGAGAGGAGAGGAGAGGTGTGGGGGGGGCAGCAAACCAAAGAAGGTTGGATGGAGAAAAGAGAGGAAAAGGTGGGAGATGCTGACAGAAAAGGAGAGACAAAAGATGTAGAAAGAAAGATGTGTGAGGTA
>CM059265.1:39495953-39498453 GCA_030347295.1 Setipinna tenuifilis
TTTCCTCTCTTCTGCGTTCCTGCGGAGAGGGCGGAAGGGGAGGGGAGAGGATTAAAAAAAAAAACACCCAACAACAATCCCTGCACCTCAGGAGTCGGTGTGTGTGTTTACGGCTGAGGACTGGGCTGAGGAGGAGGAGGAAGAGGAGGACAGTGATGATGAAGATACGTAGGAGGATGAAGATGAAGATGAGGATGAGGATGGCGGACGATAAGCAGGGTCAGAGTGGGGCCTGGAGGGAGGCAGGAATGTGATCGGGCTTCCAGTGCTCCCAGGTTAAGGAAATCTGATCACTGTGCGCCTCACTCCCATAATCCATAGCAAGAGAGAGGAAGCATGCGTGAGCCAGATAGAGTAGAGAAGACCGCACTCTCTTGCTTACTCTCTAAAAAGTTTAACGCACCATGTAACACATACGCGATTCGGCCAAAGCCGTCCTCAGTGTGATCTTCTCTCCTCTATCTGATGACTTTTATTGGACATGCACCCAAAGACAACAACAACTATCCCTGGGTTTGAGCGCGTCTGCGATTGAAATGTGTGAGCCAGCACCTTTCTATTTCCCTTTCTTTCTTTTTCTCTTTCTTTCTCTCTCTCTCTCTCTCTCTCTCTCTCTCTCTCTCTCTCTCTCTCTCTAGGTCTTTGTGTGTGTGTGTGTGTGGCTTTGTGTGTGTGTGTGACACATGTTTGTTTGCATGCAAGTAAATAAGTTGAAATGTTTACATACGCATATGTACTGTATGTGTTTTGTACGTTTCCTTAAGGGGATAATGTATATTGCTTTGTATATTGCATTGTGTCTATAGCTTGTTTTGTGTTCATCGCTTATATGTAACCGAGGTCTTCTTCCACAGTCCAGCTACAGTCTCGAACCCAAGACCTCACAGCAACTCTGGAATGGGAGGCAGACACTCTGCCAAGTGAGCTAAAATGTGAGGCTATTAGCCCAGTCACTAGCATGTGTAGCATATTAGCCCAGTCACTAGCATGTGTTTTTAAGGAGGGAGGGAGGCTTACAGCAAGCTGTGCTAGCTGGCATCCATTATACACACACATATTTATATATATACATACATACATACATACATACAGATAGATAGATAGATAGATAGATAGATAGACGGACGGACGGACGGACGGACGGACGGACGGACGGACGGACGGACGGACGGACGGACGGACGGACGGACGGACAGACAGACAGACAGACAGACAGACAGATAGATAGATAGATAGATAGATGTATGATGTATTTCGCAATATATGTTTTGTATGAATACGGCATGTGAATTCATACAAAAAGTTATCAAGTTATCAAGAAGCACTTCCATGTATGTAGGTTTGTCAGGACAAGTGTTGAAACTTCTTGTTTTTCCTTGTAAGTTGAGGGAGTAATTAGGGAATACAAGCAAACATACACTCACACAGGCACACACCCACACAGACCCCGACACACACACACACACGCACATACACACACACACACACACACACACACACACACACACATCCACACATCACATTAGATGATGCGGTTACAGCTCCTCCCTTTCTCTTCTGCTTTGTTTTGCAATGGAGCACAGAACTAGAGGAAACACACAGCTGTAAACATGTGTTGGAGACAGAGACAGAGAGAGAGAGAGAGGGAGAGAGAGAGAGGGAGAGAGAGAGAGAGAGAGAGAGAGACTGCAGATGTGCAGAGTGGACAAGTGTGAAAAGAGGGAACATTACAAAGGGAGCAAAGAAGAAAGGGAGAAAAAAGTGAAAGAAACATGGAAGAGAGAGAAAGAGTATGAAAGAAAAAGAGGGAGCAAGAGGAAAGGAAGAAGCGAGTATAGTAGGAAAGAGAATGAAAAACAGAAAGAGAGAGAGAGGAAGGGATAGAGAAAGATGAAAGACAGAAAAAAAGATGGGGGATTGGAGGCAGATGAAACGTGTGCATTTCTAAGTGGAGGGTGACTCTCTCTCTCTCTCTCTCTCTCTGCCTTTCTCTCTCTTAAACACACACACTCTTTCTCTGCTTCTCTTTCTCTCTCTCTCTCTCTCTCTGCTCCATCACTCCATTTCTAAGTGGAGGGTGACAAAAAAAGGGCAGAAACACAAAGCCGTTGACAGATGTGTCGGTGAACAAAAAACACACATTTTCAGCCCTCTGTTCTGATTTATCTTTTTGACACATCTAAACGAGGGGGAGGTGCACTGGCGTCTTCGTGCATTTATTTCTTTCTCTCTCTCTCTCTCTCTCTCTCTCTCTCTTTCTCCCTTCCTCTTTTCCTCCGCTCTCTCTTTCTCTGCATTTCTCTCTCTCTCTCTGCCTTTCTCTATCTTTGTCTCTCCCTCTCTTTCTCTGCCTTTCTCTGTCTCTGCCTTTCTCTTTCTCTTTCCCTCTCTTTTTCTCTGCCTTTTTTTCTTTGCCTTTCTGTCTCTCCCTCTCTCTCCTCTTCCTGCCTCTCTTTCTCTGCCTTTCTCTCTCTCTCTGCTTTCTCTATCTCACACACAC
>CM059265.1:39508453-39510953 GCA_030347295.1 Setipinna tenuifilis
GTGACGACCAAGTGGGTTATATTGGGTTATAAAACCCAAATGAGATGTGGCTTTTAAAGTTTGCTCAGAATGCTGACTTGTTATTTCAGGCACGGGGCCAGGAATGCGAGGCGGCGAACGATCCAAGCGAAGTGGGAGCGCCTCCGGTCCGCAGCCACCCAGCACTCCCGCCCGCCAAAACCGCCGCTCTCTACGTCCCCTAATCGCCAAATCGTATTAGGAGGGGAAAAAACCAGCGCCGGTTGATCTGGTTTTAATTAGGCCTTGTTTTGAATGTTTATGATTCTTTTAAACGACTCCCTCGGCGGACTCGGCTCCCCCCGCGGTCCGTTTTCTTTTTTTTGCGTGTGTGTGTGTAATCATGGGAAAAGTGTGTATGTGTGTGTGTGTGTGTGTGTGTGTGTGTGTGTGTGTGTGTGTGTGTGTGTGGAGAAGGCCCCTCTGATGGCTCTGCCACACCGCCACTCTGCGATTCTCATCTCCGACGCACCCACTTTTTTGCTCGCTGGCAACAGAACCGACGGGATTGTCGGGCCCCGTCCCCGGGAACAACACAAACTCCCCGAACCCCCCCATCCCCCCATCCCCCCATCCCCCCGCCGCCCCATCCCCAGACTCCCCTGCTTCACGTCCGTCGTCCGGTGATACGATCGGCAGTATCTTGTTAAAGCGCGTTAGTACAAATCCATATGTGGGAGCGCGGGCTGCAGCGCTGTTTCACATGGTGTCTGCCTGCCTGTCTGTGCTTCCTCTCTGCTGTGGGCTGTGTGCTGAGGCAATGCTGCTGCCAGCTCCCCTCTCGCTCACAGGTACGGTATCGTCCGCTGGTTCCTAGCGCACCTGAATAAACGGAGCCTTCATCGGGTGGCTGTCATAGCCTCTAAGCATCTCTCAGTTAGCCTAATTAGCTCCGTCCGCATTCAGCCTATCAAGATTGTCACTGATGGCTTCAGTCAGGCGCACAGAGAAAAAAGAAGAAACACATTGGAGGATTGGAGTGTGTGTGTGCGTGTGTGTTTGTGTGTGTGTGTGTGTGTGTGTGTGTATTTGTGTGTGTATTTGTGTGTGTGTGTTTGTGTGTGTGTTTGTGTGTGTGTGTGTTTGTGTGTGTATTTGTGTGTGTGTGTTTGTGTGTGTGTATGTGTGTGTGTGTGTGTGTGTGTCTGCCTGTCTCTGTGTGTGTGTCTGCCCGTCTCTGTGTGTGTGTCTGCCTGTCTGTGTATGTCTGCCTGTGTGTGTGTGTGTGTGTGTGTGTGTGTGTGTGTGTGTGTGTGTGCCTAGCCCCTGTGGCCCTGCATTGGAGTGTGCCAGTGTAGCTTTGCTGCCTGCACACATATGTACCACTCAGCCTACAGCTCCACACTGTGCAGAGTTAAGGTAGCACTTCCATATGCAGAGTGTGCCCACTCTCTATTCTACTCTACTTTTTATTTATGATGTTTTTATTTTATTATCATTATTGTACTTTTTTGGGTTTTTTTTGTTAAAGGCAGTGTGTGGGGGGTATGGGGTGGGTTTAAAAAACAGAAATAGACATTTTATCTGAATATACCATTGTATTGCCTAACTTTTCTTTAATTAAAAAAAAAAAAAAATGTGAAATAACCCTGACATTCTGGACACCATTTTTTTTTAAACCCAAAAGGGCTAAAATTTCACTTTGGGAGTTAAAATCAACTTCCACATTTTCAATCCTAAAATATTAACACTCCCGTTTTTTTTTTTTTTTTTTTGCTGTGCAGCCCATCTGCTACAGACACCACTCAGCCAGGAACCTCTGAAAGAATGAGACGGACAGACGACTGCTGTTTTGCCAACTACAGGAAGATTTATTTCTTTGCAAAACATACAGTACATAAAAACGCTTTTGCACACCTCTGTAATTTTGACAGGTGCGTAGGATAACATCCCAGTAAGGCTTTCAATTTGTAAAAAAGAACATCCCACCTTACCTGAAGAAGGTCTGATGACCGAAACGTTGTAGCCTATTAAAGCTTGCTGGTGGATAAGACAGTGTGCGGGATGTTCTTTTTTACAAAACATACAGTAATCAGCACACTTTGCTGCATCCAGCTCATGCACATGCACACCTATGGAAGAGAGTGTGGGGGAAAATATGACTACATGCAATGATTGTATTCATACTCTGTGCATTCTACCTTGGTAACAGTGGATAAAGACCTGACTTGACACTTGACAGAAAAAGCATATAAACATGAAAAAGACCACAGTGTTAGAAAGAGCCATATAAAGTGTGTATTACATCTGTCTAGCTTTTACATGGGCTACACCACCATGCTAGAATGAACTGTGCTTGTGTTGTGTTGTGTAGTTGCTGTGTTGTGTTGTGTACTTGCTATGTTCTGTTGTGTTGTGTAGATGTGTTGTGTTGTGTTGTGTAGATGTTGTGTAGACATTGTGTTGTTGTGTTGTGTAGATGTTGTGTTGTGTAGATGTTGTGTTGTGTTGTCTAAATGTTGTGTTGTGTCTTTGTGTTGTG
>CM059265.1:39520953-39523453 GCA_030347295.1 Setipinna tenuifilis
CCTACCCCCCCTCAATCCCTCCACCCCTCCCACCGACCTGGCCATGGCCCCCTCCCCACCAGCATTACAAACCCCCTACCCCCTTGACCTACACTACCGCGACCTCGACCACCACCGGCCCAACACCACCCAAGCCCTTATGCCTTGGCATCTTGCTTGTTTTTCCTTATGTCTCTACGTCTTATCCAAAGAGCACCTTCAAAACACAAGTTTTGTACTGCTTGAACGCCGAAGCCCTCCAGGCCCCTCTCTTTAACCACCCAAGCCCATCTTGCCATGTTACAATGCCTGGAGTGTGACCTGACAGAGGCCCCCGTTGCCCCAACCCCCCCCGCCTCCACCAAGCCCCCCCCCCCCACCTCGTTCCCCATCCCTCACTCCCACCCACCACTGCTGCATGTGACGATGCCTTGGGGTCCTGTGATGGAAATCTTAGTGGAGGGTAATGAATGTCTGCTGTGCTCCACCTGGACCTCATAGTGTAATCTAGGTGCTGCATCTGTGTACACAGACAGTGATCTCAGAGCAATAGCACACAACAACACTTCTTTCAGTATTGTTACCACCAGCATCACCATATATGTTGCAGTCATCATCGTCACCGTCATCATCATCGTCATGATCATCCTCATTATCTTCATCCTCCTTGTCATTGTTGTTATCTTCACTGGTGTCATCATGTTCATCATCAGTACCAGTAGTATTTCATAATCAAGTGTGATTTTCAGCTTTTCTAAAAATGCAATTGTACACTGGAGACTGCTTCAAAGTTTCCTCATCAGTCACTAGTCCTTTTAGTGGGATCTTCCCATGCTCAGTTCAGGTCAGTTACCCCTACAGCTGTATGTAGCAGCACCATAACATGTTAATGGCCCACAGCTAAGAGAATTCTTTAGTTCATCCTTAAATGGTTCAACTGCTCAGCCGCTGGGATTTGTAGTTTTATGATCCTTTAATGTATGCCAGTATATCACGAGTGTGTAATTGCTGAGCAGAGCTTACAGAAAGCCTATTAGCATCTACTGAAATGACTAATCTCTATGGTAAAACCATTCTGTGGTGGCATGTCCTACCATTCACTTTCCAATGATCTATCAAATCATTTTCATTAATCACTGATCGTTTAATGTATGTCGGTATGCTTGCTGATCAGCATTTAAAGTAGTGCCAGTAGTGTGTGTGGTTGTGTATACTGTATGTGTGTGCATGCATGTGTGTGTGTGTGGGGTGTGTGTGTGTGTGTGTGTGTGTGTGTGTGTGTGTGTGTGTGAGAGAGAAAGAGAGAGAGAGAGAGAGAGACGGTGTAGTAGGTAAAAGAGATGGTGTAAGTATCCCTCTGGGTATTTGTGTGTGTGTGTGTGTGTGTGTGTGTGTGTGTGTGTGTGTGTGTGTTCTGTTTGAAGTAGGCACTTAATCATCCTATAGAGTAGTGCTGTGGTATAACTCTCAGCATGTCAGGTATACAGCTGCAGTGGGTCCATATGCCTCCGGCACTTAACACCAGAGCACCATGTAAGTGTGGTGGAGACACTCCAAAGTGGGCAGATGTGTGTTTCAGTGTGTGGGTGCATATGTGTTTATTTGTTTCAGTGAATATAGTGTGTGTGTGTCAGTGTGTGTTTGTGTGTGTGCGTGTTTGTGTGTGTGTGTGTGTGTGTGTGTGTGTGTGTGTGTGTGTGTGCGTGTTTGTGTGTGTGTGTGTGTGTGTCTGTGTGTGTGTCTGTGTGTGTGTGTGTGTGTGTGTGTGTGTGTGTGTGTGTGTGTGTGCGCACAGAAGGATGTGTTTGTGTATGTGTGTGTGTTTGTATGTGTGTGTGTTCACTATCTTGTGTGTATGTGTGTGTGCACATGTGTATGCTTGCATGTGTGTGCTTGCACTCATGTGTGTGTGTGTGTGTGTGTGTTGACACCTGTGGGGAAAGTGTGGGGGGGAGCGAGAGGGGAGAGTGGGTCCCATCCATCAGGTGTTGGTAGGGGCTCAGGGTGTGTGTGTGTGTGTGTGTGTGTGTGTGTGTGTGTGTGTGTGCGTGTGTGTGCGTGTAGGGGCTCGGTGGGAGGGGGGCTAATTAATGATCATTGTCTAATGGATGAGTTAGAACCCCGCACAAGAGCACAGCACTCAGCCAACAGGATACACACAACACCTCACACACTCTTGCCTTTTTTTCCTTTCTTTCTTTCTTCCTTTCTTTCTTTCTTTCTTTCTTTCTTTCTTTCTTTCCTCCTTTCTTTTCCCCTTTTTAATTCTATTTAATAAATCCAATTTAATTCAATAAGCTTTTTGGCACCTCTGTACAATATTGCCAAAGCATTTAGTAATCATAAGAGTAGTGATAATAAGCAGAACAAAAAGTTCACGATTAATAAAAACATCTCCATGGTACTTTACCTTCTCTTCCACTTTCTTAATTTCACTTTCCCTCTATCTCTCTTTTCCTTGTTTTTCACTTTCCCTCTATCTCCCTTTTCCTTGTTTTTAGTCTCTGTCCATCTTCATTCT
>CM059265.1:39528777-39531277 GCA_030347295.1 Setipinna tenuifilis
ACAGACTACACAAGACTACTCTGGCTACTGGAGGTATGGCTTTGCTAACACAGCTGCTCCTGCCTGGTGACCGTGTACAAGCAGTGATTGTTTTTCCTCCATTACATTGTCGTTTACCAGACATTACATAACGTTGTCATTTAGCATATACCCTGATCCAGAGCAACTTACAGTAAGCTAACCACAGGCACAGCCTCACACGCCTGGAGCAACCTGCAGTTAAGTGCCTTGCTCAGGGGTCCAATGGCGGCAGTTCCTGGGATCAAACTTGCAACCTTCAGGTGTTTTTCACTGCAAGGCCTGGCTGCCTACCACCACTCCACCACCGCCCTGAAGACCACTTTGCTGTTATTGGGTGATGAATCATAGTCAAACACTTCGTTCATCATTTCTGCTAACCACACAGTGTGTGTGTGTTTTTTTAATGCGAGACATCACCAAATGCCAAAACTCACACGCTACTCGCTATGTAAGTACGTATGGTGCACAAGGGGCGATGTTATGAAGCGTACTGTGGCGGTTATGTGATTTGGGACACAGTGCAGTTTTGTGTAACACCTCCATAGTAGCCTCTAGTGCTGCCCCCCCCCCCCTTCACCCCTCCCCCTACCCATAGGCTCCCCCCACCTCCTCCCTCCCCATAAGCTCTTTCAAGTGAAAACTGTGTTTTTTTCCCGGCCCCCGATCATTCCAGAAGTATGCCAGCAAACCGGCCAATCAGTGAGGCTCTCCTTCAACCTGACAATGACTTGGCGTCTGTGTGTGAGAGAAATAGCAGCCCTCTGCCGTCCCCCAAATGGCGTCCTTTAATGCTTTAATGGCCCTTTTTGAGGGGGAAAAAAGAAAGAAAGAAAAGAAGGGGGACTACTCGTTGTTCAAAACCCTACCCCCATCCATCCTCCTCAAGTGCCAAACATCCCATAATAAGTCATTAGAGTGAAGCCTCCTCTTAGCTGGAGAGGCCTTTATGTCCTGCTCCTTCTCCTGATGGCCAGGGCTTACACAGACCAGGAGGGGATTGTGCTCTGCTGTGTGTGTGTGTGTGTGTGTGTGTGTATGTGTGTGTGTGTGTGTGTGTGTGTGTGCGAGAGAGAGATAGAGAGAAAAAGAGAGAGAGAGAGAGAGAGATGGACAGACAAACAGTCAAAATCATAGGAAGCATGTGTGTGAGAGAAAGAGAGGGAAAAACAATGTGTGCATGTGTGTGTGTGTGTGTGTGTGTAGGAGGGAGAGAAAGAGAGAGAGAAAGAAAGAAAGAAAGAATGTGTGTGTGTATGTGTGAGAGAGAGAGAGAATGGAGGAGGGGGGGTGGGTGTCAGTAAGAGAGTCAGAGATGATTAAAGAGCCTGGCAGCCAGTTCTGGGCACAGTGTATTAATTGTCACTTTATTTGTCCAGTGCATTAAGTGGCAGAGCACTAAGAGCTCTGTTAAATCATCAGGGGGTGGGGGGATTGGGGTGGGGTGGGGGAGAGACTGGGGGGTGGAGAAGAACTAAAGGGCGATGGGAAAAGCAAAAGAAAAGTAAGAGGAAAGAAATGAGAAATGGTGAGCGAAAGAGAGAGAGAGAGAGAGAGAGAGAGAGAGCGAGATGGAGGGATAGAGAAGAGGGGGGGGGGGAGATAAATTAAATGATAGCGGACATGCGCATAGATACAGCAGAGGACAGGACAGACGCAGAGGGATTCGGATTCAGAGTCGGTTTCTAGCGTGCTATTGGTCAGCTGCTGTTCAGCTGGTGCAACCATACCACGATGACCATGTGGACTTCTCTGACAAACACAAAGGAAACACAAATAGTAATGCCACACACACACACACACACACACACACACACACACACACACACACACGCACACACACACACACACACTTATCCCCTAAGCCACTCACAGACCATACTTGCAGCAGACCTATGCATACAGTAGACTTATATCGTAAGAGTATCAAAGCCAAAAGTCAAAGTCAAAGTCAGCTTTATTGTCAAAAACCATATGTAGAGGTTGCACACACAAAATTTAAATTGCAGTGCTCCCTAGGCCCTAAACATCTTATGACAGTAAGGCATGATGACAAAACATAATAATATAAACATAACAAAAAATACAATAGGGTTGTAAATAATACAAATAAGTAAAAAAAATACACAATGTGTAGTGTAATAAAGCTCAAATGGTGCCATTTCCGGAAGCATTTCTGGAAAGTATGCATTTCTGCCATGTATGCGCAACGGCCCTTTGCTTGCATGTGACACTTTATACTAATTACTGTGCTAACCAGGTCGACGGACTTTAGGAAAAACGTATTCTCTCGCCCTCAGAGGTTATATAAATTAGCTTTGAACCGATAAGGACGATATATAGTGAGTAGACCTATACATCACTAGCTGTTGTGAGTCTCTGTGTGTTTGTGTGTGTGTGTGTGTGTGTGTGTGTGTGTGTGTGTGTGTGTGTGTGTGTGTGTGTGTGTGTGGCATTCCTATTATTTTGTTTAGTAATGCTG
>CM059265.1:39536277-39546277 GCA_030347295.1 Setipinna tenuifilis
TTGGACGCCTCTCATTCTCTCCCTCTCTCTCTCCCTCTCTCTCTCTCTCTTTCTCTCTTTCTCTACATATCTCTTTTCTTACACAGCTTTTTCTTCCTTTTTCTTCCTTTTTTCACCATATCAGCCATTTTTGCCCCCCGCACCCTTCCATTTCCATCTCTTTGGCCTGTTCAGTCTTTCTCCCTTCTGTCCCCCTTTTCCTCTGTCTGCTGTCCTCCTCCGTCTGTAATTTTTATTTCTCTTCGTGTCTTTCCCTCCATCCCCTGTGTGTGTGTGTGTGTGTGTGTGTGTGTGTGTGTCTTTCCCTCCATCCCCTGTGTGTGTGTGTGTGTGTGTGTGTGTGTGTGTGTGTGTGTGTCTTTCCCTCCATCCCCTGTGTGTGTGTGTGTGTGTGTGTGTGTGTGTGTCTTTCCCTCCATCCCCTGTGTGTGTGTGTGTGTGTGTATGTGTGTGCGGTATGTTGTTGCATGGTATTTGAAATAATGTGTGTCTGTGTGTGTGTGTGTGTGTGTGTGTGTGTGTGTGTGTGTGTGAGAGAGAGAATGGAAATCTGAGCATGTCTCCATACAGTGATTGTATCCGGCCTTGTATTGGCTTTATATCCCTTTACATCACTGTTTGCATACAGGGTTGGCAAAGCACAAAGCACAAAGAACAATGAACTATCACATCAATCTGTCACATTTGCCTGTACCCTGCCTCAAGTCAGAGTCAGAACCCCTCTAACTCACTCCCCTCCATCCTCTTTTTCTCAGTTCAACAACTCAACAGTGCTGTATTGGCATGACAAATAAGACATGTGCCCTGCCAAAGCAGTAAAACAAGTATCCTTCTCTTACTCTGTTTTTATTCTTCTTCTTTTCTCCCCCTCTCCCTCTCTTGTCTTCTCTTCTCTCTGTCTCAGACATTCTCTCTCTCTCACTCTCTCTCTCTCTCTCTCTCTTTCTTTCCTTCTCCCTCGCCTTTATCCCCTCTGTCCCTCTCTTCCCCTCTCCCTCGCTTCGCCTCTGTCTCTTCTCTCTTTCTCTCACACTCTCTCTCTCTCGTTTCATCTTGTTTCTCTCTTTTTCTCACACACTCTCTCTCCCTGGCTTCATCTTCTGTCTCTCTCTATTCTCTCTCACACACACACTCTCTCTCTATCTCTTTCTTTCCCACTCTCCCCCTTTCCCTTGCTTTATCTTCTCTCTCTCTTTCTGCCCCCCCCCCTTCTCTCTCCCCCTCTCTCTCTGCCCTGCAGTCCCCCAGTGCCTCATCTTCTCACACACTCTCTCTCCCTCTCTCCTTACTTCTTTTCTCTCTCTCTCTCCATCTCTCTCTCTCCCCTCTCTCTGGCCTGCAGTCCTTCAGTAGCCAAGAGCAGCTACTCGTTCTGTCTCTCACACACACACTCTCTCCCTCTCTCCCTCACTTCGTCTTCTCTCTCTCACTCTCTTTCTCCCTCCCTCATTTCGTCTTGTCTCTCTGTCTCTGTCTCTCTCTCTTCTCCCCACCCCCCCTCTCTCTTTCTGTCCTGCAGTCCCTCAGTGCCTCATCTTCTCTCTCTCTCTCACTCTCTTCCTCCCTCCCTCACTTCATCTTGTCTCTGTGTCTCTGTCTCTCTCTGTGTCTCTCTGTGTGTCTCTCTCTCTCTCTCTCTGTCTCTCTCTCTCTCTCTCTCCCCCTTTCTTTCTGTCCTGCAGTCCCTCAGTGCCTCCTGTTGGTGAGTGTGAGTGGCCCCTAGGCAGCGGTTCATGTCAGACACGCTCTCCAATTATCCTCCACGCCACGACCTTCAGCTGACCCTCTGCTAATCCACAACATGTCACCTCATAACCTCCAAGCCACCATAAAAACCTCAAGTCCCAGAAGCCCCCTCTTTTGCCTCCGCACATTTTACATTTCAACAGTACAGTACGTGTGGCAAGTGGATATCACGCTTGCTCAGGGAAGTATAGGTTACACTCTTACAGAGTCAAATGCAAATATTTTTGCTTCATTGAAATGCAATTGAAATGCAAATAAAATGTTTCGGGAGACATAAAATGGTGACTGTGTGCGGAATGCTGAAATGCTACCTTGGATTAGATGATTGCAAGCATACCGATGCCAGATTTCATCACACTTTCACATTAATATGCTTGAGTATGAACTCACTGCAGAAATGGTAATATTTCCCTGAATCCTTGCACAACCTTACCAGCATAGAGCACACACACACACACACACACACACACACACACACACACACACACACACACATACACACACACACACAGTCTCACAGACACAAACAGAAGAATAAGCCAATTTTTTTCTCTCTGCTCCCTCCCTCTCTCCTATTTACAGGGCCTGCCAAAGACCGCTGGTATCCGCCTCCATCTGAGTGCTGTCATCACCTGTCTGTCTGTGTTGGAATTCTCTAGAGGTCAAAGGCCGGGGCAGCACCCCTCCAGTCGAACGACAGACGGGGGGGTTGTGCTGATGGGGGTGGGGAGCAGTTGTGCAGTAATGTGGGGGTTCAGGGTAGTTATAGTGGGGGGGTAGGGTAGTTATAGTGGGGGGGGACTCGGGGGGGGTTGTGAGGCAGGGGTGGTGGTGCTGATGGTGTGTGTGTGTGTATGTGTGTGTGTGTGTGTCTGCGCGTGTGTGTGTGTGTGTGTGCGTGGGGGGGTTGTGAGGCAGGGGTGGTGGTGCTGATGGTGTTCCTGGCAGTCGGAGTGAGTTGCTGAGCATCCGGGGGGATGTGTCGTAAATGTGCCATCGGCCTGGAAGATGAGGAGCAAGCGCTAGAAGGAGCGAAAGGGAAAGAGGAGAAATGGCTAATGCTAAACACATAAAATAACTGGCTGTGCTCACAGAGCAGGTGTGTGTGTGTGTGTGTGTGTGTGTGTGTGTGTGTGTGTGTGTGTGTGTGTGCGCGCGTATGTGTGTGTGTATGTATGTATGTATGTGTGAGCGTGTATGTGTGTGTGTGTGTGTGTGTGTGTGTGTGTGTGTGTGTGTGTGTGTGTTTGTGTGTGTGTATGTATGTGTGTATGTGTGTGTGTGTGTGTCTGTGTGTGTGTCGTGTATGTGTGTGCTGTGTGTGCGTGTCTGTGTGTGTGTGTGCGCGTGTGTGCATGTGTGTGTTTGCATGTGTGTGCATGTGTGTGTGTGTGTGTGCATGTGTGTGTTTGTGCATGTGTGTGGTTGTCAAAAGAGGGACTGAGGTATCTGGAACAGACCCAGGTTGGAATTGATGTCTAGAGAGGGCCTGTATGAGACTGATCACAGACACATGCACACACACACACTAAATACACACATGTATACACACACACACACACACACACACACACACACACACACACACACACACACACACACACACACACACACAAACAAAACCTATGACATTTGAAGGGCTTTTCAAATGCAAGTTTGTATAGAGAGTCTCAATACGGCACAGATGTTGACATTTGTTGCCTTATTTATTGATTTGTTCCCTGTTTTTCTGTTTGGGGTATTTGGAGTAAATCACTCAACAGCACGTTAAACTGCAGGCAGGAATGCTGTTTTCCCCTCTCTCTCCGAAGTAGGTGAGTGCTGACGGCGCGCATATGTGGGGGACCCTGGGACAGGAAGGATGAGTGAAAGATAAGAGGACAAAGAAAACGAGTGGAGCGCAACATGGGAGGAGGAGAAGGAGGAGGAGAAGGAGAAGGAGGAGGAGGAGGAGGAGGAGGAGAGACTGGAGACAACATGCACATGCATGCGCACGCACGCACACACACACACACACACACACACACACACACACATACACATACGTATACACACGAATGTGCACAAACACGCACACAAACCATACACACCAACACACACACACATACACATGCACAAACAAATACACACACATACACACACACAAATGCACATAAACATACACATCAACCTTACACAAATGGGAATCACGTCACTACACACCAATACACACACACACACACACAAACACACCCACACATGCACGGACATAGACGCACACACACACAGGCACACAAACACACACAGACTTTCAAAAACACACATACACATGCACAAACAGACACGTGCACACATGAACACTTACATGCATGTGTAGGCACTACTTGTGTGCACAAACAAGAGAGTGGGGAGATGTGTGTGTGTGGGGGGGGGGTAGTGGGGGCTAGGATGGATGAATAGAGTGGGGTGGGTGGGTGTATAGTGGGGTGGGGTTGTATAGAGTGGGGTGTGGGGGTGTGTATATGGGGTGTGGGGGTGGATAGAGTGGGGTGTGGGGGTGTGTATATGGGGTGTGGGGGTGGATAGAGTGGGGTGGGGGTTGTATAGAGTGGGGTGTGGGGGGGTGTATATGGGGTGGAGGGGGGGTGTATATGGGGTGTGGGGGTGGATAGAGTGGGGTGCGGGTGTATAGTCGGGTTGGGGTCTATAGTGGGGGGTGGATAGAGTGGGGTGGGGGGTGGATAGAGTGGGGTGGGGGGTGTATAGTAGGTTGTGGGGGTGGATAGAGTGGGGTGCAGGGGTGTATGGAGGTGGTGTACAGTGGGGGGTGGGGGTGTATAGTGGGGTGGGGGTTGTATAGAGTGGGGTGTGGGGGGGTGTATATGGGGTGGAGGGGGGGTGTGTATGGGGTGTGTGGGTGGATAGAGTGGGGTGGGGGTGTATAGTCGGGTTGGGGTCTATAGTGGGGGGTGGATAGAGTGGGGTGGGTGGGTGTATAGTGAGGTGGGGGTTGTATAGAGTGGGGTGTGGGGGGGTGTATGTGGGGTGTGGGGGTGTATAGAGTGGGGTGGGGGTGTATAGTCGGGTTGGGGTCTATAGGGGGGGGGTGGATAGAGAGGGGTGGAGGGGTGGATAGTGGGGTGGGGGGGGTGTATAGTGGAGGGTGGATAGAGTGGGAAAGTGAGTGAGGACAGAAACAGATGGAGGAGAATAAAGGCCAATAAAGAGAGAAGGGGTGTGTTTGAGAGAGAGAGACAAGGAGACAGGTGACGTGTGTGTGTGTGTGTGTGTGTGTGTGTGTGTGTGTGTGTGTGTGTGTGTGTGTGTGAGAGAGAGAGTTGGGGGGGGCTTTAATATGGTTTCTAACAACCCAACAAAGAGGTGAGGTAGGATGAGACAGGTTATGTGTGTTTGTAAATGTGTGTGGGAGTGTGTGTGCGAGTGGGGTGGGGGAATCATGTTAACAAAGTCTACTTGTATCCAGGAGGAACTGAGAAGGGAGGAAAAGAGGACATGAGAAAAGAAAAAAGTGGATGAAAAGGTAAGGTGAAGAAAAGGGGGGGGAGAAAAAGAGAGGAAAGGGCAAGAGGAGAGTAGAAGAAAGGAGAGAAGAGGACTAGATGAGTGGAGAAGAGAGGAGAGGACAGAAGAGGAGAAGAGGGAAGAGGAGAGAAGAGAACAGGAGACAAGAGGAGAGGAGAGGAGAGAAGAGGAGAGAGGAAGAGAGAGGAGAGAGAGAAGAGGAGAGAGGAAGAGAGAGGAGAGGAGAGCAGAGGAGAGGAGAGGAGAGCAGAGGAGAGGAGAGAGAGAAGAGGAGAGGAGAGGAGAGGAGAGGAGAGGAGAGAGAGAAGAGGAGAGGAGAGCAGAGGAGAGGAGAGGAGAGGAGAGAGAGAAGAGGAGAGGAGAGGACGAAGTAGCGTACTCTCAGCCAGGGCTTTGATCATGATCAAAGGCTCAGCACTGCCAGGCCAACACAGCCAGTCACACACACACACACACACACACACACACACACACACACACACACACATACACACACACACACACACACACACACACACACACACACACACATTCAGCCACTCACCACGACAAATAAAAGCATTCTGCTCACACCTCTCTCGCAGGGAAGAAACAGAGAGAGAGAGGGAGGCAGAGAGAGAGAGGGAGAGAAAGAGAGAGAAAGAAAGAAAGAGAGAGAGAGAGAGAGAGAGGACAGACTGGGTCAGGAGCAGACAGAGCATCTGTCATCTGGGATATGGAGATAGATCCCTTCCCCAGGAAAACACCTGATAGAGAGAGAGTGGAGGAGACTTTAGCACTTGACAGACTGAAAGAGAGAGAGAGAAAGGAAGTGGAGAGGTGGGGGAGATGGAAATAGAGAGAGAGAGAGAGAGAGAGAGAGAGAGAGACATAGACAGGCAAAGATTGAGAGAGAGAGAAAGGAAGTGGAGAGGTGGGGGAGATGGAAATAGAGAGAGAGAGAGAGAGAGAGAGAGAGAGAGAGAGAGAGAGAGAGAGAGACATAGACAGGCAAAGATTGAGAGAGAGAGACAAAGGAAGTGGGGAGGTAGTGCGACACTGTAAACAGTCCCCCCTCAATGCAGTCGTTTGTGGAGGGGAGATCCTGGGAGCTGGTGGAGTGTGAAATAGATCCAGAGGCCTCCAGGTGAGAGGGAGATGAAGCGTTAAACGTGACGGAGGCCTGAGTGTGTGTGTGTGTGTGTGTGTGTGTATGTGTGTACGTGCGTGCATGTGTGTGTGTGTGCGTGTGTGTCTGTCTGTCTGCCTGTGTCAGAAAGTGAATGTATGTCACTGTAATTGTGTGACTTTGGAAATTTGTGCCTGTATACATGCGAATGTGTGTGAGTTTTTATTTGTGTTTGTGTGTATGTGTGAGTGTGTCTGTACATGTACAAAACGGTGTGCGTGTGTTTGTGTGTGTGTTTATGTGTGTGTGAGAGTTGTGTTTTGCAATTGTGGGAGTGTGTACATGTGTATATATGTGTGTGTTTATGTGTGTGTGAGAGTTGTGTTTTGCAATTGTGGGAGTGTGTACATGTGTATATATGTGTGAATATACATGTATGGGAGTCTTAATGTGTGTGTGTGAGTGTGTGTGTGTGTGTGTGTGTGTGTGTGTGTGTGTATTGGGGGGGTGAGAGCCATTAGGCAGGCTTTTGGTCGACGGAGGGCCACATGGATGAGAGTGTGTGGTGAGTGCATGAGCCGGGGGAGGGCCACTGAAACAGAGGACAGGCTCTCATTTGAAGGAGGAACACACACATAGTTGAGTGTGTTTGTGTGTGTCTGTCAGTAAGGGTGTGTGTGTGTGTGAGTGTGTGTGTGTGTGTGTGTGGGGGGGGGGGGGGTGCAGAAATGGTAGAAAGGATCTCGTTAGGAGGGTTAGGGGGCTCTGGTTGCCAAAGCAACAGGTTGGGGAGAGAGAGTAGGGGGAGAGTGGGAGGTGGGAGCAACAGAGGGAGAGAGAGAGAGAGAGAGAGACAGAGACAGAGAGACAGAGAGACAGAGAGAGAGAGAGAGAGAGAGAGGGAGAGGGAGGAAGAAAGAAACAAAGAAAGACAGAAAGAAAGACAGAAGGGGAGGGAGGGAGGGAGGGGTGGTCCAGGCAGGCCTGGCATGAATGGGAATGAGAAGCATTTAAACAGAATCCTTACCCATTAGATGTGCCCTGAATCTGAGCAGACTCCACACAGACTGCAGCATTTTATGTCTGGCTGACCATGCAGCCCAGCCTGCAGTGTTACTGTAGCCCACACAATCACAGTCCTGTTCTACAGCTACGCCGCTCCTGCTCGCTCGAAGTGCCCGTGTGAGTGTGAAATTCACCTCAGGCTCAGACCATCACAGCCCTGCCTGCTCCTAATCAGGATAACACAGGTGCTTCTGTACACTCACACAAGGCTGAACACAGCGTAACACACCTCTCCGCTGTCTGCGACTGTGCTGTGCTGTGTGGCTGTCTACAAGAGCACAGCGTGGGCACAGCCAGGTGTCAGACTGAGGCTTATTCCTATTCCTCCATGGGTTTGGATGTGTTACTAATTATGCAGATCTAATTGTTACTTTAATTAGTCAATTAGAGAGAATCACACTCAGTCATTTCAGGGTTTTTGCTTTTTTTTTTTTTTTTTTCTTCTTCTTCTTCCTCTTCGTCATTTAAAAGTCTTCTTGTTTGTCAGTCATTTTTTCTTTTTCTTTTTCTTTTTCTTTTCTGTAGCACACAAAGAGTGGAGTATGAACTAGCACGTCTGTCTCCATGTATTCATTTAAACATTATGATAATATCTCTCTCTATTTCTCTCAGCCTCCCCATCCCCATCCCCTCACACATACACCCCTTCAGAGTTCATTCAATGGGGATGGAGTCTTGATTGCGTAACTGTCTTTTCTATTCAAAAAGACCCACTTCCTCCTCTCCTGAAACTTTTGGAGTGCAATCGTATGAATAGCCCTTGAATCAAAAGACCAACAGCACCAAGCCTTCTCCTTCACACAATGTGTGTTTCTCTCTCTCTCTCGCTCTCTCTCTCTCTATTTCTTTATCTGTCCCTCTATGTGTATGTGTGTGCGTGTGTGTCTTTCTGTCTCTCTCTGCATTTGTGTGTGTGCGTGCGTGCGTGCGTTGGTGTGGGTATGTGTGACGGTGTCTGTGTGTGCCTATCTCAGTGGATCTCATGAGTAAATGTGGGGTTTTGTGGTGACGGACTTGAATGCCGGTCGGCATCAAAAGGGGATAATCATGATCATAATAACACCGGGAGAGTCGTGTGTCATAATTGCCAGGGCCAGTGCCCAGATCTGCTCTTTTACTTGGCTCGGAGCTGACGGTCTGATAGGATGATGGCTACTCGTTGCATGGATACAGCTTTTTGCACATGCTATTAACCCAACCTGGCGCCCGCTCCTCCTGCCAGTGCTACCTTAAAGGGGCCTTAAAGCAGACTCCACTGTGGGTGCCGGTGCAGAGCTATATGTACTTTTCAAATAAACGAATAACAAATAACCATCAAGAAAGCTTTATGGACATGACACCACAAGTGGAACCCCCAAGCCCAGTGGCACGGTAGTGTAACACGATGCAACAACTGAAGACACCTTTCCCCAATGTGAGCATAAGTTCTGTGAGTTCCTTAAGGTTCTGTGAGTTCTTTAAGGTTCCGTAAGTTCTTTTGATGAGAGCCGGATTTAGACCGTAAGTGCAACCCTAAGCAGAGTGCAACAGAAGTGTAACACGATGCAACAACTAAAGACACTTTTCCCCAGTGTGAGCTCTTTACTCCTGAACCAAGGTGTGGTTGTGCTTTTTCTTTTAAAGTAGTAGATGGTCATCCTACCACAAGGGGAAAATAATGTCTTAAAAACTGACAGTTGACCTTGAAAAACTGTTTTCTGTGTAATGAAATTCCCGGATCTATAAATCACAGCTGTCCTAACACCTAACACTAGCCAAACTAAACCAAAACTAGCCAATTTCTTCAAATAAAAACTAAAAAGAGAAATATAACTGCGCTTGTTAGACTAACTAAAACTAAACTAAAACTAACGAATGAATTGAAAAAAAAAAACTAAATACAAATTTAAAAAACTAATAAAAATGTTAAAACTGTAATAATTCTGGTCCCATAGAGGTTCCATCCCTTAGTTCTGGTTTTCCCCTGCGAGGAGTCAGAGGTTTAGCCAGGGCAGGCGCTCCTCTGGAAACTTGGCTGCACCCTTTCACAAGGACAAATGGAAAGGCGTCTCTCTTTTTTTTGTTGTTGTTGTCGAGAAAAGTCTAGTGTTACTGACAGGGAGCTGGTGCTCAGACATACATCGATCTATGAGGCAGGGAGGGGGGGAGGGGGGCTGTCACAGGTCCAGGCCTGAGGAGCCGGTGGATGTATACACACACACACACACACACACACACACACACACACACACACACACACACCACACACACAGAAAAGAGAGAGGAAGACTGTCACAGGTCCAGGCCTGAGGAGCCGGTGGACTTGCACACACACACACACACACACACACACACACACACACACACACACACACACACACACAGGAGAGAGAGAGGGAGACTGTCACAGTTCCAGGCCTGAGCTTGTGGACTCAGAGAGAGGGTGGAGACACACGTCGGGGAGTCCAGGGAGTTTGTTTTATTACTCGTATTGTTCTCACACTGTTTATCTTAGCCTATTTTTAAAACCACACACTCCAGCAGCTCTGGCACACACACACACACACACACACACATACA
>CM059265.1:39551277-39553777 GCA_030347295.1 Setipinna tenuifilis
AAATGTGGATGAATCCTCACATTTCCCCCTTTAAAATGCGTTTTCCATGCCTTCATAGCATTAGCAGGCATTTTCCAAGCCAGCGGTAAAGATAGGCTGCAACCATTGCTGTTTATATTCGCAGTGGGGGTTTGGACCTGGAAGTGCTTTGTGACGTCCCACTAGCCATCCCTATAACTCACTATTCAATAGTTTAAAGCAGCACTATGCAACTCTGAGTTATTCTTCTCAACACTCCCTCTAGTGTCTTCAAGCAAATGGACAAGTGTCTCCTCGTAAAAATGGACTGTTTTCCATTCCCCTCAACCTGTGCATGTGTTTTCAACTCAACTAACAACGAATGCGAAAGTAGTCATGTCCACTCGAGACTTTGTGAGTCTGAGGGTACGGACGCTCAGTACTGAGAGACGGACACTCAGATATTGCAGCTCTCCCTAGGCCCACAGTAAACATTAAACATCTTATAAACAAGACAGTAAGACATGATGACAAAACATAACAGTATAAACATAGGAAAAAGTACAATAAGGCTTGTATATAATATAATACAAATAGGACGTGATAAACCTCAAATGATGCCATTTAAGCAGATAGGCCCATGAGGGCCGGCTTCATGAGGATTTCTTGTTTTGTAAAGCACTGCCAGGGACCACAACCACTGGAGATACATTGCGTGTGCTTGATGGGTACATCTCAGTCCAGGCAACGCACTGTGTTATTCATCAAGAGGTACTTGCCCTTAGACACCCAGACACCCTTGCCTTTAGCACCCATAGGGCTCCACGTCATTAAAGCCAATCCAACAAATTCACTTTCTATTTATAATAACACTTTCTATGAAGCTTGTATTCATAAGACTCTATAAACACATTCATAAAGGCTTATAATGCTTTCATAAAGCTTTATTATGGTTAAAACTATATATACATACTCATGACTGCACTCGTAGGGAGGTGAAGCTTTATAACCAAGCATGCATTGTGTCACTTGAAGTTGGAATAGGGCATGCCATTATAATGCCTTAAGAGTACAATCCTGAGTATGTATAAATAGTTATGAACACTTACATATTTTATGAATGCATTATAACTCTTTAGAGTTGTTATGAGTGGTTATAGAGTCTTTTGAATACAAGCTTCATAGAAAGTGTTGCCCAAATTCCCGCCTATTTGGGATTAGGATCGTTGGCTGTCCCAGGGTAAAGTGGTGAACAGAGTGTATGACTTTAAGGTATGAGTTTAAGACCTTTTTGACAGATAAACAATTCAATCTTGCCAATTTCCTGCAAGATCAGTCCAGGATTATCAGGGTAGCGTATGTCCTTCTGACATATTGGACCATTTCAATATGCTAAACCTGTCAATCCACATCTGGCTGATACAGGTGTGGATTTGGGGCAGGTACCCATATCTGGCTGATACAGGTGTGGATTTGGTGCAGGTACCCATATCTGGCTGATACAGGTGTGGATTTGGTGCAGGTACCCATATCTGGCTGATACAGGTGTGGATTTGGTGCAGGTACCCATATCTGGCTGATACAGGTGTGGATTTGGTGCAGGTACCCATATCTGGCTGATACAGGTGTGGATTTGGTGCAGGTACCCATATCTGGCTGATACAGGTGTAGATTTGGGGCAGGTACCCGCAGTGACCTCACTGAAACACTGTGTCATTTTGATACATACTTCAAACTACATACTTCCCCTCGAAATCCCTTTTCACAGAAAAGCACTGGGTAAGAGATCTGTTTACCGACCCAGAAATGAGCAATCTGCCACCTGTGGTGCAGTATAAAGCTACTGCTTGACATGGAAAAGCTCATCACAGTAATGGAACATGACAGAGAGAAGCGAAAAAAAAAGAGGTGACTCGAATTGCCAATCATCAATCATCAGGTACCATGGCATGAAAATTTCACTTTTTAACATTAATATGACTTCCCTTAACCTGCTTAAGGTCCTTACATGGCTAGAGATGGCAAAAGGTGTAAAGCAAGGTATGGGTATCCTTCTCTACTTTTGAAAAAAATGAATGCTCAGACATGTCAATATTAAATCTTCCCTTTATGTTGTCATAGGGGGAAAGGTTGCCACCCCCTTTTTTTGGTTTGCCCGCCCCATGAGAAAATGAGCTACGACTTTTTTTTCCCCTGTCTACGGCTATGGCTGACTGTACTAGTCAAAAAGTCAAAGTCAAAGTCAAAGTCAGCTTTATTGTCAAAAACCATATGTACAGGTTGCACACACAGAATTTGAAATCGCAGCGCTCCCTAGGCCCACAGTGAACATTAAACATCTTATAGACAAGACAGGAAGACATGATGACAAACATAATAATATAAACATAACGAAAAGTACAATAGGCTTGTATATAATACAAATAATTAAAAACACAGTGTGTAGTGTAATAAACCTTAAATGGTGCCATTTAGCACCCCCACATTGTGTTTTCCTCGAGAGATCATGGCTTTCAAACAGGCGAGTTTTTTTAGTTCCTTC
>CM059265.1:39573777-39578777 GCA_030347295.1 Setipinna tenuifilis
ATGCCTGTGTTTCAGAACACATTCAATGCTGGCAAAATATCAGAGGCAATAGCACATGTCAGTATTGCCATGGTTGTCCCGTTTGTCCCCATTCCCACTGGGGGAAATCTGTGGCCCACACTGGTTAAGGAGTTGGCCTCAGTTAGGACTGAAAGCCAGCATGTTTCCTGCATCAAGACTCCTGCAGCAATTACAAGAAAACGTAACTAGGGTAGGGAATAACCAGCACTCCACTGCACCCTAACAGCACATTACAGCATATTACAACACATTACGTTACATTACATTACATTACATTACGTTACATTACATTACGTTACATTACATTACGTTACATTACATTATATTACATTATGTTACATTACATTACGTTTCACTTGCACTTAGCCACAGATAAAGGTGTTACACAGGTGTTACAGGTGTTAAGGTGTTACACAGACACCTTTATCCAAAGCGACTTACAAAAAGGAGGACATAATAAGCTAACAGATGTATAGAGGAGCACAGAGTAAGCAGACTGCACCTCATACATACAAGGAGATGCATGCGCCTAAGTAGGTTTCTAGGAGCAGGAACACTACAGAAACACACATACCCCCTACACTTGCAGACTTATACAAGCATGAGGCACCTAGGAAAAGAGTTGGTTAGTGGTACTTACATTACGTTACACTTAACAGATGTCTTTACCCTTTATCTGAAGCGACTTACAATAGAGGACATAAAACAAGCTATGGATATGCAGAGGAGAGAGTAGGCAAGAGCGTGACAAAGTTAGTGCAGACAGAGTACACGCTTACAGTGCACACTTACCCATCCCTAATGTGGCCTTGAGTTGAGCAAGGCATCTAATCCCACACTGCTCCAGGGGCACTGTCCTAAGGACTAATTCACTACAGCTCACTCTGGACAGGAGTGTCTGCTAAACGTAATGCAAATTGCGTAAATCGTAACCTAACTCGCTGTGTAATGACACTAATGCCCTGTCCTTGGTCAGTTTGTTAGAGAGGCTAATGCCTGCATGTCAAAGGCCAGAGTCATTTTTTGCTCTTCATGTACACAAAAACATCATTCTCTCACTTCATGTAAGGGAAACCCCTAGTTGTAATTGGGTTTGAGGTTCTTAGTGATGTTTAATGCTCTCACGTGTTGTTGCCCACTGATCCTGTCCTTTCATCCGAACACGATCCAGCCTCTGCATGTCGATCTTGCCGTGCAAAGGCTCAATCATCCAACTTCCTTCTGCTAAACGGCTTATTGTGCAACATATGACCAGCTCCCTCTCACACATGCCCACATCTTTCTCTGCATTACAGCTTCAATGGCCATCTGTTGTGCAGTACAACCACTGCACTGCCACTGTTTTATACATTTCTGTACATATACATGTATATCTTTCATAACTCCAAATGGGTTAATCAGGAGTCTGGCATCATTTAATGTGCAAGTCTACAAGATGGACTGGCTTCTCCCGTAATAGGACAGTATGTAAACACAGGACAGACTGAGGATGAAGGGACTCAGAGAGCAGTAAGACGAGACTGCATTATCCCATTAAGAAAAAGTGCTTTTAGTGAAGGAAAAGGAACTCGATGCCAACACACATTACAGATCTGTAAACATGCACACTTGTTTTTAATCCAACCTAAAGAAATGGCTAGTCAGTCAGCAGCTCTGTCAACAGTAAATGATGGTATTAAACTGAATCTGCCCCTGCTCTTTCCTCCGATGCTCAATTCTGCTTGTGTTGTGTTCGCAATGCCGTCATATGCTCTTTGCCCATTTGGAATAAGCCTTTCGTATGTTCATCCATCGTCTGAGCCCTGCTATATGTCTTGTTTTGCATGTGTTTATCGGGGTTTTTTTTCCTTTTTGCCTTTTTTATCGATCACCACACATCTATGCTGCTGTATATACTGTAGTTAAATTAACCAATCGATTACCCTAAGTGTAAGCTCCTTGCACAGCAGTATTTGTATATTTCCTAGTGTGCTGCTGGTTTTTGCTTTGATGGTACATGTGTGGTAGTACATTCTTGTGCCCTTAATATTTTTGTCATGTTGCCATCTCATACAATAATAATAATGTTATAATAATGTTATTATACTGCATGGCTTACTTTACATGCCTGTCTGTAGATTTATGCTCTTAATATATACTGAGCAGAATGTAGTTCATTTACTTTTTTGAACAATACACAATAATCCACCACACACAGAGCATTGCCCTCCACACACAGCCTCATCATCAACACCCCCCACCCTCACACACACACACACACACACAGACACACACATACACACACACAGACACAGACACACACACACACACACACACACACACACCATAACTTTCTACACACTTCCTTCAGTCCCATTCCTCCCACTTACACTTAACACTCCCCTTTGCCATCTCCATCTCAACTCACCCTATGCCATCCTCCACACACACACAAGTGGGACACAGCCTTCACTTCTGCCCCCCCCCCCCCCCCCCCCCCGCCTCCACAAACACACACAAAAAAACCCACAATAAAATAAAACAATAAATATCTGTTATCATCAGTAATGTCCTGTTTCAGACTGAACAAATAAATCAAAAACTATTAATCTATTAATACATCAAGCACAGGAACTGGAAAACATACAGGAAGTGTAAGAGGCTGAAAAGAGGGGAGGTGGAGTGAGTAGAGGAGGCCATGGTCTCCCTTGGAACACATGGCAATAAGACAGCTACTGCCCTCTAGAGGACAGGAGCTTTCAACATCAGCAACCAGAGAAGGAGATCCTGGTAGCAGAAGGTAAAAAGCCTGCCATGTGTTTCTTTGACCGGTCTAGTGATTTGTGTGCTCATTAGGATGAGCTGGTTAAAACAATGTTTGGATCAAATATGTGGCAGGGTTTTTTTTTTCCTTTTTTGAAGCTGCAATCTCCACCTCTCAAACTGCCTCAAACTGTATACCATCATACATCCCATCATACCTCTATAGCAGTGGTTCTTAACCTGGGTTCGATCGAACCCTAGGGGTTCGGTGAGTTAGTCTCAGGGGTTCGGTGGAACCTCCGCCCTGGAATTTTTTAAACCATTTGTTACAACATATCTTTGTGAGCAATCGGTTTCGAGGATGCTGGACATAAAAACTAAGAAAAGGAACAGACTTTGCCGTGAAAATGACATGTTGTTGTGAGTTCATGCACTGTGTTGGTTTTGTTATTTGAACAAGGTGATGTTAATGCACGGTTCATTTTGTGCACCAGTAAAAAAAATCATATTTTATTTTTTACTAAAGAAGGGTTCGGTGAATGAGCATATGAAACTGGTGGGGTTCGGTACGTCCAACAAGGTTAAGAACCACTACTTTATAGGTCAGGATAGGAACTGACATCACTTCCTCCCTCTGTCCCCCAGCACAGGTGTGCAGGGGTCTAACAGGTGAGGCTTGTTGGCGTACTGTAACCCTCCTTGGTCCTGTGATGCTTCAACATGAACCTGTGGGCAGCATTTGCATCTTGCCGTCACAGGCAGCATGACCCACTGCATGTGTAGTAACACTGTGCTTTCACTAGGGGGCAGCAAAAGCAGGCATGGTAATAAAACATTGTTTACAGTGCTGAAGATATTGTCGTCACACTAGGATTAATTACTAACACCTTGGAGAGGTATGTGTGAAAGGTATGCCAAAACCCAAATGTGTAATTAACTATTGATTTGCAAACATTTTTTATATTAGGGATGCTATAACTTCCCTGGATGTGATTTTTAAATAAATATCTAATACAGATTTGCTGCCAGCTGTGCCCTCTCTGAGATCAATACTAATCTCAAAGCCTCATTACATTACACTCATTGCATTTTGGTCTAAAAACACGAGGTCACGAGGTCTAAAGAGACAATAAAACAGAGCCCCCATTGGGAAGACTTAAGGAGCCCTGCACGAAGTTCCGTCACATATATAAAATATTATTATTGTTGTTGTTGTTGCTGCTATTATTCTTATCATCCTTATCATCATTATGCAATAAAATAAACGACACTCCTATATAAACCTCACAGGATAGGCTTACGCATACGCTGTCCTTCTTTTGATAGGGAAAATGTGTTGGGAGATTAATTATTCATTATAAATGATCCATCTACTATGCATGGCCATAGCCAGCTGCTAGGCCACTGAGGTCCGGACCTCCTTTAAATTTTAAGAGCTGAAAATAAATTAGCACGCTAAATATTCAACTAGATAACACAAAAACGAACGAGTGTGTGACTCACACACACACACACACACACACACACACACACACAATAACCTAATATTCAAACTAAATATTCAATTAGATAACGCAGTGAGTGTCTGACTCGTGCAAGTGAATTGAGTCCAGTAGACACTGCAAGTGTATCGTCATAGCTACCATCAGCACACTTTAATGAAGCTGTTAAATTCATACATTTTTGAAGCAGTACCTTGAAGTTGTACTTCTACTTGTGCATGATTTTAAAAAGAAATCGTTTTATAAGTCAAAGCAATAGAGTGGTAAGTTTCAACTTGTTGATGTTTGCCATGAAGACCTGTGATATGAGAGAGGGCAAGGGTCCTCTGTGTCTGTATCTTGCATGCCTGAGAGATCAAGAACAGAAAGAAAAAAAGAAATATGAGTAATCGATCACTCAATTAAATATGATAAATATGACCTTAGTACTTTTAAAATCCTGGGTAGGGCCCTGATCCTATGCTGTATTTGCCATGTGCTAGACATGTTTTGCAGATGTCCTTGAGATACTGGTCAGTGCTAGTACAAGTGTAAGCCTATAATTATGACCACATTCTTGTCTTTTTCAGATAACGTGTCAGATAGGCGTTTGTATAACTCATTCCTCAAAAGAAGGTCTGGATAAAACTAACACGCTATGCTGTACTGCTTTCTCGCTTTCTCTCTTTCTCACCCACGCGCAAATGCACACACACACACACACACACACACACACACACACACACACACACACAC
>CM059265.1:39583777-39641277 GCA_030347295.1 Setipinna tenuifilis
TGCTCCAGGTCATTATGGTCTTACTTATCTCTATGCAGTGTGCACTTCCAAAACTCAATCAGTTAACATGTTCAAAATGTACTTCAACTGCAGTACTAAAACACTTCAACTGCAGTAACAAAACCAAAATGCATGTAAAATACGGTAGGCCTATATCTCACATAAATGAACATTCATTGTACAAATGTTGTGTGGAAATTAAGCAGCACACTGTAATGCTGATTGTTGAGGCTGTATTTTTAGTAGCTTAGATCATGATGTAGGGAGGCATGGGAAGCAAATTATGTCCCCACCAATATCAAAACCATTACTACGCCCTTACTTGGAACTATGCTCCAGGTCATTATGGTCCTACTGTAGGATGAACCCCTGGCCAGCTGACTGCATACCAGAGGG
Source organism: Setipinna tenuifilis (assembly GCA_030347295.1). Classification (NCBI taxonomy): domain Eukaryota; kingdom Metazoa; phylum Chordata; class Actinopteri; order Clupeiformes; family Engraulidae; genus Setipinna; species Setipinna tenuifilis. The sequence continues at coordinate 39,584,174 of CM059265.1, forward strand.
TACTGCATGGTGCTACAGAATGCTGTGGTACCCATTTTGGTTCAGGGTGCCTCTTACCCTATAGAGGATACCAGCCTTGGATCCAGCAAAACAGCCCTACACCATCATACTTCCTTCTTCATGTTTGATACTTGATGTATCATACTGAAGAACTATCCTCATACCTACTTGATAGTGTACAAAATCCTGTGTGATAAACCAGAGATTTAATTTTTTGATTCATGATCAGTCCATAACACATTTTTCCAGTCTTTAATAGTCCGTTGCTGGTGTTTCATGGTCCAGGCAAATCTCTTTTTCTTATTCTGATGCCTTAGCAATGTGTTGTTGCTGAAAATCAGTAACAAACCAGTCAAACCTGCAACTCAAAGTCTTCTTTTTACAACTGAAACTGTAACTTGATGATTACCACCACTATTAAGCTGTGCTTGAGACTGTTGTTCTTTGAGGCACCTATCACACAAGCTGTTGATCATCAAAGACTTGTCGCCTAATGCTGTTTTGGGTTAGCCAGACCTCTTCCTGTCAGTTTTTCCCGCATTTCAAAGTGCCTTTTGATTGTGAAGGAGACTCTACTGGCTGACATTGTACTTCACTGACATCTTTTTCTGCAATTTCTCTGTAGGAAAGACCCATATACACAATGCAATGTAGAGGCCATAGGCAGAGTTTAAATTGGGCCGGAGCCCTCCAGAGCTCAGCTCCCCCTCCTCACCTCCCTGTATGTGTGTGTGTGTGTGTGTGTGTGTGTGTGTGTGTGTGTGTGTGTGTGTGTGTGTGCATATGTGTGTGACCAACCGTTATTGTCATCAGTTTGGTTATTTTTCTTCAGTCAGCCTTAAACATGCACCAACAAAGATTTTGTGAACATGTATACACACACACAGACACACACACGCACATGCACACACTGACACACATACACACGCACATGCACACACGCACACGCACACATGCAGACATGCAGACATGCACACACACACACAAACACAAACCAAGGGAGTCTTTCCCACAGAGATTAGTTGCTACTGATAGGACCGTTTTCCTCACCTCGGCAATACAGCCAGCTGGAGCTGAGCTCCCTCTGCTATAGTAACACAATAGAGTGAAATATTGACCACTGTGAGTAAAGAAGCCACCTCCCCTCCTTACAAAAGCCAATTTAACCACTGATACTGCAGTTCTGGAGTTAATAAATAAGCATAAATAAGATCGGCAGTTTGCAGTGTGATTTCCTGTTCCTGCACACTGAGCGATTTCGTTAATGATTTTTCTGTGGGCTCTCCTCTTTCTCCTTTCTCCTTAGACAAGACTTGATGTACATGGTTCCGTAGTATAACGTTTTTCACATATGCCGTCTGGCTGTACCCTCTCCTCACACAAGGTGACGTCACTCTAAACTTTTCTCTGTCGTTGTCCCTCAATGGTGGACAGCAACATCCCTCTCAACCTTTAAAATGCTTGTGAAGACCCTTCTTTTCCAAGACTGCTTCCCTTCCTAACAAAACTAATCTCTACTAACCAACTCTTTACCTAAGTGCCTCGTGCTTGTGTGACTGTGTGTGTAGGGTGTGTGTGTGTCTGAAGTATCCCTGCTCTGGGAAACTTACTTAAGGCACATGTATCTCCTTGTGTGTATGTGTGTACACTGTTTACTCTGTGTTCCTCTACACCTCTGGTAGCTTATTATGTCCTCCTTTCATTACATTATATTACATTACATTACATTTAGCAGACGCTTTTATCCAAAGCGACTTACAAAAAGGAGGACATAAGCTAACAGAGGTGTAGAGGAACACAGACTAAGCAGACTACAGACACACATACTCCCCACATGGGGACATACTCCCCACATGGGGACAGAGTAAGAGAGAGTTGGTTTAGTGATTGTTAGTTTGTTGCATCTGCTAGGTGTAATGTAATGTAATACAATGTAATGCTTTACACACACGTGAAAGGGACTCCTAAACACCTTAGGTATGTGTCCCTAGTGCCGTTTAGCATGTTAAATGTAGCCTCTTTTTTGCATGACGGCTCACTTTCAAGTTACAGGAAATCAAGCCTCTGTCTTGAAAGCCTGCTAACCAGTAGCTATCCACAACTTGAGGTTACATTGGGCCTGTCTGCATGTTCCTGTACAACAGGGATGGGGAACCTCTGGCCCGCGAGGCCATTTTAACTGGCCCACCATGCGGTATATTTACAGTTTGAAATGTATCTACAGTTATCACTTACGGTATATTTTCAATATCATGCAGTCCTACCCCTTGTTCATATGGCCCTCAGAGGACATGAGCAAAATGGAACATGGCTTTCAAATGAAAAAGGTTCGTCACCCCTGCTGTACAAAGAAGAGACAGGATCAGTCTTAAACCCCATGAGGGGGTGAGCCTTTACACACCTGTTGTTGTTGTTGTTGTTGTTGTTGTTGTTTTTGATGGACTTGCCTTGCCTACCGACCCAGTTTTTAATCAATGTAAATGTTATGGACGATCTGAAAGGAGTACTGCAAGGAGTTGTGTTGACTGACATCTTGATATATCCTGGCTTCTGTACAAATAAATGTGCAATTAGAAATGGGAATACTATTCAGTTAATTGCAACAGAGACCTCACTGCTAGATGGAAGAAGTTATCACAAAATGTGGCTGTCATATCTTAATACTTATCTGAATTCCTGGTTTAATCAGACACCACACAAACATCCAATGAAAAATAGCTGATTGTGTCCCTGTAAAGGGTTACCTATCAGTAGCAACTAATCTCTGTGGGAAAGACTCCCTGTGTTTGTGTGTGTGTGTGCATGTCTGCATGTCTGCATGTGTGTGTGTGTGTGTGTGCGTATGTGTGTCAGTGTGTGTGTGTATACATTTTCACAGAATCTTTGTTGGTGCATGTTTAAGGCTGACTGAAGAAAAATAACTAAACTGATGACAATAACGGTTGGTCACACACATATGCACACACGCACGCACACACACACACACACACACACACACACACACACACACACACATACAGGCGGCCTATCTCACAGACTAGTTGATAGTGATTAGACATAATAAATGTGAGTTTTTTTAAACAAAGCAGAAAACTGCTATGAGTATCAGAGTCTGTAAATAACTGAGATATAAAATAAATAACATCAACAAAGTAAACCCTGTTTTTACTCACAGACATAGAATATTTAAAAGAGGACTCACTTAATTACATTAACTTAATTGCCCAGCCCTCCCTCCCCCATCTGACACCCACACACACCACTTCCCACTCCCATTGTTCTTAGTGTAAGTCTCCCAGTCTGGTGAAACTTACCTAAGGCTGAACTCTCCCCTGTCCTGCCCTCCCTCCCCCCTCTGACCCTCCACACACATCACTTTCATCTCCCGTTGTTCTTAGTGTAAGTGTCCCAGTCTGGTGAAACTTACCTAAGGCACATCTCTCTCTTCCACACCAAAGACACATCTCTCTTCTGTGGAGTTCCTTTCACACTGATCCACAGTAATTTCAATGTACACTTTTTATTTTTGCACTACAACCAATGACACTGCTGCACCATTTGAGCTTTATTACACTACACATTGTGTGTTTTGCTTATTTGTATTATTTGTATTGTATACAAGCCTATTGGCACTTTTGCTATGTTTATATTATGTTTTGTCATCATGTTTTATTGTCTTGTTTATAAGATGTTTAACGTTCACTGTGGGCCTAGAGAGCACTGCTATTTCAAATTCTGTGTGTGCAACCTGTAAATATGGTTTTTGACAATAAAGCTGACTTTGACTTTAAATGCCACCAACAATCAGACAGTTGGCTACGCTGAACACCTGGTTACACATCACTGCAGTTAAATGAAGCCCACACACAGCACACTGCTAACTGGTGGTGTATATGCGGAATGCTGGGACATGGGCTATTCCTGGCTCCATACAAGGGGACAACATAGACATTGTGGATGACTACAGGTTCGAGTGTGTTTGACAACAGGGTGTGTTTGACAATGATAAAATGTAACAAACTATGAACACCACAGCCCTCTACTTAAAACATCTCTAGTTTCTCAGAAGGCTGGGGTCCTTCCTCACCTGCTGGGCTGTGCTGCAGAGGAGTTATGCATCTGTGGTGGCAAAGGCCATCCTGTGTGCTGTTCTGTGCTGGGCCAGCAGACTGATGGTAGGCTAGTGGATGCTAACAAACTCAAACTGATCCACAAAGCCAGTAACACCAGTCCATTGCTGTCAGACAAAAGGATGCTGACTAAAGTTCGTGGCATCCTGGACAATGATTCACACCCTATATATGACCTGCTGGTTAGTTACAGGAACACATTCAGTGATACACTTACCACCAAAATGCACGACAGTGTGTAAGCAAGCTTACATTGAGACACTACAGAGTCAGCAGAGTAACAGGGCATCAAACAACTTGATGCTTTTGGGACTGGTGTGTGGTTCTAATGAGTGTGCCATTATAGACTGAGAAGCTAAATCAGTTCAGGCATTCACTATATAGAGTGTGAGTTTGTTTTGTTCCCTACATAGTCTCAAAAGGACTCATTTGGCTGCAAATTAAATATGTATTTTATTTAACGATAGATTTGGCACAAAACAACAACCAATGTTTTAAACTAGCAGTTGTAAACCTTTACTCAAAAAGGATTACCTTGATGTTTCAGTGCTTAACAACTGTAGGCCCATATCCAATTTACCATTTATTGGGAAAATAATTTAAAAAATATTTAATTAACTTTATTAATTAATTTTTATTTAATTAACTACCAAATAGTTGCTTTGGTAAGTTTCAATCAGGTTTCCTTTCCAATAACAGCACTGAAACAGCTCTGATTAAAGTTATAAATGATATACATCTTAATTCTGAGGCTGGCAAAACATCAGTCTTGGTGTTATTGGATCTTAGAGCAGCTTTTGACACTGTTGATCACTGCTGCATACTACTACATCAACTGGAACATTGGGTTGGATTCACTGGTATAGTTATCAATTGGTTAAAATCACTGTACCTCGTGTCCTTGACCTGTGGTATCCCTCAGGGGTCAATCTTTGGTCCATTATTATTCAATCTCTACATGTTCCAGCTTGGACAAATTATCCAGAACAACTATCAATTGTCAATTGTGAATCAATTATCATAGCTATGCTGATGACCCCCAAAATTACTTAGCTAACCTGATGACTCTGCCCCCCTTTGTCTCTCTATTGGTGTATTGACCAAATAAACAATTGGATGTCACACAATGTTCTTAAGCTTAATGAACAGCCTTTGTGTATGTATGAAATGCACTATAGAAATAAACTTGACCTGACTCAAACTACACACCTGACTTTTTATGTTTTCATGTTACGTTTTATGTAATTATGTAGAAGTCATTAAACTGTGTCAATACAAACTCTTCAAAGTCAAAATTAGTGAAATATAGGAAAACGGTCTATGATTACAAATTGTGGGGTTCTGCATGTTCATTCCAACCACAGCCCGAGTTACTATGGAATTCCATTCTACCATTACACCTGATCCCTTATAATGGTGGGGACCCAATACCATGATCAATAATGTTCAATAATTAATAAAATAAACTAGAAGTTTTGAGCCCTGAAACACTCAAAAAGGGAAACCATTTAAATGCTAGTATCTTGGATTATATATAAACAAATGGTACCAAATATATTAATTACAACATTGTTCCTGATATACAGGAGTTTCACATATTATCTAGCATTTTATCTAGCTATTTTCTAGGAGTAGTTGAAGTTTGTGATCATCATCATAAACTGGACTCCAGTAGGCCTGTAGTTTTACATGACTATATCTCTTCAATTAGTAAAGGGCACCACAGTTGAAAACCATGCAAATGAAAGCTTTTCAATGATGTCATGGTTTATGACAAGCAATGTGCATTTGCAAAAAAAAAAAAATCTATACATAAAAAAGTTGTTTGACTATTTGTTGTTGTCATTTGTAATTATGGGTGAAGACACCACTGGCCACGACTGGTCAACATTTATGTCAGTATTTGATGAAGGGCGGAAATAGTTGACATCAAGGGAGAAAACGAAAATCTGAGAAATTCCAACTGACTGCTCAAGGGTCTGAGGGGGAGTGTTTGTTTACATTTCCGAAGAAACTACAAAAATTGTTGGTAATTGGATATTAGCTTTTGATTATCGAAAAAAAGATACCAGCAACTAAAATAAGACACTACATTTTTTTTTCACAATATGGGCCTTTCATCACACATCATTTCACTTATTCGTCAGGTAGGGATTAGCTAGGATCAGCTGTTTTAGAAAATGATTGGATCAAATATGTGCCAGGACTTGTACTTTCTGAAGCTGGGATTGACTCACTCCTTGGGCGAACCAATTATTGCAACATGAGTGGCAGACAACCGTTGCAGTGACAGGCATCACTTACAAAAAGGGGACAGGCCATCAAGAACCCACTACTTTATCTTACTGGCAAATGTTTTAATCCATTTTTGTGCCAACTCCATGAAGCATGTCCTTTTGTTTTGCTCCTTGTACCTACAGTACAGTACAGTACATACCCATGCCCAAGCAGCAGTCTGGTTCGGAAGTGCACCGCGGTGGTTAGCAGGGCTGTGGACGGTTTGGTTATGTAAGCCATAATGCCGCTCAGCACGCCTCTAATCTCGCCTTATAATTCTTGTGCCGCTCTCTCATGACTTGGTTTTGGCCCTGGCGTGAGACTACCAGGTCGCCCTGAATAAACCGGGTTGTCATAGTGTAGCGAGCGAACGAGAGTTCTCATTTATTTTGCTCGTTTACTATCACACTGCCCATAACCAAATCTGGCATCTTATGTAACACACAATCAGTGCTTGGTACACATTTGGCAATGCAATGTTCTCTAAGGTGACCTTAGCTGATTTACATTTAGACAGCATGCCATTCGTTAATTTAGTACAGTTTTTTTTAGTAAGGTTTTTTTTTTTTGTGTCCGTGCAAGGTCACTGCAGGTTAAATATGTCCCACTTGCTTTATTTGTGAAGAAGCAACACCTTTGGCTACTAAAAATATGTGATTTTTTTTGACTGACCATTTTCAGAGCTGTCTCACATTTCCACTGTCCAAATTTACCCGCTTTATGTCCCATCAATAAACCCTCCCTGTGGCAGGGAGAGCATTGCCCAGTATTGATGGCTCCATTACTTTATATCAGGCAGGATAGGGGGAGGCCACCTAAGGACAAGGACCCTGGCTAGACGGTGCCAATGCCCGCGGCTGACCCTCACCTCGGCACTATTGTGGTGCCCCCCCCCCTGCCCCAGCTATTTACTCTTTGGCTAAGCACTCTATTGGGATGGCTCGCCCACCTAGTCACGTTCCCGGTCACACTCACACTCACGCTCACACTCGCCTGCCCTGTCCTGCCCTGCCCTGCCCTGCCAAAACAAAGGCACAGTGGCGGGACAGAGACCGTTTCCCATGTTAAGCTCAGCAGCGGTGGAATGTCAGAGAGGCGCATTCCGTGCTGCCATGTGTTCACCCCATAACAGTTTCGATTTTGTTTTTGTTTTGTTTTGTCTTTTGTTTGTTTTGTTTTTTTGTTTGTTTTCCTTGTGGCATTTAAGGTAACTTCGTGATGGCGTCAATGATTAATGACTGGCATTCTGTATGCAATAATCCATGACAGTGACTGTGAGGGCAAACTGAGATACTTAGGCACACTGTGCAAGACTGTCTCACCTTAGATCGCACGCGGCTCCATGGGTTTTTGCCACGGGGCTGCTTTGTGGCTCACAGGCTCTGGCTATACATCTAAGGAGACTATCTTAGAGCAACGGCTGCATTAAACACACAACGTTGCTGTTTTCCATTATCTGCTCAGGTCACTGACAGATCTGGCAGCCACTACAATAGCTCACATGAGTCTGGTGAAGAGACAGAGGATTGTGAGGGTAAGGAGGTCATGCCTCTACAACCTCCCACGTGCCCCGTTAGCAAGGAAGGTCCTAGATTGGATTAGTCAGCCGTGCACATGATCTCAACTTGTAAAATTGCAACTCTAATTGTGAAACCAAGAGGCGTACGCATTTTATTCTGCAATTGAATTAGCAAACCAGATTTTCTCATAAGGAAGAGTGGAACCCCGGTCAGCTGATTTCGGCTCTCACACAAGGACAGTCACACAGTCCTATTAGCTGGCAGAAATAGTAGCAACGATTTATCGGGACCACCTACTGTCTCTCATAGGAATGCCTGTGAAACACCTTTCATGTGAATAAGCCCCTGTATACATCACAGAGGAAGAGGCCAGACCTTCTTTGGCTTTCTTTGGATATACTGTATGCTGCATCATTACATCATGATGCTGCCTATTATAACAACAGGAGCCCTGACAAGAGCAGCCCACACATGATGTTTCTCTTATAAACACTGTATAAAGAAACTATGTAGACTTTTCAAAAGTCCTGTAAAAGTTTGTAAACAACTGAAGTGCAATATACTGTAAAGTTGTGCACTGTATGGTATGTCTACATATGGCATGTGCTGTGTAAAGCTGCAATGTAGCATTATTTACTGTGTTACACTCACTAAACAGATTATTAGTAACAAACACACCAGATTAGCTGATCCAGGTATGCCACTGCCCATACCTTTTCAATGCCAAGTGTGAAAATATCCCAGTAGAGTCTTATTTAGGCCTATCTTAGCTCAGTGGTTTGGGGGCTTTTCTACAAACCGTGTGTAGTAAAATTCAGTAAAGTCAACTCAGAGCTAAAGGAACCTTTGAATTTGTAGGTTTTGAGAAGCCAGTTCATGCTAACACTAGCTAACCTAGCTAATATGACAAGCTAACCCGCTCGCTGGCAGGGCTCATCCTGGTAACCCTGAATTTGTCCAGGTTCCCCTTATTAACTTATACTTTACAGTGAAGAAAGTTAGTTGTAGTGTGTCCACACAAACAGTCATCTTATCTATATTCTCAGGAATCATATCACTTGCATAACATGTCATGAATATGTTGTTTAGAAGAAATTCTTTATATGTGTTTTGTGACACTAAACATGTTTTCAAGGCAGTTGTGTCACTGCTTCAGAAACCTAACCATCCATAAAGATAACCTTTGTACTCAAACACCTCCTGTACAACTTAGTGCAATTTGCTCATCACAGACCCATTGAGTAGAACACTCAAGGAGGAAATACATGCAATAGCCTCTATCAATCAATGTATTAAATACACAAGATTTATGCTCTGAACCATTTATGTGATTGATCTTTTTACATTAAGCCTACATTACAAAACTATCAACCATTATTTTGTACATGATATTTCTTTTAACATACATGCATACATTTAAAACATAAAATTTAGGTTTTGCAATCACTTCTAATTGTCCAATCACATCTACAATGCCAAAAATGCCTATTTTTTTTTTACTCCATCTCCTGTATTTTTACTGCAAGTGGGTATGCAGTACAACGGGTAAGGTTCTGGGTAAAAGGGAAATAAAGAGGGAAAGAGTAGAAGAGAGCCTGAAACATGGGTTACACATAAATGGCTTTTACCTCCTTGTGTGAGTGCCCTATTCTTGGTTATTTGAACTTACACCATGTTATATACTGCACAAGAGAATCTAATGCTTATTGAACTGGGTGCTGTCTGTCAAAGTCAAAGTCAAACTCAGCTTTATTGTCAGTGTGCAGGTTACACACAAAAGGCTTTGAAATTGCAGCACTCCCTAGGCCCACAGTGAACGTTAAACATGTTATAGACATAACAATAAAACATGATGACAAAACATAACAATATAAACATAGCAAAAGGTACAACAGGCTTGTATATGTCCATAGTGAATGTCTTCAACCAGATAAAGGAGTTCATTTTTTAAATCACCTGTATTAGGCTAAGTGCACAGGTAAAGCCACGTCATTTAAAATGTGTTACTGCAGTTTCTGAATCAATGTTGTCCATCACTAGCCTATAAGAAAGGTTTTTAACTATAGCTGACTGTCCTCAATGGAACCTTAGCGACAAGAATGAAAAAAAAAAAGACTGACAAAAGTTCTGTTAGAAATGGTGTGCCTTGTATAGTTAGCCTAGTAGCTGTGTCAAAGTTATATTAGCTCATTAATTAGGTCATCTGTTCTGAATCTGAAACCCTTGAGTTTGGCAGCTTACGGTAAATCAGCCAAGAGGTGTTGTTTGGGTTGATCAACCCAGTTAATCAATCTGGGTTTAAGACAGACATGTTCAGACATGCTTCAGGTCTCTGTGTCACTATTCAATTGAATTCAGGTGGTTACCATATCATCAACATATACTCTAATGACCGTGGCCTTGTAGCCTTCACAAAAGTAGACCCAAAGCCTACAGCATATTCTGAAACACATTATCATTATGGTCCATCTTTGGTGCCTTGCATTTATGTCACAAAGAAGGACATATGGTTTAAATAGGCTACATACTTGCATAATTCAGTGGCACTAAATTAGGCCTCATCCTCAAAATAACCTAACTTCTTGTTTCAGACAGTCAACCCAAGGCTGACCTAATTTTAAACATGTTTTGATAAAACCAACGTTCAAAATTGTAAAATACATAATACTGTTATGGGAACATCCTCTGTTTGATGCACTAGGCGACTTGTCTACTACATAACAGTCTGTCCCATATTGTCATCTTTCAAAAGAAGTGAACACAACGCATGCACTGGTTTCAAAAATACAGTTTTGAACGCGGGGGTATCTTACAAAACACAACCATAACAGCACAACAAAGCCCAGAACCAAATCGAAACAAGGCATGTAGCCACAAACGTTTGAGATTTAAGCTTAATCACTGGCCCAACGTACAAGTATGCTATCATTCGACTCAATTCATCAATGTGTGATCATGTGAAGAGAGCATGATCGGGGTGGAGACTAAATGACGTACTACCACCATCGCCCAATCACAGCCTCTGTTTTTTGGCTTGTGATTCGACTGTAAATACCGACTTCACTCTCTGCTTCATTTTGCACAGCTGCAGCCTGCGGACTGAGCGGAGACGACGGAACCACCAGGAGCTGGATTGCAATCTGAATTGACAGAAACCCCTTAACATTGGAAACGGCAAAGTTTTTGTTGTCTTTGCAGCCAACATCCTCGTACCATAACGTGAGGAGTGAAGAGGGCAAAAAATAGGTGTAGTGTCGTTAGTCTGGTCACCGTTAGCCATTTAGTAACCGGCTAGCTAGCTAGCAGTTAGCCAGCGCGCAGCAAGTTAGCCACTTCTGCGCATTAGCTAGCTAGCCAGGGTATTTATCATATTGTGCATAGAGCTGTTTGAAGAAGACATCAACGGTGTTGCATTCAGGTGCTTCCAAGAATCTGAACGTGGTCGACGTGCTTGGTCGGCTCGTCAGCCAATTGCAGTGCCTCCTAACAGCGGGCTAGGATATGAGAAAGAATGAGTCAGAGGGACACCCTGGTTCATCTCTTTGCTGGAGGGTGAGTAGCTAACGTTAATGTTGTCACTTAAAGGAAGTCACTACGTCACACGCCAAAATCTCATAGTAATTTGGTATGCAGTGCCCACTTGTTAATTAACCAACTTGATTATAATGCTGTCTCAGTAGCTGCGGTGCAGTGATTTCCGTGGTTTTTAACCTAACGTTCACTTTGCAAAAAGAGTATTTATCCCCCGTACTTGCGGCCTAGCCTCCGTTGCAGTGTCAGTGCATAGAGCCAGTCACTGCGTCCTCGTTACGACCGATACATGTCGCCAGTTGCATGGTTACCGCTGAAGATACTTTGTCGCATATGAATAGCAGCAGTCATGTATTATTAAATGTTCTCTATGGTACCATGATGAGTCTTGGGTATGTAATTCTTCTAACTTGCTGACCTACAACCATGTCAACATTAGCTTTAAAGCTAGCAAGCTAATGTCAAATAAGACAGTATGGTGCAGAGGTTAGCAATCCAGCGGTTTCTTAGCTGCGTCGTTCCTTAGACATGACGTCCTATGTCTGTAGTTCGTTTAAATTAAATAGATTGATGCAAGTAGGTAAGGACTTTTTAAATGCTATCGATTTGTGTTGTGGAAAGTTTAGTCCGAATACGCAGCTTGTTCGTTTTTTGGCAACATGCTCACATAATATCAGTAGTCCATTGATATGGCGCTGGGGTTATTCATTGAAAGAAATCCTCATTTGCACACTGGAGATCTTAATATGACGTCTCTTCAGTCAAACGACGCCACCTGATCTAGCAAAACAGCCATGAATGCAGTAACTCACATTTACACCTTTCAAGGTCAAAGGGGCAATCAATCAGGTATATACTGTGTAAATACAGATACCAATTTACCACTCAACCGTGAAGGGAATGCCTAGGTGGAAGGTAGTGTTTAGGCCTTGACTTTAACATATGCATTGGATCAGAGGCAGAACCTACTATAATCTATGCAAGTTACAGACTAGATACATTTGTTACCCTTGACAGAGGAATTTTGGACAAAACATGAATATTGAGAGACTAATCAATACTTTGTAGGCCTAAATCACTGTTAGTAGTGGTCAAAGTCAAGCTGTTCGTACCCCGCCTGGTTTTGGAAAAGCATTAATGAATACTCTTAGGAGTCACTGTTGTGTCAGCCCAGGTGTACGCCTTTTAGTGAAATCCACTGCTGTAAATTTCGCTATTAGAAGGCCTGGCAGCCTTGTTGGTAAATGGTGTGAGGCTGGTGGATGCATTGAAACTGAATTGTCATGGACTCGGACCGTTTGTCTGTTAAGAAACATAGGACTTGGCTGTGCTTTTCCTCTACGTTTTGAGAAAGCGGGTGCACTGCAAAGCAAAGCTCTTTCTATTTGCCCTGACAGAAATGCCCAGTGGAGGCATCTACCACAGTAGTAAAAACAGCCAGTGCGTTGTGGGCAGGTAGGCAGTGAGGCCGACACGGCAACCACACTGCTATCACAGTGGCTCCTCGGAGAGGATGATTCTAGAACAGTCAGTATGTTCTTGCTCTCGCTCTCTGCGCCACAGACCTGGGCTGCAGGAACCAGGACATTCTGCCAAACAGTTTCTGGGCTTGACAGGATGCAGTTGCTTGGCTATTTGGGGCCCTTTTTAGTCCATGCAAAAAAAAAAAAAAAAAAAAAAGAAGAGCCTCGTACTGGAAAGATGAGCTCCCCCAATGCGTTACTCTCATCAGAGGTCACAGTGACCAAATAATGAGGGTTTGTTTGTGTGTGATGGGGGAGTAGGTTGCTTCAGTTTCTTTAGAAGATGGAGATAAAGCTAGCTGACTATGGCAGCAACTGATCCCAGGTGGGCCCTAGGCTTCGCTTTACATTGTGGTTTTAATTCCCAAAGAATCGGTTGACTCAAGAAGGGTCACATTGTTTGTTTGTTTTTTAATCATCACTATCATTGGAAAAGCTTATATCTTGCCAAATGCTTGTTTGCACTGCTGATGTCAATGTTTTGGACCGCTGAAGGCTGTGAAGTTTACAGTCCAAAGCTGCTATGCAAGTCTACAGGTGGTGTGTCTTAGTTTGGTATAAAATGCTCATTAAAGCTCCACTTTGCTGCAGGATTCTTTGCTGGCTGAAATCTCTCGTTATTGCTTTTAGAGTCTGTCTAGGTTTCTTCATATATATCTAACACGTTGCTTCAAATATTAACACTGTCGTCCTCTCTCTGCTCAGTATCCTATTGGCCCATGTCCTAAAGAATTTCATATTTGTTCTAGGGTAAAACAATACAGGGACAGGGTCTCCACCCCCCCAACATAATTATCGGCTACAGGTCAGACAGATGACAGGACGTGCACAGGACAGATGTGTTGTTTCACTCTCTACTGAGGGATTGAGGAGCTGTGTAAATATTTGATTCAAAGCCCAGCCCGTAAATAGCCCACTTGTTTTGCCAGTGAGTAAGCAGGCAGAACTTGCAGACTTTTTTGCTGCTCACGGTCAAGGCTGCACAGGTGAAAGTCGAAGAGACTAGTTGGACCTGGTTGAAGCGGAGTTTGTGAGCACAGAGCTTGCGCTGACAGATAGGCTAAGCGGTTTCCAACCAAACAACAGCCCTGTGTGTTCGCCCTAAGCAAAGAAAAATCTGGTAATGATTGCCTAACAATCGCCATTTTGTGGAAACAGAAGAAGTTGCCGAATCTCCCCCCCCCCCCACCCCGAACTTTCTTTTTCAACTTTGCAAGTAAGTAAGTAAAAGTTGGCTACTTCCCATTTTTCTTACCAAACCAAGGTTATCTGTACATGGTGTCCTGTGTCGGATATCCAAAAATCCACTTCACATATTTGTTGTTACATTGAGAGCAGCGAGAAAGAATTCTCTGACCATGCCAATCAGAAAAAAACGAACAACAACAATATATTAAAGAAAAACTCTCACAAAACTGTCAGCGACAGGGAACTTTTGCAGTCTGTGTTTTCTGGAAGCCCAGAAGCTGGAGTGATCTGACTAACTGGCCTAGAAGTTGTTTTGCCTTGCGGCCCGCACATGCTCACTCGTGGGCAAGCCTCCAGCAGCAGCAGCAGCAGCAGCGGCTGTGGTGGTGGCAACAGCCACGAGCCCCCCTATCTGGGCCAAAGTTCACGGCTGGTAGTATGTGGGTCGGTCTTTTGAAAGGCAGCTTATAAATAGATGGTTAGGGAGCAGGGGGAGCCGGAGCAGCAACAGGAGGAGGGTGAGGGGGGTAGGGGGGTGGGGGGTGAGGGGTTAACTATCGTATGGGATTCCGCCCTCAGGCCTTCTAGTCTTGTGAACACGTGCTGCAAACAGAGCCGCCCACCCCCCCCCCCCCTCCTCTCATTAGCCTCTCTCCCTTATGCTGATGGACAGATTCACTTGCTTACCTGCTCAGTTATTTTGTTTGTGTGTTGTTTATGCCATTAGTTATTTAATTTAGTGTCCCCCCCCCCCCCCCTAGGATTTTTAAGACAGACCCAAACCTACTAACATAGCCTGTCAGGACTAAACATATAGATGGCTGTGCTGTGTGAAAATCCCAAAGGAGTGACGAGAAAAGGGCCTTTGCACTGACAGCCAACACCTCCTATAGCTGTCAACCATTCAAAGCTTGCTACACTCAGGAAGCATGGTGTAGGTTTTCTGGTAAAAACGTTAGTCAGAAGTTGAAGGTCCCTTGGATAAAAGCATCTGCCAAATACCTACACATACATGAACTACATGCACATACATGCGTTCATACACACTGGGTCTCTTACAGTAGAGGTTGAGTACTAGGTAAGTGGTTGTTAAATGGATAAAACATTAAAGCGTGCCATATATGCATTACTAATGTAAGTGGGCACTTGCAAATGTAAGTGGCTAAGTGTGTGCGCGCTAAGTGCAGAGTGTCTATGGGCAAGTCAAGGTTTAGGTGCTGTGCCAGATAGAGGTCAGAGGATTGCCCAGACCGTGCATGGCATCACGTGCCTTCTGTATCGAACTTGCAGGTGTGCTGAACACCTGGTCAAGAGAGAGATGCCTGCGTCATACCTACTACAGGGGCAGTGGTATCCCACTTCCATCCAGGACTTAGGTAGATTAGGTAAATCACATCAAGGTGTGAAGGTGTGTCTGTGCGTGTGTGTGTGTGTGTGTGTGTGCTTGCAAGTATGTGTGAGGAAGGGCCTGCTTGCTCATTTTTGTTGAACCAGCAAATGGGGTGAACAGGTTCACGAGCGTGACCTACTTTCTCCTCTCTCCTTAGACTCATAACTCCATAACTGCTCTCCCTCCCTCATTGACATGAGCAGCCATGTGGATCCCCACCACTGTCAGTCATGTATGTGTCGCTGCCACGCGGAGGTAGTGGCTTACATGCCCTGAACCTTTGCCCCACATGCAGCCAGGACCCCGAGGCTGGGTTTGGTGCCACCACGGCATGCATGTGAACATGAGCACGTATGGCTGACTCACTGTGACCGGCGTAAATAGGCTGCCCTACATTTGCAGGCTCCTCGTAAACGGTCCATATGTGTAACCAAGATTTATCTCAGCTTTGGCCTGCCAAACAGCCCTCCTTTATGCGTGTATGGCAGCAGAACCTTGTACATTTTTGCAGTAGTGCAGCTAACCCCCCCCCCCCCCCCCCCCCCCACACACACACACACACCCTTTTCCTAATATGATATGACGCTGGGCTAACGAACATGTTTATCTGTGACATGTATAGACATGAGGCTACATGATGACTGGGAGGAGCAGATGCAGTGTGTGAGGCCAGAAATATAATGACACTTAAGATAATGCCTCTGGAAAGAATCTGAACATGCTTCAGATAGAGGCAGTGACTCAAAGCTGTTGTTTTGGTTTTACTTTTTGTGTGGGAATTCCCAAAGGGCCTGTGTTACCAGCACATTGAAGATGCCCTGTATTACAAAGGGATAATCAATAACTACTGGGTCATTGTTTAATTTAACAGCAGCCTAGATGAGCGCGAGACAGTGCTGTGTAGTAAATTCCTTGGAGGGCATCATGTAGGCCACTGTGTGAGATAAAACCTGCTTTTTTCCTGTTGCTTTTTGGGCTAAACTTCAAAAGCATCTTGAGCATCATACTTATAATAATTGGTATGTGTAAGGGCCTCATTTGTGTTATATTAATGTATGCCTACTCTCTAAAAATGTTGATTGTACCAGCGTCCCTCTTGACTTTATATTTCTACACTTGAATTCATGATCCTGGCCTACCTGTTGTTCACAGTACAATACAATACAGTACAATATATTGTTGTGAATTGCATTTTTTTTGTAAGTTTGTATTGTGTGTTGCTGTACTGACCTGCCTAGGGGGATACATGTGAAAATACTTTTTTTCCCCCTTTAAATGCATTTACATTTTTAAGCTTAAACTGAAATGTTTTATTGATGTACATTGTTCATTTTAAATAAACCAAGTAACAAAATAAATAAATAAATAAATAAGTAAATGAAATCTTTCTCCCAACCCCTCTCTCCTCCCCTCCCCCTCCCCCCCCACGCTC
This sequence comes from Setipinna tenuifilis, assembly GCA_030347295.1. Taxonomy (NCBI): domain Eukaryota; kingdom Metazoa; phylum Chordata; class Actinopteri; order Clupeiformes; family Engraulidae; genus Setipinna; species Setipinna tenuifilis. Next base: position 39,601,165 of record CM059265.1, read on the forward strand.
CCTTCCACAGATGCGGGGGCACCGTGGGTGCCATCCTGACATGCCCGCTGGAGGTGGTGAAGACCAGGCTCCAGTCGTCCTCCATCACCACCTTCTATGTGTCTGAGGTGCAGCTGAGCGGCGTCAATGGGACTGGCGTGGCCCGCATGTCTCCCCCAGGCCCCTTGCACTGCCTCAAGTGAGTCCTGGGAACCCCCCCCCCCCTGCAGAGCACCCCACACACACTCACACACACTCACACACACTCACACACACTCACACACACTCGCACACATGCCGTGCCTCTGACTCACTCACTCTTTCACTCATTTTGAGATCTTTACAAGACAGTCACTGCTGCAGGTTTCAGTTCAGAGTGCTGGGTCATAATGTAACCTGCATCCCCCCGCCAGCACAGTTCAGGGCGCAGCAGTGGGCCTGGGAGCCAAGTGCACTAGCAAGTGAGCTAATCCCCCAGGCTGCTAGCTTTACTTACTAGCATGTCTCTGGCATACATACATACCCAGCATACATGTAGCTCAGCTAGCGACTGGCTGGCTACGGCACACATATATGGCTTTATTGTCTGGCTTGGCTGAGTGTTTCTCTTGTGACTCTCCTGTGTTTGTGAGCTCCATCTACTCCTGGTAAACACAGAACTGCTTAGAACCTAGCATGCCTTTGCCCTGGTCTGTTTCCCACATACACACTGCTGCTATTTCTCCAACTAGTGTTAGTTGTTTTGCTCTGCTGATTTTCATCCTGAGACATCTTGATAAGCCACTCACTTCCACACATGTGTACATTTATTTTGGTGTAGTGTTCACCCAAAGCCCTGTAGTTCAGTGAACCTGGAGTTGGTACAAAACACACACATAGCCTATTTGTCACTCTCTGTCTTATCTTTGTTTTTACTCAACACTGATACCATTACCTCTCCAGCAGATATTGCTTACGTAGCCAGATATTATATAAAAACTTTAGAATTCTGCCTTTTTGAGTAAACATACAGTCTGCTCATCATAATAAAGTGGGTCAGACTAACCTTTGCCCCACGTTGCACATGTACTCTGGTCGACATACACCTCTGTATGACCTGGTCCTTTACCACCTCTCTGATTTCTATCTTATTACTGTTCAACTAGGTCAGAAGGGAGCAAGCCCCTACTTTTATCTTTTGGACTTGTAGAGGCATTGGTGGAGCTCCCAGTAAACCCAGTAAACATAGGGGCTGCATAGCCTGGCTAGGCTTTGACATCCCAGTCAGTAGTCCCGTGTCCATGTTGCCACCCTTTGCCCAAAACCCGTGTTTACACTCAACCCTTGGGCGCGGGTGTTGGTGCCACCACTGGCATGCGCTTGGGCTGACACCCTATTCTAGATGTCTTGGCCTGGGAGGACTAATACTCGGCGTGGTTGTGGAGGCAAGGTTCAGGAACTGGTTCTGAGCTGCTAGGCTCCGTCGGTGCTGCCAAGTGCAGAAATCTCACACCAGCCTGCTACTGCAGTGGCTCTTCCTGGCATTGCCGCTCTTTGATTGGCTGAGGCCTCCCACCACCCACTCCTGCCTTTGGCTAGGTTTTTGTTTTTTTGGGAGCTTTTTTTTTTTTTGAAACCGTTTTTTTTTTTTTTTTTTTTTCCTTTTAACTATCAAGCCAAGAAAATAAATATCACAAACCCATTTTTGTTCAGCGCGGTCAGGGATTTATGAGACGCACAGGGCTAGGGCTGTTTTCCCTCTAGCCTTTTCTCTCTCTCTAACCACCCACCCCTCCCCCCCACCCCCCCTCTTCCCCACTCTCTGGGACAACTCTGGGAGTTAAGCATGACCAGAGCAAATGCCTTCTGTGCCAGTCACGGCTGACAGTGACAAAGGCAAATTGCATAACTGCCACTAGCATAACACTATTGCTGGTGCTGTCATGGGGTAAGCTATGGGCCCACAGGAATGTTCAGACCATTACCTGGCTCACATGGAGAAGATGACACAACGGACAGCCAGTGTCACTCAACTACACCGACCCACAACACCCAGGCCAGCAAAGCACAGCTCCACCAGCTCCACCCACTCCACTCGGTCTGTCCCCACCTAGGTGCCGGCAACAGCAAGGTCATGGGAATAAATAAACTTGACAGAAAGTTACTAAACTTAAGAAAGTGTTGCAATGTCAATAGTCAAATATGGTTTTGATAAAGCTCTGTGCTAAGTGAATGGTTTGGCAGGTTTTTGTTTGTTTTTGCATTTCTGAGGGGCTGTGTTGTTGCAGTGCGCCATGTGTTTTTGCTGAGTGAAGGGGGTGTGGCAGTGGAGTTAAGGGACCCTTCCTTCGTCTTTAGCTCTTGGCCCTGCAGTGTCAGTGTGCTAAGCTATCGCCAGCACATACACACTCGACGGAAAGAGGAGAGGAGCAGAGACGGCATTCTCTGTCTCTCTCTCTCACACACGCACACACACACACTCTCTCTCTCACACACCCACACACACACACACAAGCTCTGACATGAGAAAGTGGGTCAGCATTGAGAGAGGCGGAGTCAGTGGTGGAGTAGCAAGGAGTATCCCTGTTTTTCTTTAGAAGGCAGGCCGAGCCTGCAACAGTAAAGAAAAGAGATTAAGCATAATAGGTGTGTGTGTGTGTGTGTGTGTGTGTGTACACATGCATCTGTGAGTGTGTTTTGCTACATCTGACTGTGTCTCTGTGTGTAGGCACGCATGCATACATGCATTTGTGTGTGCGTGTGTGCAGCATGCGTGTGTGTGTGTTTGTGTGTGTGTGTGCGTGTGCGCGTGTGCGTGTGCGTGTGTGTGCGCGCACGTGAGGCATTTAAGTCACACAGGAGGCCACATCTACATCTGGTGCTGATCTGGCCCAGCCCAGTGAGAACCATGGCAGATTAGGGCCTGCTTCAGGCCGGACTGTGTCCAGTTTGTGACTGTTTCAACAGGAGCTTCACTGCCGGGGCTCCCTGAGCACTCGGCCAGTGTGAACTAATGTGTGCTCTTGTTTATTCTGGCACTTGAGCAATGCCAAAAGGAATTTGATCTAAAACCAAGGGTCATCATCATGATTCCTGTAACCTCTGTGTTTTGAAGTAATTTAAAACTGATCTTTGAGATACAAACAGTTCGATTTTATAATGGCCACACCTTCCTGAATGCTTTTGCAGAAACAGACAGGCTCTTGCTGCTGCTGTTGTGTTTATGTAGGACTGCTAAATAAAATTAAAAATTAACAAATCATTTTAATGAAATGGTCTTTAAAGAACTGTAATCTCTAACCTTGTTTTTATTTTTTCCTCTCTGTGTCTGTCTGTCTGTCGCTCTCTCTCAGGTTAATATTGCAGAAAGAAGGACCTCGATCGCTCTTCAGAGGTCTGGGGCCCAACCTCGTTGGCGTGGCTCCCTCTAGGTACAGTATAAAGATCATATGTCTCTTCTTGCTGCGCTGTAGTGGTTTACACAAAAGGGACCCTCCTCAACCCCCTTCCCTGCCAAAGCCCTGTGCTGCACATCTCACAAGGGAACACACAGCACACAAAGCAGAGCAGCAGTCATAAAAACAGTTCACACAGGTTGCTGTTAGGGGAGGGACCGAACAAATAGCTTAGCATGTCCAGTGGTTTCCCAAGCTCCTCTGGTGAGCATTCTTCTTTGTGGGCTGTAACTAAGCTAAACTGTCTTTCTTCACAACCCCGACAGCGTCATTAAAAAAAAAAAAAAAAGCACGCCGAGAAAGTTGTAACTTAAGTAATACTGTCTGGCTGTGCTGCTAACAAATAGGGGGAAACTTGTGCGTGACGCGGCCACCCCGCAAACAGTGTTTGTGTTCTGAAGTGTTTGCCTTCAGATCTCGGCACAGCTCATTAGGCTGAGTGGGTAGGTCCGTGGCGTGTCGTGAAGAGCTAAAGAGACGCCAGCCCCAGCCCCAGCGCTCGGCCCCGGGCGGCGGGCGGCCCCCGTGTCGGGGGCTGGACAAACACGGGCCCTGTTCCCCGTTGCCCCGCTGCAGCTGCCCGCGCCCGCTCATGAGCCGTGATGTAACAGGAATAAGTGACGGGGAGATGGAAATGTTGGGCTGTTGTGCAGGATGTTCACCACACACACACACACACACACACACACACACACACACACACACACACACACACACACAGCTGTCAAGGGGATTGGGACAGAGCAGGTTGTTGCTGAGTCGCTGGCATGTCCCTCATCAAGTTGTGTGTGTTTGTGGCCGTATTTGTATCTGCATAGGAAAGAAGTACAGATTATGTGTTCATGGTTATTGTGTTTGGGCAAGAGACAAGTGTGTGTGTGTGTGTGTGTGTGTGTGTGTTTCTCTGGAAAGTGTGTGAGAACACATGCATCTTTTTAATGTTGTCCCTGGTTTGCATCCTGTTGGGATTTGCCCCCATTTCCTTATGGTGGTGAAGATCAAAGAGATGAGAAAGACACTTTATTTTTTCCCTTCTTAAATAAGTCCTCTCTTTACCCTGGCATCCCAAGGGTATTGCGTAATCCAGCATATCACAGCAGGCTGACCTCTACATGGTAATCCCCCTATCGGTTCTGCTTAGTACAGCCAGCAAGACCCACTGGGTGCTACGTTGGTAAGGGTGAGGAAAACTACAGGCACTCTTGATGCATTCTGATGTTTTATTGGTAAAGCAATGTTGCCATTGTGTTTGCCTTAAATACCAGTGTAAATACCTGGGTTTTTTAACATTCTTTATAGGAATGTGTTCTACAACAATGTCAGATTCTAAAATTCCACATTATACTCTATGTACCAGAATGTTCTTTAGAATGTTTAGCCTGTCAACAGCTGTGTGGTGGTACATGCTTAAAGTAGTGTCTGTCTCTGCTCACTCAGCTGCGTCCTGAGTGTGTTGCTATATTGTAGGCACTCAGGATGATCTCAAGATGTTGCTTCTTCTATGCAGCCAGCCTGCTCATGACTCAGCTGTGAATAAATAGTGTCCTTGTTGCGTAACCCTGTCTAGTCCACACTGCCAACCCTGCAGTCAAAGGTTCACATACAAGGATGGCAAAGCACAGCTAATATACAGATTGCATTCTCAGTGCTACACATGTCCCTCATATTAGCAGCAGCAGCAGCAGCAATCTGAGTCAGATGTCAGGTGTTGGGTCTGAATAATGATGGCGCTGCATACTTGCATTGCAGGAGCTCGTTCTCTCTTATTTGGCTCATGAGAAACTCTTGTCTGTATGTGCCTGCAGACAGTGCTAAGGGCTTTACTAGCCGTCTTGCTCCCTTTGCCAGACAGACAGTGTCTGTCTGTTTGCCTCACTTCACAGTCCAGCACTCCCCCCTTGGCCCTCATTACCCATGATGCACTGCTCTGCACCTCTCAGTCTCTCCTCTCCTGCTGGAGTTCTGATGGTCTGCAGTGTAAAATGAAGTGTGTTTTGTGTTTTGTCCCCACAAGTGAACCTTGTAATTTTGACTGACATCCAAGATGCAGAACTAGCTGGTTGTCGCACAGCTACATTCTTTTGTGGAAAGAGTCTGTCAGTCAGGGAGTAACAGTCTGCCTGTGCATGTGAGGAGACTATGCATACATGAGGTTTCAGTCTTTTTGATCCCATGACCAGGTTAATGTGACCTATATGTTGTGTACATGTGTACTTCTGTGCAGGTGGCTGAGTCAGGAGGTTAGTTCAGTTTTATATTGATTTGCTGGTCTTGTGATTTGTGGGTCGTGTGTGCGTGCGTGCTTGTGTGCGTGTACATGGGGTGCTGTAGCATCCACCCTGCAAATGTGTGTGTGCGTGCACATGCATTAGTGTGCTTGAACAACCCCCATGCTGTTTTTGGGACACGTTTGGCTGCTCATGACCAAACAACAGACTGTTACATAAAGGCAGGAGCCGGTACGGCTCAGCGGTGAAGGGCACACTAACACCCCTCTAATAACTCAGGTCCACATGCCTGCAGCCTAAAAAGACAGGAGGACAGCCAGAGCGCTTGCACGTGTGCGCAGACAAGCCTGCAATCTCTTTTGTTTGGATCCACTCCCACACACTTATAGGCATGTTTGGAGGACCCAAGTTTTGCTCGGTTGCATTGTGCGCGCGCATTGTCGCTCCTTCCAAAACTATAAATAAAACGTCCTTCTGGCCTGGCAAAGTCCCTTGCATCTGATTGGTCGAAACCCGGACAGATGCTTTCCCCTGCTGACTATTGGCTGCCAGCAGGAAGTCCAGAAGCGTCTCATTGGCTGTGCGCAGAGTGAGAGGAGGGAGGGGGTGGGGGAGAGGCAGGCGCGTGGGGATTTGGAGGAAGTGGAAAGATACTGGGTACTCGATAGCCAGGCTGTCACATTAAGCTCCTGCCTGGTCTGCTCATCTGGAAGAGGGCCCACGGTCGGCTGGGCTTTGGGCTGCTCCGTCTGCAGCCATGCCTCAGCGCCATAGGCCTTACATCCACCCCGGCCGCCGCATCATCCCAGCGAAACTCACAATCTCTGCACCTTACATAATGCGCAAGACAAAGCATTTATCACACACACACATTCACACTGACAGGCAATACACACACACAGGGATTAAAAATACAAGCCGCAACGGAAATTTTTCTTTTTGTAATCCTGTTTCTCTTCCGCCCTCCCTGTCTTCCTTTTTTTTTTTTTTCTCTATTTTTTTCTCCCTGTCCTGTGAGGGCATCGTATACTAAACACCCCCACCCCACACACACACCCTGTATTAATCCTCAGCTGATGCCCATCACATGATGTGATGTGTGCTGTTTCATCTGACACAGTTGATTTTTACCCAGGATGCCCTTCACCTGGAAGTGCTTTGGGCTGCACCAGTTGCCATCACAGTAGTCTTGTGTTGTGTCACACAAGCATCGTTCTGGGACAGCCCTGTCAATGCCTGACACTGAATGACATGGGCGGTTGATGGGTGCTTGTGTTGGTCCTCCTTACATCACCTTACATTACAGTGCATTGCATCATAATACTATACATTGCAAAAAATGTTGTCCTACAAGTGAGCAGCTGTCAAGCTATGGTATGTAAAATAATTGCCAATTAGCAAGCTTTTTATAGCTCATACACCAACTGTTACATCTATAGTTTAGGCATGTACAAGTACAGTGAACACTAGGGGGAAAATGTTCAACTGTTAAATGTTAAATCGCTTGGAAATGGTTTGGAAATGCGGCCAACACACAGTTGTCATGTCATGTCATGTAACCTGTCTTTCAGCCTTGTAATCTAGTGTAATATAGGCCTGGCCCTGTGAGATTAGCATCATTGAGCTAACCTGGAGTCCCTGTGAGATTAGCATCATTGAGCTAACCTTGAGTCCCTGTGAGATGAGCATCATTGAGCTAACCTTGAGTCCCTGTGAGATGAGCATCATTGAGCTAACCTTGAGTCCCTGTGAGATTAGCATCATTGAGCTAACCTTGAGTCCCTGTGAGATGAGCTTCATTGAGCTAACCTTGAGTCCCTGTGAGATGAGCTTCATTGAGCTAACCTTGAGTGCCTGTGACTCTGGCGGTCCAGTGGTGCTGCAGTACCTGCAGCCTGTGCAAAGCCCTGTCCTCCTAGCAGTGGCACGGGTCCGATTAGCATTGGAGCTCTTGCAGGGTTGACATATGCTTTGAGACAGAGAGGCGCAAAACTACCCTAAATGACTTTTGGATTTTTGTGCTCTCTCTCTCTCCTGTCTCTCCCTGTCTCTGTCTCTCTCTCCCTGTCTCTCTCGCTCTCTCTCCCTCTCTCTTTCTCTCTGTCTTTCCCTCTGTCTCTCTGTCTCTCTCTCTCTACCCCACAGGGCCATATATTTTGCCGCCTATTCCACGGCTAAGGAGAAGCTGAACGGTGTGTTTGAGCCCGACTCCACGCAGGTGCACATGGTGTCGGCCGGCCTAGCAGGTAAGATCAGAGCCGCTAACCATTGCATCCACTCTCACAGAAGATTACTAAAACTGTAACAGTGCTCCCCTTTTTTTGCTGTATTTTAACCAGAGTGTGTAGAAATGAGTTTGCACTCGCTCCTCTTGTGTCTGCACCATTAAGAATGGATGTAATGTCACAAATTACACTGGTACGATTTCGCTAAACATTTTTTTTAAGTGCAGGTAATTTTTTGATGAGTTATTTGGCTATTTTTTTTTTTTGTTCTTTCGATTGATGAAATAACTTTAAATTGTTTAGCCGTTTTTTTGTTTGGAAGTTGTGTTTTAAGGATAAGCACATTTGTTTTTATTTGTTTTTATATAAACATTCAAGGACTGATTGGGCATGGTTAGTCTAGGCCGTTTGCCCTCACCTTTAGATGTTTTTGTTTTATAAATTTATTTTTTTTATTTTTTATTTTATTTTTTTTACCCCTCCATTTTGAGGTCATTTGCTAGCTGTGGGGTAGCGTGGGTAGAAGTACAAAGCAAAAGCACGACTGGTTTGTCCGAAAGCACAATTGAACACTTTCAGGATCGGACCACACGCACCTATGAACTTCTCTTCTCTTTTATCTTATACCTGAGGCTTGCACCCTCAGACACCAGGAAAAACAACCACCCCTTGTTAAGCAGTGGAGTAAAATAAAAGAAATATAATAGACTGAATAAAACAAAAGCACTACATATGTAAACATATGTACAATGTAATTTTCAGACTCTTAATGTTTTATATTTTGAGTATTTTATGCGACTAAGACTGAGAAATCATGAAAAACGGTGGAAAAAAAAAAACATCTGATAACATTTCTGCTTCTGAGTGGACGTCCATGCCACACTGGACAGTATTGTTGGAATGCTTTGGCGCTCCAGTCCTGACTGGGCCCCTTTCTTACAAATCTCCAGCTCCATAATGCCTCAGAATGCACTGCCTATTGCTTTACTGTTAAAGCAATTTTTTAAAAACATCATTTAAAAAAAAAAAAAAAACTCTTTATGGTCCTTAAAGTTTGGGTTGTGCTTTCCTTTCCTATTTTTTTTCTTTTTTCTTTTTTATTTCTTTTGTCCCCCCCCCCCCCCTGTTTCCTCTCCTCTTGTGTTGTTCTGCTTTGAGGGTTGGAGGACTTAGGTCTCTTTACATACCAGTGTGCTACTAAACAGTCTGGCTTCCCACGCTGCGCTGTCTGTGCTGTGTGTAGTTGAGGACGCTAACATGTAGGGCGCGATGCGCAGTGAGTGAGCGGCGGTCCTCGCGACTGGCGCAGGCGGACCCGCGGACGCCTCAGGTAGTCTCTCTTCTTCTCACTGGTATGGTCATGATTCTCCTAACCGTAATGATGATGATGATGATGATGATTTTATGATTTTTATTAAAGAATGCTGATGTATTTTTTAACCAAAAAAAAAAAGGAAAGAAAAGAAAAAAAGAAACATGTTGATCACATACTCAGTACTACTGCCGCTGGCTTGTAGCTAGTTCTTTTTGTTTTTGTTTTTATTTTTTTTTGTTTTCCCCCTGTCTCCTAATCTCCCTTGTTATATCACAGTCTTGACACTTTGGCCCTAACCAGCCTGTCACCCCTTGTAAAGGTAATTCAATTATAATATAACTGCTGATGATACACACAAACACACACACGCACACACACATGCACTCCCTCACCCCCAACCCCAGACTAGATGGCCGAGGGGCATGGTAACCTTGTCAACTAATGTTAAAAAACTGGTCACCCTGTGAAATCAGGAGTGCCCTGCAGCCTAGGCTATTGTATGAGGCTACGGATAACTTTTCTTACTCTTCATTTTCGGAAAACACAAAGACACACACAAACAAAAACACACACACACACTGACACTTGCACGAACAGAGATCTGCCATGTCCCTCTAATATTTTTCTTAAGTGATTGAAACGCGTACATGATGTGTACAAATCAGTACCTCGGCCTCTAAATGGCTCTGTTACGCTATCTCTGATTTTAATCCATGTGGCTTTTGTGCTAAATTATATGATTTGATTGATTGGTCTCGTAAAACCAGTTTGACTGACCTATCTGTATAAAGCAAACTTGTACAAGCAAACTCGCCTTGCCATCAGAGGCAATGGAAAAATAAGACGAGACGCTCCTTTTGAGTCCTGTGCTGGACTAGCCTAAGTATCACTTTCCACACCTTTCCTCCTGGTTGCCTCGGTTTCCCCTGTGATTGACACTTCCCGTGTTGCCGTGCCCAGATCGAACTTCCTGACCCCGTTTGCCAACTAGTCACCCGTGGAAATCTCCCGTACGGCGGCAGCAGCCCGCGAGAATGTAGGTCAGGCAGGCAGTGGCGTAATGTTCCACGCGGCAGACTTGCCCCAGAGATGTTGCCTGTAGAGCACACACAGTTGGCCCCGGGGGCCCTTGACAAGGCCGCCGCCGTCGTTGCTTCAGCACGACGCACGCGTACTTTGACTCCTGTCACACCCTCATGTACTTGGTTGTGCAGCAGAGACGGCAGGTATGGCAATGCTGGGGTGTCACACGTAGCGATGCATGTAGAGCACGGCTCCGGGCTTCTCTTCCTGTAATGTTATATAGCACGCCAGGCAGTAGGCCAACATGCCAGCGGCGGAATGGCAGCACTGGGCTGCAGTTGGATGGATTATATCATAGCAGGCTTGTTATAGGCATGCCAATACAGGCCATCATAAGTAAAAAATTAGGTCAAAGCCTTAGAATAAGGCTGATTCTAACATAATAGACAAAGGAATATTAAACCACATGTTTTTTGTGTGGATGTGACATTTCCGGATACTTCTACAGCAAAACTCCTGACACCCCTGTAGTTTGTGTTTTTGTTTTGCAAAAGTATTCTCATTTAAAAAAAGAAAATAAAGGAAAAAGAATCAGATCAGATCAGATTAGGCTTAGCACTGTACTATCATGTTCCCAGATGAGAAAACAATGATGCATTGCATATGGATAAATATATATATAGGCTATATAAATACCTGCACATAGACACATGCATTTGCATGTCTAAGTGTGAAACTTGCACTTGTTTCACTTATTTTTTTTCAACAAGGTTGACAAGATTAGCATGCCCCAGTGCCATTGTTACAATATTCATTTTGCACTGCTTGACCGTACGTTTTATTATTGTTTTACTTAGACTCTGTCCCCTTCTCACCCCCAACGACTTTTCTCCCTCCCCTTCACCACATAGGTGTGATGGAATTACTGTAAAAATGACAAGAATGACACTGTCTTTAGTAGTCCTGTAGCATCAGCTAGGCTCTCTGTCCTACATCTTTCAGTTTTGACCTGCATAGATTCAGAACAATAGTGGTGTGATGTTCTTTCAGGCTTCGGAAACAGAGATCTTTGAGATTTTCTTTCCTTCTTTCTTCCTTCTGTCTTTTTATCCTTTTTTTTTTCTTTCTGTCTCCCTTTCGTTCTGTCTTTCTTTCGCTCTCTCTCATGACCTGTCTGACAGCACTTACCCATTCTGTGTGAAAGGAAAGGATAAACCAGAGAAGCCTAAAGAAGCCTTACATGTTCTTGTGGTCTTGAACAAGAGCACAGGTTTTTATGGTGGGTGGGAGGGAGGGAAGTGTGGGTGGGTGGGTGGGTGGGTGGGTTGGTGATGATTGACAGCAAAGATGCTTGGGATAGGTGTGGTGGGGGTTTATGGGAGATAACGGATGATGCACTATTCCATCCCATCCCATGTAGTGTGTTTTTGAGTGTGTGTTTTTTTTTTTTTTGTCTTCTTCATCTTTATATTCTTCTTTAATAATAACAACAAGAAAAAAAAACAATGATAAAAAGCAAACAAAGGGGGGGACTGCTGCTGCTGCTTGTGACTGGTACAGACAAGCCTGTGTCTATTTTAGGGCTAAACTGTAGTTGGCAGCCCTGCGTGGGGGCCCCTGCGGGGCAGCCAATGTCTGCAGGCTTCTAACTGCAGCTGTGCGGAGTAGCTTTGTCCCCTCCCCCGTGAGTACTCGCCAGAGACGATCTCTGCTCTTCCTCTCTTTCTCTTCCTCTTCCTCCTCTTACTGTCCTCTGCTACTTACTACTGCTACAGATCTTCTCTCATTTTCTCTCCACCCAGTCGCCCCGTAGGTCTCTCAGACCCCCCCCTCCCCTTCCCCCACCCCAGTAGCCAGGCATGCACACCACCAATCCCACCTATCTGTAGGTCCAGGACAACACACGCACACACGTATTACTGTCAGAACAATATCAGTATGTACAGTACTTGTTTGAGCAGAGTAGTCCGACAGACTTCCATGATTACTTAGTCTTAAGCTGGCAGTTGGGGGTGACTTTGTCTTGTGGGCCAGAGGAGGGGGGGCAGGTATTCACCTGGTCTTGATCTCAGATAGTCTGTCTGAGCTTAAATGATACTCAAAGTTTTCCCAAAAAAAGTAAAAAAAAAAAAAAAAAAACAATAAAAAAAAGACAACTGCATACGGGCACAAATACACATGTAATGAACACCTAATGGACAGCTTTTACAAGAGCTGTCAACTTCTGCCAATAATCCAGCCCATGGCATATAGCCCACCTTGATGGTAGACCACATAAAATGCCATTGCATTTGTATCACTCCTGGACTCATTCATTGTACACATACCAAAACAAACAAACAGACGATGTTGACTCAGACTCCTCAGTTCTAACATTTGTACTAACCCCATGTGTCTAAACCCTACATGTTTTATCATTTCCTTGCTGTACTGGCATGGAGAGGTTATGGCCCTTCAGGGGCAGCCACATATATATATATACATGTTGTAATCTATGAATATGGCAACACTTAACCAGCCATTCCACGAAAGCCACTGTTATGCAACCACGTCTTCAGATAGAGATGATAATCTTGAGATAGGCTCAGGCAGCCTTTGTCCTTTGACAAAACTTTACTGCTGTATGAGTCAATAGTAGATAGCTCAACCAAAAAGAGCTACTGCGCAAGAATACTTCTCTAGGTTGTAGTGGAGGCCTCGTAGACACCAGTAGCCACGCTTGTATGACATTGTTGCTCAGATATTTATTGCTGTGTGGGGGAGGGTTAGTTGTCACAATTTTTGAATTGTTAGTCACAAGTTCAGTTCAAATGCTTGATTGATAGGATCACTTTTCTAACATGAGCCTATGGCCTAAACCCACTTCCTCCCAAGGTGTCCTTTTGATTCCCTGGTCTCTTAAGGGGACAGTTTTGAAACCCGGGCACGGGCGATAAAACTGATGGAGATGCGCTTTTGAGCGGGACACCAACTCGGTCAATTACTTGGCCCCTTTGCCATCCATTGATCCTCTTGTGTAGACTGCACAATGTGTTTCCCGAGATGTCCTTCTGTAAAATAAAAAAAATGGCCATAAACCCATGTTAAAGGAGTACTCACACGTGTATCAGTACAGTTTACTACTGATGAATGTTATCTTCATGATGGAGAAGCTAGTGTGTAGAGAGTGCTAGGTGAACAGGAGAATGTGTGTTGTGTCATGCACTGTTGTGGTAGTGCCTTCTCTGAACCTGATGCCTTGTTCTTCCCAGGGTTCACGGCGATCACGGCTACCAATCCCATCTGGCTTATCAAGACCCGCTTGCAACTTGATGCCAGGTGAGTTCATCTCTTCTTTCTTATTCCTTGGTTCTTTTAAGCTTGTGCTTAAAATGTAAAATTTAAATGCATTAAGACAAAAACAAGCAAAGAAAACTAAGCCTGCAATTCTTTCCGTGTGTGTCTGTCTGTGTGTGTGTGTGCGTGCGCAGGAACCGTGGTGAGCGTCACATGAGTGCTTTTGACTGTATTCGGCGGGTGTACCAGGCGGATGGGTTCCGGGGGTTCTACAGGGGCATGTCTGCCTCCTACGCAGGCATCTCAGAGACTGTTATCCACTTTGTGATTTACGAGAGCATCAAGCGCAAGCTGCTGGAGTCGAAGGCGCACGCCAACATGGACGAGGAGGAGGAGGGGGTCAAGGACGCGTCAGACTTTGTAGGGATGATGCTGGCTGCAGCCACGTCCAAAACATGTGCCACATCCATTGCCTATCCACATGGTACGTCTGTCACTGTTCTTTGGAAAAAATGGCTTCACACATGACTGCCTGCTTACCAACATGTGGTAAATGTGCTCTTACAAACGCTGATAACTGCTGATCAGATGTGAGTCTGCAGACAGTTTTTAGAAGTCAGAGTCATGTCATAGAGGTTAACTGTTATGAACTGTTATGATCAGCGGCACAGGTTACTTTACCTCAGTTGGTTTAAAAGAACAATAAAAATAGATAAAAAGATAAAAATAAAAATAAACATTTTGAGAAAGATTTGTGTCTTTGCCAAACCTTGATATGCCTTTTGGTGAATGCCACACTCACTCACCTCTCTCTCTCTCTCTGTCTGTCTGTCTGTGTCCTCTGCAGAAGTCATCCGCACTAGGCTTCGAGAGGAGGGCAGCAAGTACCGTTCATTCTTTCAGACTTTTGGCATGGTGATCCGCGAGGAGGGCTACCGAGCCCTCTACCGAGGCCTCACCACCCACCTGGTCCGGCAGATCCCCAACACCGCCATCATGATGTCCACCTATGAGCTGGTGGTCTACCTGCTGAACGGTTAACCCCACCCCCACCCCCCCAGCCACGGTTGAAGAGAAGGAGAGAGCAAAAGAGAGATGGAGGAATAGGAAGGAAAAAAAAGAAAGAGACCGATATCAATAGGAAATGGAGAGAGGACTTTGGAGGGACCCAGTGGTCCCCCAGGCCTCTAGAGGGTGCTGTTGTCTGAAGGAGGTGATGGAGGGTGTGACGAAGAGTAGAGAGAGAGGGAGGGAGAGGGAGGGCAGGGCAAAGGGAGGGAGGTGGGTGGGAATGAGGGATTGAGAATGCAGTTGAGGTAGAAGGGGGGCATGTTCAATCCTATAAAGGCACTGCAATGTGGTTGTTTGTAATGGATGGTGTCCTACACGAACCAGCCATTAGTGATAATCTCGGTTTCGTCTCTGTTGTCTCTCCGTAATTTCTCTCTTGAAGAAGAGACATTAGAGCAGACAATCAGATGGAGGGGGATGCTTGAAACTGTAACTCCTGTTAAACGACTGAAAACACTCAGACAGTTAGCAGTTGATGCTAATATGCCACCAATCTCGGTTTTCTGTTCTTGTTGTTAATGCAGATCCCCTGTCTGCTTGTCAAATGCAGTTGTTGTTTGCTTTACTCTTTTTCCTCCCCGCCCCCTTACTCCACTGACATCAGCATCCAGACCTGTCTTACAGGCCTCTTCTGGAAAGTCCGCTTACTTGAACTTAAGTCAGTGTTGAAGTCCTAAAGACAGCGCCCCTACAGGCCTTGTTGTTTAGTGTCAGATGCGGGGTAGGTCCAGCCAGGCACGACCCCCGGCACACACACACACACACACACACACACACACACACACACACACACACACACACACACACACACACACACACACACACACACACACACACACGTACATTACCATCCAGGGAGATGTCACTCCCTCCAACCCCAGACCTAGGCTTGTGTTTTTTTTTGTTTGTTTTTTTTTTGTTTTTGTTTTTGTTTTTTTTTTTTGTGGATAGTTTAATCTTGTATTATAAAAATATATTAAAGAAGGAAAGAAAATAAAAAAAACAGTGTTACTGTTTGAGCAAGTGTTTTGCTTTGGCAGTGTTCACTGAGGATATTGTACAGTTCAGTGTACTTAATTAATTTTGAGTCAAGGATATTCCTATATGTGTACATAATATGCATATCCAATATCCCCCTTGTCCATAACCTGAGTCCTATGATCATGGTTCATGCAGTAGGCTGTCGTTTCAGAAGTATTATTTGAATCAGCTGCAGTTGTTCAAAGTTAAAAAAGAAAAAAAAATGTCTGAATCTATCGCAATATGGTGTGTTGATGTGTTTTTTTTCTGTCTTTCTGGTACAACATGCTGGCCTTAGACTTCCTAGACAACTGAAAATGGAGTCTATAATTTTGTGTTTTCTATTTTGCTTTATTCTTTTGTAAAGCTTTTTTTTTTGTATCTATGAATGGTCAGTGTCCTCATCTCAGCATTATGTTTACATGCAGCCCTGTATCTCTATTGTTTGTGAAGGAGCTCATATTCATATCGACGCAGCTGCGTGTCCCTCCCAGTCGGCCTCCCTGCGCTAGTCCACTTCGCGGCTCTCCACATGTGTCCTCATCAGTCAGTGTCGACCAGAGTAGATCTCCAGAGTAGATCTCCAGAGTAGATCTTTGTCACTTTCCAGTTAGCCAGCGTGTGTGTGCACCCTTAGCCACACATGGGAGTTGTGAGAGTCTGGGATCCGCAAGGCCATTTAGATGACGACAGTTAGGATAGTTGTCATGGTGAATGTGTTTTTCTTTTCTTTTTTTTTTCTTTTTTTTTTTTTCTTTCTTCTTCTTCCTCCTTATGCAAGCGGGCGAGCTCAGTTTTACGAACTCACCTCTGTGTGTTACTGAGGTTGAAAATGCAGCTCCTCTCACTGAACTGTGAAGGCTTGAATTCAGTGTTTTGTTTCATCACAGCATAGGCCAATGGTACTCGTCTGTCCCCTCGGATTCACACCGGTGCTACGGACTCCGTCTTGGACTTCCGGCGGCTGCTACATACATGGCTCTGTAGTACTGTATGCAGAGGGGGTGACTCATCCTTGTGGCGAGTGTGATATTACATGACAACCCTCAACATTGCATTGAGTACTTGTCTCAGTTAAAGCGTTATTTTACCTTACAGTATCATACTGTGTCTTTATGAACAACAGCCATTTTTTCCCCTCTCAAGCAGATTACCACAAGGTGGCGCTGACGCTCCAGCTCTGTGACGGGGCCTGATGTGTTTCGGCTAGTTTGTCCACCCTTACCACCAAAGCAGTTCTGTTCATTGCACTCTGATTTATTAGATATAGCACAAAGTTCTGCCCATTTCATCTATGTTACTTTGTGAACAACCTCAACACAAAGAGCTGCTTGCCACAGGTAGCTTATGTGGAATTAAACACTCTGCGATGTTGAGCCACTTGCCTATGGCTTGGGCAGCCTGGAGAGCGGGAGCTGTGGTATGACAGACCACCCGATGCCGACACCACCGCAGCCTGCCACCTGTGGATTGGCTCTGGGCCTTTTGGCATTATAAACAAGTCTGGTGGAGGCCATAACAACAGTAAATGTTCAGGCAAGACACTGTCATATGTTGGGCCAATTCCTTGCAACTGGAGTCAACCGAGCATGATGGTTTCAAGAGCATTCACTGCAGTTATAAAAACAAAATGTAGATTCAAATCTGAAGCTGAAACCAGGGTGATATCTTCACGTATATGGTTTAATGACAAACTTTGGCAGCCTAACCCAGTAAGCAGCAAAGTGTTTCATAGGACTTCATTTGGCTTCATAGGACTTCATTTGGCTTCATAGGACTTCATTTGGCCTCTTTGATTTTGCAGATCGGTTATAAAACTCTTCCATCAGGTTGTTTACCTCTTACATTGGGTAAGCTTGCCAAGGCCTATCCCTAAACCATGTAGCTGAAGCAAGCAGGGCCTCAGCAAGTAAGATCATTGGAGATGATACAGGCTGTATTGGGAGCTTGTGTGTCTTTGTGTGTCATTCCGTTGTTCTTGAAACTGGTTTTACGGTGAGGAGATCCTCCCTGGGCAAGTTATGGTGTGTTCAGAGCACTCAGATTACTCAACACTAATGCATTGACAATTTTTTTTTGCCCTCTATTAAGTTCTGATTTCATTTTCTGTTTTGGCTTTTTTTTACACCTAAAATGTGGCCTATTCTTAGCTGGCTATGTGTCATACCTCTTTTTGTACAAAATAAATAAAAATAAACTAAATTAAAAAAATTACAAAATAATGAAAATGTCTCGGTGTTCTGTTTCCATTAGTCCGTAGTTCTTGTGTGCTTACATTCCGGTCAGACTTCTGAGTTGTAATACTGTAAGTCAACCTCAAGGTGTCAGCATTGCATTGTGCTGCCTCAACCTGGTGCTCTGTCTTGCCAAGTCAGTGTGCTTGAACCCCTCCACCCATGTACCTAACATGCCCTAATTATTACTATTTCTGTAATGGCCAAGACCTGATTGGTTGTCAGGTAGCAGGTAGTCCACACTGCTCCACATCTAGGTGCTTTAGGTATTATGAATGCAAACATCAAAGGTTATCAGAGACAGAGGTGTCAATCCCAGGTTCAGAAAGTAAAAACCCTGCCACAAATTTGATTCAACCAGCTCTGCATCAGCTAATCGGAATGAGCACTCAAGACGGGTAGATCAGCTACTCAGTGAAGTCCCCCATGTTAGAAGGAAAACATGGCAGGGTTTTTACTTTCTGAACCTGGGATTGACGCCTCTGATCAGAGAGAGGTCTTAAGGTGTCCTGTGTCTTGGTCGTGAAGTGGCCTTGCACATCTATGTTGAGACTTTGGATATGAGCCTGTTCTCTATTACGACAGGCCGTGTGTTTCTGCCGACAGTTACTGGCTGAGGAAGAGAAAAGGGGGACCTTTTAAATAAATGCAAAATGGCCATAACCATGAATATAACATTTGGAAGACTAGCCCATAAACCATGCTTCATGGCCTTTAAAAGTGACCTCGTTGTGCTTTGCAGTCCGTGTAACAGCTTGATATGGTCCACCATGAGTAGGTCACAAACCTGCTCTAGACTCTTAAATCTAATAATGATGATGATGATCGTAATAAAATTATTTCAATCCTCTACACTTGAGACAAGCTTGTGTTTAATGTCAACAATGCTTACAGGAAATAATCTAAGGGTCACTACTCATGGCCACTAGCATTCAGAACAGCCAGTGCCATCTAACTCGTCACTGCACAGTGGATCAAGTAGACCCCAGGCTGCTATTTGTAATCCAGAACAGCTTGTTTCCTGGCAATGACCTACAGCTTATAATGCATGCATTGAAGTCGCACACAATGATCTTGATATTTCCTGCATGTCTTTGTTGTTTGTCACTGCTCAAACACATGTAGTAATAATAATAATAATAATAAGAGAGGACAAGTAAAACAGCTGGGGGTGTCTTGGGTCTACCTTGACAAGAACAGTACTGAGAAAAGACAAGATGTCAAAAAAGGGTGTGTGTGTTTGTGTGTGTGTGAGAGAGAGAGAGAGAGAGACACTGAACGTTATAGCTGTGAATGTGTCATAGGCCTGCTGTCTTCACAGGAAATTTTGAATCACACTCATGTGATCCCCGAATGATTAGAATAATTAAAATGTTTTTCAGGGGACCTTTAGTTATCATGATGCTTTATCGCCATCTTGTGGTGTGGAGGTGCTGAAATGAAGTATGAAATGGATCGTAGTATTCATGTAAATCTATATAACAGCCTGCCGCTGCATCATAAAAACATGACAAAGTGAGTTTAGTTGTTGCATAAATGTGATCCTATATACTGTTATTTGTGCATGTCTTTGAAATTACATCATAAGACACTAGTGCAGGGCCCATTCATGCAGCCGTGTTGTGTGAGAGAAGGAATGGCTACGGTGTCCAGTGTGACACAGACAAAAGGCAACTGAAGCTTGTTTTGCCAATATATTTGGCCATTGCTGTTGTAACCACATGAAATTTGGCACCACACTCCCTCGTCCCATTAGCGAGGCACCTACCAAATCTGAGCTCAGTGGAACAACTGGTTGGAAGGTTGTGCATGGACAGAGTAACACACAGACAGACAATCCATTTATAAATAGATTTATAGATAGATGATGATCTTTGGAAGTAACTATTTTTGATGGAATTGTTGAAACTGAAATGAAATCGCAATTAAATAATGATAAATAATTAATCTACAGGGACTTTTATTGATTTATTTCCAAAAAATGTTTCATATTCTTCAGGGTGTGTGTTAAATATGTTACATATTGTTAAAACCTTAAATGGCTTGGTCACTCTTGTGTCATACCACACTTTTGCCAATTAAGAAATGCACCATGATCATAAACCATACATAACTTACACAGAAAACATCTGAGTGTAAAATAACCAACTCTATATTTACAAATGTTTATTTTCATACAGAGGGAAAACACTATAATAATAATAACAAAATCAGAAAATAGATTTTAAATAAATAGTCAAAAAGTACAAAACAAGTGAAAATAAAATGTCAAATTCCACTCAAAACAAACCACACAATATGGCAAACACAAACATCTAGGCTTCCAAGCATTACGGCAATACAGTCAGGAAAGGTGGACTGTATCGTTTCCCCCCCTTGTCTCAGCAGATTCTTGAAAAACATCCAGACTGAAGATCGTGGAGCCTTGTGATCAATCTGGTAAAGTCATTAATGTGCATTGATGTATAACCACAAGTAGATCTACTGGGGAAAATGTCCCTATGCAGGTTCACAGCTGCACTGGGGTCTCTGTCTTTGTGCAGTACTGTGTGTCTCCTGTGTGTTCTGTGTTTACAGTTCTGCAGACTGGTGTTACAGTCCACAACATCTGTTGGACATTGGATTTCGGTGCAAATCACCAGTCTCAAAGGGTGCTGGTGAAGCCCAAAAGGTAACAATGCTGGTTCAAGTGAGCCAAAGCCCATGTTCAGCTAAGTGAGTGCTGCATGTCAATAGGCCTTCAGGAAGGATGTTCACCAAATTGTTGTTTAGGTAAAAGCTACCATCTGATTGTGTAGAGACGTGGCAGTTCTTGGCTTCTGATACATACAGACTTGGAACACACACACAGCATGCAGGTTGATTCCAAAGGTATGCAAGGCCTTATGGAAAAGTCTTCAACTGGGGTTTGTGGCAGTAACATCCTCGAGACAGTGTGAATTTGCAACTTACAGGAGTTCAGTTTTGCCCACACGCTGTACATATGATATGCAGCACTCAATGCATTTCCTTGTGTGCTATAAAAAAGCCTGCAGCCTGCACGTGCCGCAGTGATGACACAATTTTTGTCACACGGCCGTTGTGTGAGGTGTGCACATTATGTATGTATGCCCTGAAGTACAACCTAGTCTTAGCTCTTACCTTTCTCTTAACCTCACTGCCAACCCGGGGGCGCTGCTAAAAATTGTGGGCCCAACCATATCATTGCAGGGTCTTGTACCCAGAGTTCAAGTTGGGCCTGAGCCCTCCTCACCTCAGCAATACAGCCAACCAGAGCTGAGCTCGCTCTGCTACTGGTAATACAATACAGTGAGATATTGACAGAGGTGGACAACAGGGCTTTCAGAAAGTAAAGGCCCGCCATGTATTCCTTCTGCCTGTGCTCCTAACACACATGATTTTACTAATTAGCTCATGTACCTGGTGGAAGAGGTGTGCTAATTGGGATCAGCTGGTTCAGTGAATTTGCTGGAACAAATATGTGGCAGGACTTTCACTTTCTGAACCCGGGATGTCCGCCTCTGGATATTGACCACTGTGAGTAAAGAAGGACTCCCTCTACTTGCAAAAGCCAATTTAGCCATTGCTTGTACCATGCTCTTACTCTCCCTCACCTGTCCATTACTAACACACTAACTCATCCGAGAACTAATGTATCTGGTATGAGTTGCCCTTGAGGTTAAAAGTCTGTAAGGTAAACAAGAGACAGTGGAAGGCACAGGCATAGTTCGAAACCGGGGGGTACAGTACCCCCCGATCAAGACCCAATACACCCTAAAGAGACCAAAATAACAAGGCGTAAGCGTAAACAGTAGCACCCAGCGCAAAAAGTACCCACCAATTATGAAGGGCACAGGGGGACAGGTCCTCGTGGCATAGCAGTGGTGGTGACCACCTTCTCAGGTATGGAGTCCCTTAGCCTTGTGAGCTGTGGTCTATTTGAGTCTGTTATCCAGGACACCAGGAATCCCCTTGCATATGCAACAGAGTTTTGACATGTTTACATGCATTTATGTCTTAATATGTAATAACACCTAAACACGGTGTGTCGACACACTACGAATCCGTTCGCATTCCATATTCAGGTTTACCCATGTGGACTGCACACAGCAACAATTTGAATCAGGCTACACCCAATACACATACATAGCCCTTCCACACACACGCAAAGTCATTCGCTCATGTATGCGTGCGCACGCACACACACAAACACACACACAACCTCATGTAATAATTAATAATGTGTACATACCCCATACGCATGTCATGCATGCACATACACACTTAAACAAGAACATGGACTTAAACACACACACACACACCTTCATGTAATTAATAATGTGTACATAGTATACCCCATACACACATGCATGTCATGCATGCACATACACACTTCAACAAAAACATGGACTTAAACACACACACACCTTCTTTCCGTTTTCTGCGTATGTTTTACACATAGGACCTACATGCAAACACATTAATATTTGATCAGCTATGCACTCGCTTTGTCATTGTGAATTAATTGTGCGCATTCATGTTAAAATGAATTAGAATGGGTCTGACAAATTTCTGACAAAATCCTAAGTTGAACTTGACTGTTGTACAATAAGACCTCGAATCATTTGCAATTAAGGCTTGGTTGTAAAGTTAAAACTGCATATTTTGCCTGCATGTTTTTTTCCAACATTTTTCACTTGGGGCTGCATGAGCTTAACCCCTCCTTAGCTCTCGACTTCACATGCTTCATACTCTTTCATCCTCCAGCCGCAACTGTGACAAAGTAACCCAGTTGAACGAATTTTAACCTTGCCCGCGGTGTGGGCTCCGAACATATAGACCTGTTAATTTATTTATTTAGTGTCATTTTCTGCCTGTGCCCGCGATCCATGATCTCGTTTGCAGAAACGGGTAGACGGGGTCAGCGACAGGGCCTAATCAGTTAAGCCCCGCTCTTTCCATACCACCGTGGCCGCCCTCTCCCATGCAGTCAAATCGTCCAATCAGCTGTGACACGGAAAAGTGAACAGACGCTCGGATAGGGTTGCCTTGCTGTAGAAAGCAACAAAGAAACAAATGCGACGTCGGAGTAGTTATCTGTAAACGTTACTGGTGCGGTCGTCAAGAAGGAAAGGTTTATGCTTTGAGTAAATCACTTCGTGTCAGAAATTACACAGCTGACGTTTAATTTGAGGATATACCAGTTTTTGCCCCATAAACGGCAGTTGCTTTGAAACAAGTTAACTTCCTGAAGGTGAGTGCTACATGTTATGTTTGTGACTGGTCTTGGTTTCGAATCGTTCTGACAAAAATACCCAGTTTTATATTTTTATTGCGAATGTGACAGCTGTACTTAACTCATACTAAAAGGTAAATATGAGCCTTTGTGCAGCCTTTGTGTGTGGTGGACATCTATTTCCACGAGAAAACCAAATCCAACGCGTGTTTGGCACAAGCTAACATACGGCTAGCCCGCAAACGCCGACGACACACGGGCTATTTCACACCTTTTTGTGTGAAGTGGATTTCTATACTTTGTTGACCCTCTCATCCTGGTCAGCATACCATATATAGTTTAGAAACATGTAGCAGAGTTGCGACGAGGTTATCTCGTGTTGACTACTGAACCACACAATTAAAATGGCATTGATTATTTATACTTTTATTCTGCCGCTTATGAATCCGTATCCACCCCAGTAACCAAGCGCTTAAACGGGATCCACGTTATGAAGCTAGCGATTGGTTTGGTAACTTCGTGTTATGGGCTAAAGTGAGTCTCACGAAAGTGTTGTGTTTTCGCTCTCACTCAACATTCTTGTAGTGGCCTCTGTACTTTGTTTTCGGCTAAGTGATTAGAGATATTTAAACTCGTTCACATCTTTTATCATCTTTTGAAAGAATGACTTCACATGGACTATTACCTGTTGTGATCCATTGATATACCACACTCATTAGATGTCTCTGAGCTTTTCATCAAGTTTCAAAGAGTAAAACGGCAAGGCAGTAGCCTATGGCTGTTAGCAATGCAGGTCTTATAAAAGGTCACGTTAGTAATTATATCTGGTAACCGTGAGGGTGAACAAAAGGTTGCAGATTTCCCTTCCTTGATTTCTTAATTTTCTCCAGCTGCCCGTGCCGTGCTCATCTGCCTATGAAAATGCTTAGCCCTAGAACCCCATCAGAAATCAATAGGCAGGGTGTGTGTGTGTGCTCTGTATACTGTATGAGTTTGCTCTCTTCTCCATTTCAATTTGTTTCTCAACTCCGAAGATAAGTGCCTCACCATTTTATGGATGATCTTTTTTTGCCTATCATGGCTTCATCAAAATGCAAATGTTCCTCAGCATCCAGCATTTGTGTTGAACATTATCACTCCAGCTTCTCTCTCTCTCTCTCTCTCTCTCTCTCTCTCTCTCTCTCTCTCTCTCTCTCTCTCTCTCTCACATTCTTCGGGAGGGATTTACAGTCAGTTACCTCTTAACCCTCCGGTTATGTTCGCCTCCAGACCCCTACTTTAGTGTTCCCGGTCAAAATTGACCGGTCTGTTTTAACTGCTCTGAAATTAGCACAAAATTTGTTTTTTCACCACCAATTTTATTATTAAACATTTTTTAGTTGAGAACAATGTTTTAAAGTAGTGTCTAACAACAATTTATAGAAGTAAACATTAAATAACATCAGTGAAAATACAATTGGGCACTGAAAATGAACTACAAAATGAACATATAATACAAAAAATAAATAGAAAACCAAACACCAAACTCAACAGGGTGTGTGTGTGTGTGTGTGTGTGTGTGTGTGTATGTATGTGTGTGTGTGTGTGTGTGTGTGTGTGTATGTGTGTGTGTGTGTGTGTTTGTGTGTGTGTGCTGGGGCAGTGTATGTATGTGTACTGGGGCAGTGTGCTGTATACAGTATGGGGTTGTGTGAAAATTATTGATAAGTCTGGAAGGTGTGGTTCATGTGTGATAGGCACAATGCCTGGGAAAGAAATGAGTCCACATATCTATCACCTATCTAGTCTGTGCGAACATATGATACATTGTATCATTTAGGAAGTTGGTTCACGTGGGAAGATCGGCACATAAGCAGAAAGACATGTGTACCCACAAAAGACATTGTTCTGTCTGAAATGTGTGTGTCTGTGTGTGTGTGTTGGGGCAGTGTGTGTGTGTTGGGGCTTTGTGTGTGTGTGTGTGCTGGAGCTGTGTGTGTGTGTGTGCTGAGGCAGTGTGTGTATGTGTGTATGTGTGCTGGGGCAGTGTGTGTATGTGTGTGTGTGTGTGTGTGTGTGTGTGTATGTGTGCTGGGGCAGAGTGTGTGTGTGTGTGTGTTGGGGCTGTGAGTGTGTGTGTGCTGGAGCTGTGTGTGTGTGTGTGTGTGCTGGGGCAGTGTGTGTGTGTATGTGTGTGTATGTGTGCTGGGGCAGAGTGTGTGTGTGTGTGTGTGTTGGGGCTGTGAGTGTGTGTGTGCTGGAGCTGTGTGTGTGTGTGTGTGTTGGGGCTGTGAGTGTGTGTGTGCTGGAGCTGTGTGTGTGTGTGCTGGGGCAGTGTGTGTGTGTGTATGTGTGCTGGGGCAGTGTGTGTGTGTGTGTGTGTGTGTGTGTGTGTGTGTGTGTGTGTGCTGGGCCAGGTGTGTGTGTGTGTATGTTGTATGTGTGTGTGTTTTCTGTATGTTGAATGAATTTACTCTGGATACCCACTCATTTCCTATGACGGTCACTTTTGACCGGGAACACCACAGGTGTAACAAGGTTGATTAAAACACTCAAAATTGAATGAAATGGGTGATCATCACTTTTATATGTTCACGTACACAGTGTGGAGGATATCATAAGGTCTTGAGGTAATCCGATGTAAAACATAATATTTATGAGTATTATAAGTTTTAAAACGGTCAGATTTGACCGAACACGACCGGAGGGTTAAGGAGGATGGCAGTGGTTCAGTTTCCTTCCTGCTCTGGCATGGCATCACTCTTCCCTTGAGCCCTTCGAGTGGCCACATTTTGGACACCCTCCCGTTCACAGTAGCCTGCACTTTTCATGCGTTTCGTTTGTGGCTGCTAGTTCAGTTCCAGCAAGGCTCCACACAGGCAAAGTGTATAATTTCACACGCTGGGCAAGCTACCCGGGTGCACCGCAGTGCTGTGTGTGTGTGTGTGTGTGTGTGTGTGTGTCCTGGTTCGATAGCAGGAGGCCTCTGTGTTGGGCTCCCAATGGCCAGGTTGCCCCCTCAGACTTCTGCTTCTGTTGCTCTGTATGATCTCTCGTACTGCATGTGTGCAACGTTTAAACAAAGAGTGTCATTAAAGCATCAGTGTCAGATAAAGGTCCCTAAAGAATAGCCACAGCACCAACAAACTGCCAGTGCTCCGTCACTATCACCTGAGTGTGGCCGGCTGGTAAGCCATCTGGCCATCTGAGGAGGGGTGGGTGGGGGTGGGGGTGGGGGTGAGCTGAACTGATTTTTTGTAATTAGCTGCTGTATCCCCTCCAGTAATTCACGTGGCGTTTTAATCAGACTAAAAGGGGGGTTGCCTTTTGTCAGGCAGATCTTAAATGTGTGTGTGTGTGTGTGTGTGTGTGTGTGTGTGTCCCAACCCTCCCAAGCAGCTGGGCCTCTGTGGCCATTGTTGGCCCTCCGGGAGGATGCCGGGAGGCTTCCTCTGGTGTGGTGGTGGTGGTGGTGTGGGGGGGGTGCTGCAGGACTGCCGAGCCCAGTGTGGGGCAGGGGCAGTGGGCAGGCCCACAGGTCAGACTGGGAGAGGGCTCAGCTGCACTGGTCAGGCCTGGCAGCAGCTGTCCACGCCTGGCAGGGATAGAGGGAGAGGGAGGAGGAGTTGGGGAGAAATTTTAGGGGGGTGGGATGGTCCATAGGGGGTTGGACCCAGGTGCCCTGTGGTGAGCCCCCCGATTTAATTTTGGATGATGTGGCGTAGCCAGCGGGTGAGGACGTGTGATGGATGGCCCCTTTCTAAAAGGGGGGGTGGGGGGGGGGAATGTTGGGCACCGTGGAGATGACAGGAACCACCCCAACTAGCCACCTAGGACAGGACGCCTGAAGAGACGCCTGGTGACTGTGTGTGGTTCTGGTTGTCAGCTGGAGCTGGTCTGGGCCACCCATGTGTGTACGTGCGAGAGTGTGACAGTCAGCATCTACTGGGGGTGCTGTGTGCATGCCACTGCCGACCCCACGGAAATGATCCATCATGCGCCCTGTCCCTGTCCCTGTCCGTAGTGTTTCACTCTCTCTGACTGCCTCCTGTGTTTGGCTCGGTGGAAATGCCTCGCTTAATTGCCCCGCACACCCCCGCCCCCCACCGACTCCCTCATCTCTGCCTGTCACAAGGGCAATAAACCTGAGTTATGGGAGACCCCCTCACGCCTCTCCTCCACACACACACACACACACACACACACACACACACACACACACACACACACACCACTCTTTAAGCTGACAGATGGGTTTTAGCTACTCTCCAACTTCATCAGGTCCTTTTTCTCTTGTCTGTCTCTCGCGCTTGTTGTTTATAAATCCCTACCTTTTATATTGGCAGACTGGTTGAACGGGTGGGGTAGGGTATTAGTCATGTGTGCATGTGGGAAATCAAGATGTCTTCTGGAGTTTGGCTGTGGTAGTTGAGTTGTTGTTGTTGTTGTTGTTGTTTGCCAGTGGTCTGTTGAATGCGTTTGTTTAGGCATACTTTTTCAGGGTGAATATTTACTCTGATGTTATGCAAAGAAATGTATGCCGGGAATGTGTTTCCTTTGATCCCCCACCCCCCCCTTGTTTGAAAATCCCTGCGTATTTTTGGGTTGTTTCCCACATACTCACTCTCTTTCTCCTGTGCACATGATCTCTCTCTCTCTCTCTCTCGCTCCGTCTGTGATCAGTGCTGAGACGTGCTGTGCTGATCTACTGTTGTCAGGCACAGTAGGAGCATGCCAACTCGGCAGAACTCAATTCAATCCCCACGCTCACACACACACACGCTCACACACACACACACACACATGCTCACACACACACACACACACGCTCACACACACACGCTCACACACACACACACACACACACACACGCTCACACATACACACATGCTCACAGACACATGTAAACACACACACATGCACACACACACACATGTACACAGCCTCTTCCACCCCTTACCCCAGCCCTCAAACAGGGGCACGGTCCACAAAGCCCAGTGATGCTGTAATTTGGTAGGATATTGTTTGTTATGTTGCATTGCATGTCAATTACACAGATCCAGAGCAACGAAGAGTGCACTAACTAGAGGGACAGTCTCCCTGAAGCAACTCTGATTGATGTTCCTCACTCAGAGACACAATGCTAGCAGACCCGAGGGGCAAACTGACAGCCATGTGGTAGTTTTTGCCCTGCGTTCAGAAGTCCAGCAAACTCAGCTGTCATGTCCTTCCTGTTGTTACCCCCCCCCCCCCCCACACACACACACACCCCTGTGTCATTGTAGCCCCTGTTGTAATGCCACTGTGCCCAACGCTACAAGAATGCATAGCCTACCAGCAGTACTTACTGAGGGCTGTGTCTCTGTTCTGCTCTGGTGCTGCTGCTGCTGCTGCGTGATCACCCCCGCTACGGCCAGGTGGCCTGGGCAGGCCCTAGATGGAGTTCTCCTGTCTCCTGGGTGATTCGTCTCCAGTCATGACTTTGCACTACCTAAAGACTTCCCAGTAGTTTAGTGCGCCAGACAAGCATGTTGTTGGTTGAAATCGATGACTGGTAGACGAGGGCGGGTGGGGTAGGGGTAGGGGTGGAGGTGGGGGCGGGGGTATATAGTACACCCGACCCCGTGTGCGAGTAATGGTGCGGCGCAAGGGGTTTTATTTATTGCTGCCTGCTGCTCGTATTTATAAATGAAGCATGGCATGCTGGCCCATTAGTGTGCTCGCTTGCATTTGCATTTAAATGACATGAGCATGCTCTCCATTTTATTTCTCATTTTGGTTAGCCTGCGTCCCCCCCCCCCCCCCCCCCCCCCAGTCTTTTTTCTTTTTTGGCCTACATCTCTCAGCCCGCCTTTCATTGCCTTTTTTCTTCCTATTATCACAAGTTTTATTCCTTGTTTGTTACTTTTTCCCCCCCCATTGCTGGTTTTTGGTGTGTTCCATCAGCAGAGTTGTAAGGCGCTGCTGCTGCCGCCTCTGCTGCTGCTGTGTCTGTCACTTCCTGATCTACAAGCATGTTGGCCTTGTGTTGGCAACTTATGTCCCTGTGAAATGTCATTAGCGGGCCTTGATTACTGAACTGAAACCTGACTGGGCGGGTGGATGAATGGATAGATGGATTGCACTGTGATGTCAGTGTGTAGGTTGAGTGCCTGGTACATGTCAGCTGAAGTTCAAGGTCTGTCAAGTGCTCTCTGCAGTGCATGGGGATGTGCTGGGGGGCTGCGTGCTTGTGTGCCTGTGTGTGTGCGTGTGTGTGTGCGTGTGTGTGTGCGTGTGTGTGCATGTGTGTGCGCCTGTGTGTGTGTGCGCCTGTGTGTGTGTGTGCGCCTGTGTGTGTGTGTGCGTCTGTGTGTGTGTGTGCCTCTGTGTGTGTGTGTGCGTGCATGTGTATGTGTGTGTGCATGTGTGTCTGTGCGCCTGTGTGTGTGTGCGTGCATGTGTATGTGTGCGTGTGTGTGTGCACACGTGCAGTCAAGTGCTCTCTGCAGTGTATAGCAATGTGTTGTGGGCTGTTTGAGTGTCCGCACCGCCGTCATGGCCAGTTGGTCTTCAAACTGCGGAACCAAAAAGAGCCTCACCAATATGAGTAAAGGCACCTGAAATGCATAAGCTCTCAACGCTTAACCACCTTAAGCCATAACCTTATTAGTGCTGCAGCATCACGCTGAAGGTGGCTAGTCTCCGAGTCAGTCTACGCAGTAAAGTACCTACAGAATGCTTGCAATGCCTGCAACGCAACCCGCATATTGCAATTTGCCAGCGTGTCCGTAATGTATTCCAAGGGTTCTGTAGTATGGTAAGTGGGTGTGTGTGTATGCTTATATTGATTTGTGTGAAACTGTGGCGTGTGTTGCATTGCAAGGAGTGTGTGAGTCTGTGCTCGTGTGTGTGTGTGTGTGTGTGTGTGTGTGTGTGTGTGTGTGTGTGTGTGTGTGTGTGTGTGTGTGCAGAGGGAACTGGATGCTGCCGTGGTGGTGATGTCACTGCCCGTTCCCTACTCAGGAAGCTGCTGTTCAGGGGAAACAGGAAGCAGCATGAATGATTGATGCCGGTGGCGACCAGAGAGGTCTCGTTTGCCAGACGTGGGCCGCACCTGGGCCAAAGCTGGTCCCCAGACCCCCACGATGGCCCGAGAAATAAAACGCCGCCTTACTCATGGGGAACGTTTCCTGTTCCTATCCCATATTATATCTATTGGGGTCGCAGCAAAGCTGGTCATTTAATTTTTAGCTTCTGCTGAGTTTTGTTGCTATGCAATGTACCTACTACAAGTGTCCCTTGTGAGTAGTAATGTAGGTTAGCTTTGGTATTCCACACGCTTCTAATAGCGGGCTAGCACAGCAAGTTCACATACACAAAGTAGTTAAGCGCAGTGATGCATATTTGCCAGCTATTTTTGTGTTGTGCTTGGGCAATCATAACGCTCAGGTTTGGAGATTTCACATTAGGCAGCTTATCAAGCATGTTGTATGTTTTCAGTGAAGCTAGCTTTCCAGCTAAAAAACAATATAGTCTGAAGATTTCCATGGTGGCAAGCTGACCAGTCACAACACACTGGTCTTTGATTGGCCAGCTTTAGACAACGCAAGGCATGAGCGCATTTCAGCCACACAGGAATAGGATAAAGTTCAACAGTATTAGAAAAACAATGCATTTGAAACACGTGAATCTATCTCAATGGACACAACAAATTAAATAGTGAATGCTACTACAAATGACCATTAAAGTGGACCTTTAATGCTATTTTTAATGTATTGGACTTAAACGTGACCACACAGGTAATCAGGTTTGTGGTTTGTAGAGGTTTCATTAGTGGGTTAGTTCAGTATCGATCCAGCGTCCCTCGCTGCTCTGTCTGTTAGCGGTCATTGGATCACCTTGTCACTGCCAACAAAAAGACATGCTGTCTGCGTAGGCACCTGAGCCCTAAAGGTAGCAGGTGTGTGCTCTGTCTCTGTCTCTCTGCCTCTCTCACACACACATACACACACACACACACACACACACACACACACACACACACACACACACCTTCAATGAGCTGAAAGAAAGGCAAACTCTGAAAATGGAGTGCGCTCTGGAGGTGCGTCTTTCGATTAGTCAGGGGCCATTGAGGCAACCAGTCCGCCTAGATTTGCTCCGGGACACACAGAAGCGGTGGGAGTGACAGTGGGAGAGATTGACATCTCTTTTTTTCAGTGCCTCTCTTTCTCTGTGTGTGTTTTGACTTCCTACTCTGTCATGTACGACGAAAAAGGGAAATCGCAGCGGGAGAAATAGTGTAGCAATGCTTGAAGTACATGATGTGAGGGGGAGGACAAACTCTCTCCCTTTCTCTCTCGCTCTCTCTCTCTCTTTTCTTACTCTCTTTACACTCTCTTTTTTATTCTCCTGTTTCTCTTGCTTTTTCTTTTTACTCTCAACACTTTCTTTCTTTTCACTCTCCCTTTCTCTCTCTCTCCTCCCCTCCCTCTCTTGCTGTCTTTGTCCATCCACACAGCAACAATCAGTGTTGGTTCTCAGTAGAGCTGCTGTGGTACTGATGTACACCATAGACAGTCATACACATGACGCTTTGTCACCAAACAAACGTGTGTGTGTGTGTGTGTGTGTGTGTGTGTGTGTGTGTGTCCATAAACTTCATCCAAACATTGCCAGTCTAAA
Organism: Setipinna tenuifilis; assembly: GCA_030347295.1. Lineage (NCBI taxonomy): Eukaryota > Metazoa > Chordata > Actinopteri > Clupeiformes > Engraulidae > Setipinna > Setipinna tenuifilis. The sequence continues at coordinate 39,632,852 of CM059265.1, forward strand.
AGGCCAAGACAACTTGAGGTCATCTTGTGGGGGGAAGGGTATCGGGGTTGGCATGCCATCCTATAGTGCACGCTTCCTTGAGATTGAGCTGACCGCATTAAAGCCACCATATGGGTATGCTGTGCTACCTTTTTACATTACATTGCATTTGGCAGACGCTTTTGTCCAAAGCGACTTTCAAACAAAGGAGGACATAAGGATACAGAGGTGTAAAGGGACACAGAGTAGGGACACACAGACATATGTACTTCTGCATAGGGACAGAGCGAGAGAAAGTTGGTTTAGTGATTGTTAGTTATGTTAGTTTTGTTAGGAAGGGAAGCAGCCTCGGAAGAGACCACACCTTTACTGTGTGCCGACCTCATTAAGGCCGTAATTGGCCAGCTATCTCATGGTCCGGGCTACCTTCAGCATGAGCTCCCCGTCCCTGCCAGTAAGGCCAGGATAGGCTACGCGCTAGTCTCGCGACTCTCGCAGGTCACCAACCCAGGGACACTGCTAAGCTGGGAGTCAGTGGAGTGTAACAAAAGCGCTTCGCACCATATGTGTGCAACTGCGTGTCTTCCCTTCTTTTTCTCTCTCTCTCTCTCCTGTTTTATTCATTGATTCTTTCTTTTTTGCTCTTCTTTTTGGAGGAGGGGAGGCAGAGGAAATGGGGGGAAACTAGGTCAGACCCCACTGTGTCTGCCGCTGTGCACGCGGGCAAAAGTGGGCGGGGCAGAGAGGGGAGTGGGTAGTCGGAGGCGCTGGGTTAACCTACATCTTCGTTGTAATATGTACCTGCTTATAGGCGTGTGTGTGTGTGTGTGTGTGTGTGTGTGTGTGTGTGTGTGTGTGTGTAGGCTCCCAAGACCACCATTTCTCTGCATTAGCAGACCAACCAGAACTGAACAGAGCCCCTCAGTGTCTTCATGCCTTCGTACCTGCTTATAGGTGCGCCTGTGTGTGTGTGTGTGTGTGTGTGTGTGTGTGTCTTCATGCCTTCGTACCTGCTTATAGGCACGCCTGTCGGGCTCCATTGGGGACAGGTGGGGCAGCGAATCAGCGTGTCGGTCTCATCGTGGGGGGTTGAGGTGCTGTGTTTTTTAGAGAGAGAGAGAGTCCTTGGTCAAGGTGACCTGTAGCTGATTACAGCCCAGGCCCACACAACATGGGGAGTGTCTGTGTCATGAAGACTGTATGTTCCTGAGCAAACAAACAGCAGCTCAAGGCAAACAGATTGAATGTTCCCTGAATAAACAAAATCACAGTACAAAAGAGATACCAAGTAAACACAACACAGAACATACCATAGCAAACCTTATGGTCACAGATTGGATGTGTGTAGTACAGACATTTAGAAGAATCCCGTGTGGGAGCTGAATGGTGTGTCTTAAGAACTGGACTTTTCTCAGTTCTTCCTCTGGTCAAGTCCGAAGCATGTTCCTCACTTGTATGTTGCTCAGGTCTCAGGCTAGGGCCAGTAAACAGGTGAGCAGGAGAAAGCTGCAGTAAGCTGAAGAACATGGTCAGACAGGCGTCTAGGTGCATGTGTGTCTGTCTGTCAGAAAGCTGGAGTGAGGTGAAAAATACATTGTGACACAGGTGTGTGTGTGTGTGTGTGGGTGGGTGTGTGTGGCAAACAGGTCATTAGGAGAGGTGAAGCAGAAGCCGTCATGGCGGTGAGCTGATTGTGGTTTTAGGGCCTTATGTTACTCAGGCAGCACGTGGCCCAATGCTGCGGGTTCCGCCTCAGTGCGGTCTGAACCGGCTCAGGTGTAGCACTACCTGTGCTCAGGTGTAGCACTGCCCCTGCTCAGGTGTAGCACTGCCCCTGCTCAGGTGTAGCCCTGCCCCCGCATGGGTTTCGTGGGCGAGCATGTGAGCAGGTGAGTGAGTAAGATGCCGGAATAGAGCAGGATCGTGTTGTGGGTCAGGTTTAAGGCCTAGGACACACGGCACCCAAGCCTGTGCTGGTCCAACCAGAACCACACTACTATGTGGGTTAGGCTACATGAGCTCACCTGTCAGCAGGTGAGTAGAGGCATGATCCTGTGTGGGGTCTGTTGAGGGACTAATGTCACCTGGGAGGTGGCTGAAATGGTTGAGGTCACCCCACTCAGCTTTGAATCCACATCTCAGGGGTACCCTAGTGCCATGTGCTTCACACACACTCAGGTGTCCCTCACGCATCTCCCACCCATACTTCTCCCATCCAGGGTGCCCCACAAAGTCATGCTTCAGCCATCACTGGTGTCCCTCGCACCAAACTAACCTGCAGGTCCATCATACTGCTCACACAGTAGGTGTGCTTCCGATTGCCTTACGGCAAGCCATCCCACTTTTTGACACCATTTGTGGCGAAGGGGGAGAGAAATCACCCCACGTGGTCTCTCTGGGGTATCAAACATGGCCTCTGACCACAACATCAAACAGCCAGGATCATTGGAAATGGCAGTCAGACTACATCCTCAACCCTAGTGCCGACACTCCATCACAATGAATTCATCCCCAAATTAGAGATGCTAATATCAGGGCTACATGAAAACATTAGCTTAGCCCTAACACATCAGCAACTGTTACCTCCCCTCATTGATTTTAATTAGTCTAGTGTGATGCAGTTGGAAGGCCATTGTGGACTTAGTACAAATCTAAGACCAGAGTTAGTTTAAGATTAAGAGTGTTGCTGAACCAGAAGGCTCAAGTGTATTGAGTACTGAAGCAGCCAACGTCCAAATCCAAATTTAGCTAGCATCTATGCTAGCTAATCTATGCAATCTATGCTACACAGGCTAGCATCTTTTACAAGCAGAAAACTTCAATGAAGATGTCTCCCAATGTCATTGTTGATTGAACTATGCATATATCTGCTTGAAAGGCCCATCTCTAACATCAAACAAAATGGTCAAAGCCGTAGGCCCAGTTTACAATTTTTAATTAACACACAACTTTGTTTTTGTGTCCACACAGTTGAAGACACTACACTGTCCTACTTTTTGCAGAAATAGCTGTGATGATGGTATTATACCGTAACCTGTGGGTCATCAACTGGAGCCACTAGTGTTGACTAACCTGAAGATAATGCTAATTATGCTGGCTGACTACATCAGTTGTCATTGATTGTGTGTGTGTGTGTGTGTGTGTGTGTGTGTGTGTGTGTGAGGAAGTGTGCTGTGACGTAATATGAAAACACCAGTGCATTTAACTTGAATGTGTGACGTAATTCTCAGTCATCGCTAACGACTTCGGAGGCAACAAATCTGACATTGTTCTCCCAACTGTTTGTTCTTGAGTGGTGTGTGTGTGTGTGTGTGTGTGTGTGTGTAACTGGCGACTCAGCAACTCTCTCCATCATGTGTTTGTCTAGTGAGGAGCTGATGTGGCCTTTGCTCTCATGTGGAGACGGACGTCACGCTGGGACACCAGGAGGACCCTCACTGCCCTCTCTCAAAGGTCAGACACACACACACACACACACACACACACACACATACACATGCACACACATACACATGCACACACACACGCACACACACACACACATACACATGCACACACACACACACACACACACACACACACAAACACACACACTCATACACACACACACACACACACACAAGCACACATCAGAGACTAGGAGGACCCTCACTGCCCTCCCTCAAAGGTCAGCTCAAATTCTAACCATGTTGTGAAAATGTGTGCGTTTTTTTAACACCAAGAAGGCCAGGCTAAAAAGATGAAACACACACACGCATACACACACAAACAAGCGCACATCAGACAAGTACCCCCCCACACACACAGACATCAGACAGGTACACACATTCACAAACGCACACATCAGACACATACACACAAACAAGACTCAAACTGGCACCTGAATCATTCATTTGCTGAAAAGCCATTGGCCTACCGGGTTGATTTCACTATCAGGTGACCCCAGATACAGTGTGTTCGCCTGATTGGTGGATGGTGACATCACTGTGTGATTTCAGGAGGCAGTGTTGCCACATCCTTTTGTTTTAGAACTTTCAAAGAGAACACTTTTATCTGGTGGACTAGATGAAAACAGCACAGAGCGGTCTGAAGCTCCTGTAGGGTCAGTCTGGTACTGTACCTTTCTAGTGTACACCTTTACAACACTCGGGTCAGTCTGGTCCCTTTCTAGCGTACACCTTTACAACACTGTGGCTCATGTGCGTTTGGGGGCTGTGCGATCCGACAGGGCTAGAATGATGCTGTCATGTGTTGTCATATCGGATCCCTGGTATGTCACCTAAAGTGTCATCTAATCTGGTCTGAGCCAACCCCAGCCTTGTACTAAAAAATCTTGGGAATTTACAGTTGTGTGTGTGTGTGTGTTTACAGTTTTGTTTGTTCTGTGTGTGTGTGTGTGGCATCTATGTTTGTGTGTTTCGAGAGAGTAACAAATAACAATTCTGGACATTGTTCTACAGATATGATGATTCCAGCAAGGAGCATAGTTACCAATGACTGATACACACACACACACACACACACACTCACTCACAAAAAACACACCCACACACACCTGCAGCACAGAGACTGTATTTATTTGAACAGATGGCTGTGTGGAAGGCAGGGAAGCTCACCTTACCGTGCCACCTCATGTGTCCCTGACTAATTGAAGGAGTAGCTATTGATTTCAGCCAGGGTCACCTTAACCAGATATCTCTAGGCAAAAAGAGCAGCAGAAAGAGAGCGAGGGGGGAGAAAAAGGAGAAAGAGGTTGGACAAAGAGGGAGGAAAGTTGCTGTCTTTTATAGTTGCGCTTGAAGAGAAATCGTTCCTGTCTTTGTGTAGTGGAGGGAGGGAGGGCAGTTAAGTGAAAGAAAAGAGTAGAGACACAGAAGGAATGGAACTGGCTTTTTTGTTATTGACAGGAAATGGCATTCCGACAGCTCCAAGAGTGTTCGTCTCCGTCAGTCATAAAGACAGGGCAGTCATGGTGTCGTCGGTGGCAACGGAGGCGTAGGGCTGCCATGGCGACAGCAGTCCCCCTAGGGTAGCGTCAGTAGAGGCTGAGGGTCTGTGACAGACCTGGGACACACAGACATGTCAGAGGGCACATAGGGCACCGGACAGAGCCACCTCTCTCACACTCTCTCTCTCTCTCTCTCTCTCTCTCTCTCTCTGTTTCTCTCTCTTTCTCTCTCTGTTTCTTTCTTTTTCTTTTTCTTTTTCTCGGTCGCTCTTTCTTTTTGTTCTCTCCCTCTCTCTCAGACTCTCTCTCCGTCTCTATTTATTTCTATCTGTGTGTGTGTGTGTGTGTGTGTGTTTGTGTTTGTCTGACATCCCCTTGACTTCATCTAAAACTGCTGACTAAGAGTTCAGAGTAGCTCTGTGTCCCAGCGGGCTCCAAGTGACAGCTGATGAAATGCGCTAAATGAAAGCCAACAGCTCGCACACGCTGTAGTGACTTTCAGCCCACCATCACCACACACACACACACACACACACACACACACACACACACACACACACACACACACACACACACCTGTCCCCTTTTTGCATCATAGATACACCTGAGATATCAGGTGCTCCGAGCACTGTAGATCCTCTGGGGGTGTGCTGTCTGACCTGTAGGCAGGGCCTGCTCACCTGTCACCTGTCACCTGTCCACTGCTTTTGAACGGCGGGGAGAGGTGATGGATTGTGGAAAAGCCAGAGTGCACCTCCGCCAGCTCTCGTGTGTGTGTGTGTGTGTGTGTGTGTGTGTGTGAACAGTGGGGGTTTGGGGAGGGGGATGTTGGATTGTAGTATGAACTCATTATAGCTTTTTTTTTCTCCATGTGGCCCACTTTCCCTGCGTATTTCTCTCTCTCTGTCTCTCTTTCTTTATCTCTCTCTCTCTCGTTCGACGTGTTCCCTGCTCCCCCTGCTTTCTCTTCTCCTCCCCCTCTTGAGCACGTGAAGGAAGACACACTCCCTGTGCATCATATCCAATCTATGCCATCACTCCCTCGTTGTCATGGAAACCCCTGAAATTCTCCTACAGGGGTTCCAGGGTCACCGTGGCTAACAAGCCTCTGCTTCCGGCATCGTCTTTTCTTTCCTTCTCTTCCTCCTTCTTAATCTTCTCTTTTTCTCTCTTCATCTCTCTATCTCTCTCCCTCCCCCTCTCTCTGTCTCTCTCTCTCTCTTTTTACCTTTTGCTTTGCTCTTTGTAGTTGCTGATTTGTGCTAAGCAGTATTGATATGATGGCTGCTTTTGTATATAGGTTGCCTTATCTGATTAGGATGTCCAAAGCCATAGTCTCATGAAGGTGATCCACTGCTATCTCAGATGCCTCTCCAAAGTAACTAGTGTATTACCCAGGAAAAGCAGAATGTGGTGGGCATGTATCAGAATGTGAGGATGCTTATGAGCCAAATGCTGTAATGTCATTGTATTCAAACTCAGGTGTTTCTGTTACTGTGTAAGGAGAAGAGGTGTGCAGCACATGAGAGGAATGCTGTTGATGAAGTTGTGTGCTGGTGTATGTGTGCAGAGCCAAGCACCAGATCCAGTAGGCTAAGTCATTGCCAAGACCACGAAGGCCAACACTGATTGTATACATGCAGACAGCAAGATTTGTTTTCTATGGTTTTGTTTTTTAGCATAAAACCTATTGCAATTTTTTTTCTAGCAAAGTAAAGCCATTTGTGTGCTTAGCCTACATTTCATTTTTGCGTTGCGTTTTTTTTATTTCACACTTGCAGTTTTCAAATATAATACATTTTCCTGAATATAAATTCAGGGCTGTGTGGCTTGGCTTGGTCTGGTGGTCTTTTAGTCTACACAATTATGTAATTTAATTTAATTCATTTGTCATTGTAACTAATGAATTGCCCTGCCACACAATGGCAATTAAGGGAGACAAATACATTTGAATAGCAATGGGTGTGTTTGAACAATGCAAGGGTGGCTCACTCTCCTTCTGGCACAGCACACACAGCTTCCTAGCCTCCTGCCAGAAGATGCCATCTGATGGACCAGAGTAGATAAATGACTTTTCTGTACTTTATTTTGGCTTAAAGCTTGGCTGCGTTGACCGGGCTCTTTGTAGATCACTACCCTTGGGCAGCCATTCTTCTTCTAAGGCTTTGAAGAGGCTTAGAACTCTTAGAACTCTGGGCATCACGACCTCAATAGATGGGCCTCTCAACACCAACACAAGGCATTTGCGTTCGCCTCTGCGTTCATCATGGTACTCACTGATGGGTGTCTCTGTTGCGTACATGCTAGATTGTGACTAAAAACCTTGGTTATGTTAATGGTAGTGATGTTTCAGATTGCAATACTATGCCACTTTGATGTGCTGAGATTTTGGAACGCTGTGCTTTTCCTGCAGTCCGCATAAGTAATGAATACACATGACACTGAAGCAGGATGTTTTCCTTCCGTGGGGTGGTGTGTGTTTGTGTGTTTTTTGTGTGTGTGTCTGCATTTCTGTGAGCATAGATGTGCACATGGCATGCATGCATGTATATTCTCAGCTTAAGCTGCAAAGTGATTGAGTGTGTGGGGGGTGGGGGTGGGGGTGGGAGTGGTGTGTGTATGATTGAGTGTGTGAATGTGTGAGTGTGTGTGTGTGTGGGGGGGGGGGGGGTGTATGATTGAGTGTGTGAATGTGTGTGTGTGTGTGGGGGGGGGGTGGTGTGTGTATGATTGAGTGTGTGAATGTGTGTGTGTGTGTGACCTCCTCCCCCTCTGCAGTGTGTGAAGCTGCTTGTTTACTCTGGCATTCCTGAGCTCAGGAGAGGAGATGGGAAAATCATCAGAGTAGTCAGCCCGCCAGCCTCGATACACACACACACACACACACACACACACACACACAGACACACACACACACACACACACTATCAAGGGCCCAGTTTTAAGTAGTTTCCTACAGCCTGTTGTGTATAGCCAATTTTGAATGTCAAGGAGCACAAATGGTCTCACTGCAGAAATTGTGTATTTTGTGTAAGATGGACTAAACCAAATGACTTGACTCTAATAACATCTGTAGCATTTGTTGTAGACTAATTCACATAGATGCAGGATACAGCATATAGATTTCAGAATAAAAGAAAGTGGAAGAGTCTAAGTCTGTCTGGCCCTAAATCCAAAGAGTTACTGAAGAGCACTCTCAGCATGAGAAGCCCCTCAGATCCATCTCCTGAACCTCAAACCCTTCGCTCAGGAAGAACGCTTCAGACTACAAATGGCACCATTAAAAGGCCAGAAAACAGCAAATCAGCATGGCGGTCTCATCGTGGGGGGTTGAGGTGCTGTGTTTTTTACAGAGAAGAGAGAGTCCTTGGTCAAGGTGACCTGTAGCTGATTACAGCCCAGGCCCACACAACATGGGGAGTGTCTGATCAGGAACATACAGTCTTCATGACACAAACAAACAAACAGAAGCTCAAGGCAAACAGATTGAATGTTCTTT
>CM059265.1:39653777-39663777 GCA_030347295.1 Setipinna tenuifilis
ACACACACACACACACACACATCCCCTCCTCTCTCCCTCCCTCCCTCCCTCTCTTTCGCTCTCGTTCTTGCTCTGTGTGTTTCCATCTGTAAGCCAGCCTGATGAGCTTAGTGGATCGCTGCTCAGCGTGACTTGCCGGCAGTCTTCGCCCCACTCTCAGTCTCTTCCTCTTCCCTTTCACTCGTTTTTTTTCTTGACATCCTCTTCCTCCCTGCTTTCCTCTCCTCTCCTCTCCTCTCCTCTTCCCACGTTTCCTTCCCGAGCTGAGCCAGAGCGGAGACACAGTGTTGGCGCGGAAACCCTGCCGGCACCGTGGCAACCGGAGAGCGAGAGGGAGCAAGTGGTTGGTCGCTAAGGCGGACGCAGGGGGTCTGAAAGAGAAAAAGAGGCGGAGGTGGGGAGAGACCGGGGAGGGGGGTGGGGGGTAGGACTGGGTGTGTGTGTAGGTTGGGAGTGACGAGGGGGTGGCGAGGGGACCACTTACGGGACACCGCCTCTGGGCTCTCCGTTTCTCTCTCTCTCCTTTTCTTTCTCTTTCTGTTTCTCTCTTTCACCCATCCTGTGGATTACTCCTCCACTCTTCCACGCCTACAGCTCCAGTGGGGACCAATCGCATGGAGGGTTTGCTGGAGTTTCACTGAAGGGATCACAGTTACCGTAAGAGAGTTTAAATGTGTGTGTGTTTGTATGTGATCATGCCTCTGTGTGTGTGTGCGTATGTGTGTGTGTGTGTTGGAGAAAAAGAACAGCAAACGGGAGAACAAAAAGTGTGTGGCCAGTGCTTAGCCTAAAGGATCAAACCATTTACGTGTGTGAGTGAGTGAGTGTGTGAGAGAGTGTGTGTGTGTGTGAGTGTGTGTGTGTGAGATTGCCGCTTGACAGGAGCATGGCTTTGTTGGTTTCTTTGTCAGTGTTGAGAAAGTGAGATTTGCCTTTGGGAAGACACTGCTCTCTCCTCTTCCTCATTCTTTATCTCCATCTCTCTTTCCTCTAACGGGGCTGAGGGTGATCCTCCCTCTCTCTCTATCTCTCTCTCTCTCTCCCTCTCTCTCTCTATCTCTCTCTCTCTCTCCCTCTCTCTCTCTATCTCCCTCTCTCTCTCCCTCTCTCTCTCTCTCTCTCTCTCTCTCTCTCTCTCTCTCTCTATCTCTCTCTCACTTTCTCTTACACTGTCTCACACAGACACTCTTACTCTTTCTTTCCCTCTCTCTCTCTCTCTCTCTATCTCTCTCTCGCTTTCTCTTACACTGTCTCACACAGACACTCTTACTCTTTCTTTCCCTCTCTCTCTCTCTCTCTCTCTCTATCTCTCTCTCGCTTTCTCTTACACTGTCTCACACAGACACTCTTACTCTTTCTTTCTCTCTCTCTCTGTCGCTCTCTCTCTCTCTCTCTCGCTTTCTCACTCCCTCTGTCTCTCTCTCTCTCTCTCCCCCTCTCTCTCTCTCTCTCTCTCCCTCTCTCTCTCTCTCTCTCTCTCTCTCTCCCTCTCTCTCTCTCGCTTTCTCTTACACTGTCTCACACACACTCTTCTCTCTCTCTCTCTCTCCCCCTCTCTCTGTCTGTCTGTTTTTCTCTCTCTCTCTCTCTCTCCCTCTCTCTCTCTCTCATGCACACACACACACACACACACTTTCACTCTCTCTCTCACACATACACGTACACACATGTGAGGAGATAAAGCTGGCAGCTTATTTGCCTGCTAATACCTTACTGTCTGCACATGCCATTTAAAAGGTTTAAACCTGTCAGACACACTATTGGATGACAACTGTGTGTGGTGTGTGTGTGTGTGTGTGTGGGGGGGGTGGGGGGTGGGGGGGGTGGGAGGGGGTCTTTGTGCATTTATTTTAATTAGTAGTGTAACTAACACAACAAAACTGAACAAGTTTGCGTTGCGCTATGTGTCCATGGCTGTGTAAGTGTCGGCAGCGTATGTGTGTGTCAGCAGTGTGTGTGTGTGTGTGTGTGTGTGTGTGTGTGTGTGTGTGTGTGTGTGTGTGTGTGTGTGTCAGCTTAAGTGTGTCAGTACTGTGTGTGCGTGTTTGAGTGTCAGCAGTGTGTGTGCGTGTGCGTGTGCGTGTGCGTGTGCGTGTGCGTGTGCGTGTGTGTGTGTGTTATCAGCTGCTGGCTCTGTTATCGGCTGAGGTGGGAGTGTGGCACAGCTGTTTGCTTAGGCACAGTCTGGGTCTCCTGCTTCCACCCCGACTCTCCTTTCTCTCATCGCTCTTCTTCATTCAGTCTCTTCCTCTCATCTGCTTTACCCCCCCCCCTCTCTCTCTCTTGCTCTTTCTTATTGTTGTTCGATGGGCCAGTAGGCCAGGGCTTGTGTTGTTTTTCTCTAATATAATGTGAAAGCGTATGTTTATGAAAGTTATGTTGTCTCTGTTGGGATAGGCTGTCTCTGTTGGGTGATGTAATGCATTGTGTTTACTCTTGTAGGGGCTTAAAGGCTGTCTGCCCATTCATTGTGAAGTCTGGTCTGTCCTTTGATTGTGAAGTACATGGCACATTACAGACATATGTGGTGTGTTGGTATAATCATGTAAAAAGTTAAGACAGTGGTCTTAATAAGTCACGCTGTCCATTCTTATGCCTCTCACCTTTTCTTCCCTTTTTCTTTTATTGCTGTTTTTTTAATCATCTGCTCTTCCTGCTCTTTCCTCTCTTCGTTCTGTCTTTTCTGTGTGTGTGTGTGTGTGTGTGTGTGTCTTCCCTCTGCTCCAGTAAGTGTCAGTACTGTGTGTGTGTGTGTGTCAGTACTGTGTGTGTGTGTGTGAGTGTGTCAGTACTGTGTGTGTGTGTGTGTGTGTGTGTGTGTGTGTCTTCCCTCTGCTCCTGTGAGTGTGTCAGTACTGTGTGTGTGTGTGTGTGTGTGTGTGTGTGAGTGTGTCAGTACTGTGTGTGTGTGTGTGTGTGTGTGTGTTCCCTCTGCTCCTGTGAGTGTGTCAGTACTGTGTGTGTGTGTGTGTGTGTGTGTGAGTGTGTCAGTACTGTGTGTGTGTGTGTGTGTGTGTGTGTGTGTGTGTTCCCTCTGCTCCTGTGAGTGTGTCAGTACTGTGTGTGTGTGTTAGGGCTGTAACGATACACCTAACTCACGATTCGATACACCCCACGATATTATTATTTATTTATTGATTTTTAAAAAACCATGATTTTATTTTTTATTTTATTAACCCAATAACCACCATAGCGCCCTTTAACGCCCGTCGTATATTCTCCCATTGCGCCCGACAACAAAATACACCTGTAACTGCGAAAACTGACGTTGCTGAACTATAAATACAAATCACACTAGTCAATGAGAGTATAAAGAACGTATTTGTGTATTAAAATGTATATGTTTATATGAAATTATTTTGAGATATTGTCATTGCCCCTTGACTGTGGCTCAGACTAATTCTGTGTTTGTGCGCATATTCATAGCTGACTAAAGTAGGCAATTGACCATGTTTGTTTGCACTTTGTTTGTTTACATTACTGTCAATTCCCTCGTTCTCGTGCCACATCTTATTTTGTAGCAGATATTGTTATTGCATTTACCTCAGAAAAGCTAGCCAGAACAAGAAAATGACTGCGCCGAAAAGACGCCGGTTATTCACTTTGGAGGAGGCAGTGGCGTTATGCGTCAATTCCGAGTCAGAGCTAGAGTTATCCGTCTCGGATTTCAGTGATCAAGTTCTAAAGTGAATGTGAATATACGATAATTACAGACATAGGACTACTATGATAACTTTGTACAGCAGTTTTGCTAGGTTTTGCTAGGCTCTACAATGACTGGTAAAGCTTGCGCGTCAGGCTTTCCACCTGCATCGTTCCACAACGAAATAAAGCAGGGAGGATGATTCCTGAAGTTATTTTATCTTACCGTATCTGTCGGGTAAGCCTAAACTCGAAGGTCCAGGAATGTAGACATTTCTTAACCTGACGCAATCCTTATTGTTTTGGGAGATGCAGTCACCGGAGCAGACAGGGGCTCTACACGTAAAGCTAGCTGTGAACTCTGAACTCTGAACTCTGGCGAGGCGAAACAGTTCTTCAGTTCTTCAGTTTCAGTTCTTCTTCTTCGTTGCTTCTTTCTAGTTACCTAATATGCCGTGATATAAGCAGTTCATATAGTTCACCCAATTCGTTTTTATTCATACACCAAAAAAAAAAAAAACCTTGAAGGGCATTTCGTGGTTCTGTCTTGTCTGTCGCGATACAACATCGTGGGCCTGCGCACCGCGGTGTCTCGATTCGATACAATATCGTTACAGCCCTAGTGTGTGTGTGTGTGTATATATGTGTGTGTGTGTATATATGTGTGTGTGTGTGTGTGTGTGTGTGTGTGTGTGTGTGTGTGTGTGTGTCTCCTCCTCTGTTTCATCCTCCAGCAACATATTAAGAGTGCACTTTCTCCTGTATAGCTGACACCAAGTCGGCTTCAGAGTAAAAAAAAGATGGAGAAGGCAGCCACAAGAACAGCAAGTAAAGTAGCTTAAGGTCGCGTGAGTGGTAAATGCTGACAAAACAACTTTCCTCTCTCTCCCCAGACACACACACACACACCTTCTCACACACCTTCTCACACACACACACACACACACACACACACACACACACACACACACACACACGTGAGCGCGCCTGCCCGCACGCACACCACTTGTGAATTTAAGTGTTCCATCCCTTTGAGGATATTTTCTAAGGCTGTGTGTGTGTGTGTGTGTGTGTGTGTGTGTGTGTGTGTATGCAAAAGACTGTAATCTGCATTCTTCTTGACTACATGCATAGGTCAGATATTCAAATTTTGGTGGTTTTGTGTCTTTTCCGTTGGCTGTAACAATCAGTCTGTCTGTGAATGTGTGTGTGTGTGTGTGTGTGTGTGTCTCTCTCTCTCCTGTGTACGGTTTCTGATTGCTTAGTGAGTGATGAAGTACTATGACGAGCTGCAGAATTGGACAGCCACCCTATCTCTCCCCAGCCCACCCCACTCCATCTCTCCCCACCCCAGCACGGCACAGCACACCTAACCCCACAACACAACACCCCAGCACACTCCATCTCTACCCACCCCACCCCAGCACACTCCATCTCTCCCCACCCCAGCCCAGCCCAGCCCAGCCCAGCCAGGCTCTCCCTATATACTGCTGCTGTAGTCCTGTTAGCCGTTAGCGTTAGCGACAGGCCTGCTAAGCTGCTGACTGGAGCCTGGGCTCTGGGCAGACAGTGATGAGTGGCACAGGACTGAGAGAGGCTGAAGCACAGGGGCAAGACACACAGCTCAGCAGTTTGGGTGGGACACACACACACACACACACACACAGGCGCATGATGTGCAGTTAATGTCTCGGCAGAGGGAGATTAGCAAAGGGGATGGGGATGTGTGTGTGTGTGTGTGTGTGTGCGCGTATGCGTGTGTGTGTGTACATATGTACAGCTAGATAAGGGAGACCCGAAGGATTTATGTGTTAAGGGCTTTTCCCTCCATATGCCTGGCGATGAGTGTGTGCATTAGAGAAATCAGTAGATGAACGTATGAATGAAGGGCTATGCCTGTGTGTGTGTGTGTGCGTGTACGTGTGTGTGTTTGTGTGTGTGTCACACACATTCTGTGTCATTATAGACACACGTGTAGGACATGTAGGACATAAGAGGGAGAATGAGTGTAGTGCTATTCTTGTGATTGTGAGTAATTGTGTGTGTTTGTGTGTGTCTGTGTGTGTGTGTGTGTGTGAGAGAGAGAGAGATGTGGTGCTCTTCCCTGTGGTCAGGGTGATGTATGGCTTGTGTCCCAAACTGGACAGGCCACCTCCAAAACCACCTGAAGTCAAAGGCACACACACACACACACAAACACAACTAAGACTGATGATAGCCTTCACTCAACACAAGCCTTGTTAAAGGTCCTCTAGCGTCCTGGTCAACAATGTCGGTCACTTTTCCAAAGCCATCACCGCATTAGCAGCATGCATTAGGCTACCTGTTACTGTTACCTCAGCCTTTTCACTGAAGACGACACCAGAAGATTCAGTCATCCCCTCTTGGCTCTAATGACCAAGCAGTGAACAGTAACAGAAACTCCCCACAATCTTAATAATGGGTGTAAAAATGAGAGAAATATAACGTTTGGCTTACTTGGACTTACTTGGCTAATCGTGTTTTATCATCGTCATCATTTCCTGTTGGAAGAGAGAAAGTAAAATCAGGGAAATCAGCTCAAAAGGCAGTGAACCGTTTAAATCTGCTCTCATCCCGGTGTGCTGAATAATGAATCGTGCTCACAAATAGGCAGGAGTGTTGCCAAGGTTGCCATTAGCACTAGGGAATGCTCCCTAAATGTTAATGCTATTAGAGCAGGTGGTGTGCCGACTCCGAGCACCCAAAAAAAGACTCACCTGGCACCTGGCCAGGACTTCAAGAGACAGCGTCTGCAGGTCACTGGTGCAAATAGCAGTTTTCTAAACATCACCACCAGGGAGAGAGGGAGACTGAGAGGGAGGGAGACTGAGAGGGAGGGACACTGAGAGGGAGGGACACTGAGAGAGAGAGACACTGAGAGAGAGAGAGAGACTGAGAGGGAGAGAGACTGAGGGAGAGAGAGACTGAGGGAGAGAGACTGAGCGCATGGAGAGAGACAGACTGAGAGAGAGAGAGACTGAGAGAGGGAGAGAGGGAGACTGAGAGAGGGAGACTGAGAGAGGGAAACTGAGAGAGGGAGACTGAGAGAGGGAGACTGAGAGAGAGAGACTGAGAGAGAGAGACTGAGAGGGAGAGAGAGATTGAGAGAGAGACTGAGCGCATAGAGAGAGCTGTGTTGGTGTATGTGTAGTCGGCCTGAGGGTGGATGCAGTCCCACTGTCTTGCCCATTTTTATGGCCTTAATTGAAATCAATGGACCAGCAGTATTGCTTTTAGCCTATGAGTTTAATAATGCAATCATTATAGGCAATCTGAATTTAAACATGGGCACATAATATCGATGGAGTTTTTAATGATCCTGAGACACAAGTCATGGATGCAAACAGAAATCGTTGCTCTCTAGTCAATTAAAACATGGGTACTAGCCTATTAGAGCTGCAACAACTGATTGCTCGATTTGAGCACTTCAGAAATAGTTTAGAGTTTAAGAAAAAAAAGTCTGATAGCGGTTTCTGATAGCGGTTTCATTGCTTTGACTCGGCTCTCTGGATTCTTTTTAGTCCTGTTACAGAACATGGATCTTCTTTTGGGTGCAGATGAAACAAAAGGTTTGAAGATGTCACCTTGACCTTTGTGGAACTTTGACCAATCGTAATTAATTAATCAGCCAAATAATTTGCAGATAAATAGAAAATGTAATCGGAGAGGTGGATAACAGAAAACGGTCATTAAAGTTCACCATGAGGGCATGTCCATGACAAGTCGGCAATTAGCAGGTTCAGGCATTTTGTAAACACCTTCTAGAACGTGGATACACTGAAATCTCACATCATAAAACTATCTAACTAATATCTCCTTGTGATTCCCTTAGTACTCTATAAAGGTCTTGTCATACAGCCCATACATACATCACATACATCTCATACAGCCCAAAGGGGGGGGCGAACAAACGCGGTACCCACCCGCATTGCTGATGACAAGTTTTTTGGCCTGTGTCCACCAAATGCATCTTTTGCGCTAACAGCGTCCTCAAACTATTTTACCAGCGCTTTCTCTGTGTGATTGTTGTTGCTAAGTTATAAAAAAAACGTTATGGGTAACGTTAGCGATTATAGCTAACTCAAATCATTGACTTGATTGATAGATTTTACATACAGTAATGGAAAACTATACACACTGACATGATTGCATCCCTCTCTGCTTTGCCTTTATTTAATGTCTGCTCATGGTAATCCTTTAGTTTAGTGTCCGGTAATGGAGGACTAGGTTTTCGCTTATGGCCAGTGTACACCCAAGGCACATCATTGTTGTTAGCGAGTTCTTGACTGTATGTCCCGCATCTTGTACCTTGATTTTGGATATAAATTGGTACTTTGAGTGGCAACTCACATTGACAACATTTAATACACATATAGAAATAAACAGACACATAGTGTACAATAGAGACAACAATATACATATAGGCAAATGTCATATAGGCATAATATACAAGTAGGATATAATATACAAGACAAGTACACATGGAATGAGACATAAAGTGCACCTAAAACTGCAGTGTAGTGCACAAGACTCACACATGGAATAATAAGTGTTTGAGAAGTGGGTGAATGGCCAAAGTGGGGATGACCCAACCTATCAGCCCGTCAGGAGAGTGATGGCAGTGGGAAAGAAGCTGTTCTTGTGTCTGTATGTTTTGGTGCGCAGGGATCTGTAGCGTCTGCCGGAGGGACGCTCTGGGGCAGCTTTGACCTGTCAGTGGCACTGCTCTGCACTGCTCGATGTTTTGGCAGGATGAGGATGAAGAAGATAGAAGTAGGGGGATTAGAAGTAAGCGGGTTTGATGATGAGTGTTGGAGTTCACTTTGTTTCCCACACATCTCATCACAGCCAGCTCACATATGTCTGTGAGAAATCTTCTAGGGAACTGGACAATCCGTTCTTCATGCCATACCACAAACTGAGGGATACGTTGCACTTGGCAGGCCATGTTCGGATTGTTTGTTTATCGTGTTTGTGTACAGTATGTGTGTGTGTGTGTGTGGTGGAGGGGGGTGTACAGTGAACATTCTTTCTTTCTGGAGTGTGTGTGTGTGTGTGTGTGTGTGTGTGTGTGTGTGTGTGGGAAGGAAAGAGAATCTCTCCTTAGATAATGAGAAACAGGGACTCTGGTTTGGATGGCCTGGATTCACTTTGAAATTTCCCTGGAAAACACACAGACAGAGATTTGTTTGTGAAATCTGCGTCATCCATAAGTACTGTGCACTATCAGGCCGCGTACTAGATGTCAGTGAGTTCTTGACACAACACAAAACAAATTCATCAAATAAAAATCAACACTTTATAACAGACTGGATTTTTTAACAAGACGGTGTTAATTGTTTTCAGGCATGGTCTTTGGCCACCTACAATGGGTCCTATTTGTGTAAAAATGCTGGTGCAGCAGAAAGACGTGTGTGTGTGTGTGAGAGAGAGAGAGAGAGAGAGTGTGTGTGTGTGTGTGTGTGTGTGTGAGAGAGAGTGAGTGTGTGTGTGAGAGAGTGAGTGTGTGTGTGAGAGAGTGAGTGAGTGTGTGTGTGTGTGTGAGATGAGAGAGTGTGTGTGTGTGTGTCAGTACTGGCACATCTCTACCTCGGTCCTATAGCTCATCTCCCTCAAAGCAAGACTGTTTGTCTAGTAACATGCACAGCTGTGTGTGTGTGTGTGTGTGTGTGTGTGTGTGTGTGTGTGTGTGTGTGTGTGTGTTAGACAGATATTGAGCCGATGCTACACTGTGAGTGCTGGGCCTGGATAGCCCGATAGCAAAGGTGATCATGATGATTTTGTGTTACGGCTTGGCAGTAAGAAATCGACCAGAAGGGGAGAGAAGGAGCGAGAGAGAGGATGAGAGAAGGAGCGAGAGAGAGGATGAGAGACGGAGCGAGAGAGAGGATGAGAAGGAGGGAGGAGTGTTGCACACATGAAGGTTGACGAGAGTGCACAGAAACGGGAGAGACAGAGAGAGAGAAAGAGACAGAGAGAGAGAGAGACAGACAGAGACAGAAAGAGAGAGAGAGACACAGAGAGAGAGAGAGAGAGAGAGAGAGAGATGCTCATGGAGTAAGGTGAGTGCAGAGGGACAGTGAGAGAAGGAGGAAGTGTAAGATAATGAAAGAGAGAGGGTGAAAGAGAAAGAGACACTCTTGGAGGAGAGTGTGGAGTAAGAGCTAGAAAAGAAGAGAGGGACAGAAAGAGAGAAGAAAGGAGGGAAAGAGGGGAAGAGAGAGTGGTGCTCATGGAGGAGGGTGAGTGAGAGGACCGTGTTGATGAGCACACTCGATGTGGCTGTGGCACAAACACCAGATGGTGGGATAGAGAAGGAGAGAGTGAGAGATGGAGG
>CM059265.1:39668777-39688777 GCA_030347295.1 Setipinna tenuifilis
AGGTTGGGCTGGCTGCACTTGTGTGCCTGGAGACCAGACTGTTTCTGTGTGTGTGTGTGTGTGTTTGTTTCTGTGTGTGTGTGTGTGTGTGTGTGTGTGTGTGTGTGTGTGTGTGTGTGTGTGTGTGTGTGTTTGTGTGACTGTGTGTGTGTGTGGTGTTCATGATGAAAATCTTGCCTCTGCTTCTGGCCCTGAAAACCAGCAACCAACACACACACACATACACACACACACACAGGTTTTACGTACTGGATCATGTACTGTATATATTAAGCACGTGGAAGATGGGCTTTGTGTGTGTGTGTGAGTGCCCCCCTACCCCCCCCACCCCCACTCCCTTTCCTGAGAACAGGGAAGATGTCCTCATTCCTGGAATCGGTCAGTGTGCGTCACAGTAGCAGGAAACAGCCGCTCTGCTTTGGCTGTATATTTAGCATGGCGCTATCGCTAGATCATGATCCCCTACACACACACAAGCACGGACACACACACACACACACACACACACACACACAAGCACGGACACACACAAGCACGGACACACACACACACACACACACACACGCACACACACACGCACACACACACACGCATAAAAGCACGGACACACACACACACACACACACGCACACACACACACACACACACGCATAAAAGCACGGACACACACACACACACATTCTTACGACTCTCAGCTTTTGTTTCCCTCCTCAGAGGCTTTGAAAGCAGCAATGGCCTTAATGCTCATGTTTCCCTCGTGTATGAGAAACAAACTCTACGCGTCTTTTCTTTATCGTCTTTGTCATTATTGCTCAAAGTAGGAGCATTACTGTTCCCCCTCACTCACAACCACATTTTTGTCTTTCAAGTGGCACAAGCTCGAGGGGGAGTTTTGGGCATAAATTATTAATTATTTTTTGTTTGCCTCCTTCGTGTGTGTGTGTGTGTGTGTGTGTGTGTGTGTGTGTGTGTTTGTTTGTTTGTTTCTCTGTTTTTGTGTGTGTGTGGACATGCACAGGCTCTTTTGTGTGTTTTTGCACTTTTTGTTCTTTCCAAATGGTCTCCATTAAATATGCATCTACTAAATGAAAGCACCTCCAGAAATCTGCACTCTTCCAGTGTGTGTGTTTGTGGGTAGATGGATATAAGACATAGCTCACTTGTGTTAAATGGTGTGTGTGTGTACGTGTGTGTGTGTGTACGTGTGTGTGTGTGTACGTGTGTGTGTGTACGTGTGTGTGTGTACGTGTGTGTGTGTGTACGTGTGTGTGTGTGTGTGTGTGTGTGTACGTGTGTGTGTGTGTGTGTGTGTGTGTGTGTCCACATCCTCCCTCCGCTCTTCATTACATGCAGCCGAGTAGATCCTCTAACACACAAACTTTGCTGCAGAACAGCAGAGTTATCCTGAGGGTGACTCTCTCTCCCACACATACACGCGTGCATGCGCATACACATGCACGCGCACACACACACACACACACACACGCGCACACACACATACACACACAGTCTGTAGTGTCTCTCACCCCATTACTCACCTACCCGCTTCCAGATCAAGGCAGTGTGTGTGTGTGTGTGTGTGTGTTTTTTTTAGCGCATGTAATTAAGTGTGTGTTCTCCTTGGTTTCACAGGTCCCTCAGCTGTGTGACGCAGGTGGACGGGGCAGAGTGTGACGTGAGTGGGCACACCTGTGTGTGTCTGTGTGCTGGAGGACGTTGGCTTACCTTGAAGAGCAGTACCTGAAGAAAAGGAAAAAGCAGACACACATACACGCACACATACACACATATATATATTCATACAGACACAAACACACACACACACACTCATACAGACACACACAAACTGCTTTGATGAGGTAACAGAGGGCAGTGAAGGACATACCTGCCCCAAGTAGCACCCTCCCTCCCCTCCTTCCTCCCTTGATCCCTCCTCCCCTCTCTCCCCCTCCCCCCTCTCCTCCTCCTGCTCCTCTTTCTCCTCCTTCCCCTTCCCCCCACCTCCTCCTCTTTCTCCTCCTTCCCCTTCCCCCTCCTCCTCCACCTCCTCCTCCTCCTCTTCCTCTTTCTCCCCCTCTTCCTCACCCGACCGCCATAATGGGTCAGAAGATCTCAGGGAGCACAAAGTCGGTGGGGGACGTGCGAGGCGGCGAGCCCTCCTCCTTCCGCCCGGTCCGCCGCGAGCTCCGCGGCCCCGACTTCTGCCGTCCGGCGCGGCTGGACCTGCTGCTGGACATGCCGCCAGCCCTGCCCGACCTGCAGCTGCGGCACGCCTGGAACCCCGACGACCGCTCGCTCAACATCTTCATCAAGGACGACGACCGGCTCACGTTCCACCGGCACCCGGTGGCGCAGAGCACCGACTGCATCCGTGGCCGCGTGGGCTATACGCGCGGGCTCCACGCCTGGCGCGTCCACTGGCCGGCCCGGCAGCGCGGCACGCACGCAGTGGTCGGGGTGGCCACCGGGGCGGCGGCGTTGCACTCGGTGGGCTACACGGCGCTGGTGGGCAGTGACGGAGAGTCCTGGGGCTGGGACCTGGGCCGCAACAAGCTCTACCACGACAGCAAGAACAGGCCTCCCTCGCAGGCCCCCTGCTACCCCAGCTTCCTGGAGCCCGAGGAGGCCTTCGCGCTGCCGGACTCGCTCACGGTGGTGCTGGACATGGACGAGGGCACGCTCAGCTTCATGGTGGACGGACAGTACCTCGGCGTGGCCTTTCGGGGGCTCAAGGGCAAGAAGCTGTACCCCATCGTCAGCGCAGTGTGGGGCCACTGCGAGATCACCATGAGATACATCAACGGCCTGGACCGTGAGTTTTTATTTTCGTTTCGTTTTGTTTTTTTGTTGTTTTTTTTTAAAGATGGTGTCTTTCTTCTTTCAAGGAGGGCTCCTTTTTGTGTGTTGTGTTTCCCCCCGCCCCACACCCTGTCTGTCTTTTCAAAGACTATACTAGACTATTCCATTCCTTTACTCTTCTGTCTTCTCTGTGTCCATCTCCTCTGTGCACCTGCAGCACTTTTATGTTGTTATCTCCAGGCTCCTTACTTTTCTCCTCTTGCCTGACTTTCGCACCTTCTATCTTTTCTGCCCCCCCCCCCCCCGCCTCTCTCTGGCTGGTTTAATGGGTAATAGGCCTTTTTTTATTCTGATCGTGTCACAGTGGCACTGCGTGCCTGTTTAGAGGTGCTGAGTCTCGCCAGAGGCAAGCGCAGGAACAGCGGAGTAGAGCTTCAGGCTGACGGGCGCTAAGAGCGGCTGCAGACGTCACTGCTCAGGTGCTTTTACAGGAATCGGTCGAGGCGTTGTGGGCAACAGATGTTTGTGTTTGTGTGCTAGCAATGCGTGAGGATGCTAGAGGATCCATTTCATGTCTGCGTTCAGGCTCAGGAGCGGCAGAGTTTGGCAGTTTTTTTATTGAAACATCACCAAGGCCAAGTACCGCTTTGCTGTAATCGCGGGGGAAAAAATAACTCTAGTCTTCCTCTGACAAGCTGTGAGTGTGTGTGTGTGTGTGTGTGTGTGTGTGTTTTTAGATGTCGGTGCTGTTTGATTCCACCACATCTGATCCTTTTTTTAGCCCGCAGCTCCTCCTTCTATTCTTTTCTATGCACTTTTTCTTCGCATTCTCCTCTCCCTCCATCTTTCTCTTTCTTTCTCACTTTATCTCTTTCTTTCTGTGTCTCTGCCTTTCTCTCTCTCTCTCTCTCTCTCTCTCTCTCTCATCCCTCCCTTCTCCTCCACCCCCATCTCTCTGAGGTGCTCTATGCTGCCAAGAAAAGACATGTTCTCCTTGAACAACTTTAGAATCCCCAGGCTCAACTTCTGTACAAGTCATATTCAATATAGAGCTCCCCTGGGAAAAACAGCCTGTTTGTATGTGTGTGTGCATCTGTTTCTAACTGTGTGTGTGTGTGTGTGTGTGTGTGTGTGTGTGTTTCCCCTTAATGCTAATGAACTGCGCTGTAAAAAGGACTGAACCTTTATTGACCCAGGAAAATGTGTGTGTGTGTGTGTGTGTGTGTGTGTGTGTGTGTGTGTTAGTGCTGTCAGTGAGATTGTGTGTGTTGACACATCCTGGTTCAAATGAGGTTGAGGAAGTGTTCAGCAGTGGCAGCTGATCATGATAACTGTAGTGCGTGCTAGTGGTGCTGAGGAGGCCGAGTTCTTCACTGCAGCCGGCCTGTATTGCTCATGCCAGTGCCGTAATAAAGCGTTATATAATGTGGAGTATTTATGTATTTATAATAGAGTGTTAAACAGTTTGGGGTATGTGCACTATGTAAAGGTTAAAAGCTCATTAGAGCTTAAGATTGAAACTCCGCTACATGATGGCTAAGTCCTTTTGCTTCGCAATTCACACATCAGGGACACAACTCGAATTTGTTTTAGTTTTTTTTTTTTGGGGGGGGGTGGACACTCCAGTAATGTGGGCAAGACCTGGTGCCCTGGTGGAGCACTCTGGGCGAACAGTACAGTATCTCACAAAAGTGAGTACATACACCTTTCACATTTCAAAAAATGTGCTATATCTTTTCAAGGGGCAATACTACACAAATGAAACTTGGATATGTTTTTGAGTAGTTAGTATAAAGCTTGTGTAGCAGTATAGATTTTCTGCCCTCTGAAAATAACCCAGTGCCCTGGTGGAGCACTCTGGGTGAAGCCTCATCACTGTGGCAAGCCCTGTTGTGTTTTTATGCCATATTGGTGTAGATGATGAGGAAAGCTTGCGGAGTGGTGTCTCTTCTTGTCCTCGAGTCTCTTCTTGACCACCCACTACCTTAACATTTGTCCAGAAATTTTGTGGCTGTGTTCACACACAAGGGCTTCCCTGGCAAATTTTTCCCGCATTTTGACAAGGGGCTCTAGCAAAAAAAAATGTACCGATTACAGTCACAAACACCTTTTCCGAAGATTTCCCTTCACACATTAGAGCACTTCTGGCACAATGCAGGAAAATGTACAGAGTGAGTGTGATGGAGCCATAGACTGGGCTATAGTGGTGTAGTGGTGTTCCTACTGTTGTATGTAATGCATATAATACTGTAGTAATGAGCTGCTGTGGGTAATGAGCTGGAACAAATGGGTCTTCAGACTCCTGGGAGGGCTTCCCTAAATGGCCCTTTGTTGGGAGCAGCCAAGAGAGACGTAGACGGACTCTGCTGCCGCCCAACCTGTGTGCGTCCGTGTGTGTGTGTGTGCGTGTGTGTGTGTGTGCGTGTCTGTGTGTGTGTGCGTGTCTGTGTGTGTGTGTGTGTGTGTCTGTGTGTGTGTGTGTCTGTGTGTGTCTGTGTCTGTGTGTGTGTGTGTGTGTGTGTGTGTGTGTGTCCCTTTGCTGCAGCCCATTTAATTTCTCAGACACCACAGTGTGAAGCCAGGAAGGATGAAATGCTTGGATCGGCCAAGCTGATTGATGTGTGTGTGTGTGTGGGTGTGTGTGTATGTATGTGTGTTGTAGAGAACGAATGTGTGTGTGTGTGCGCGCCCGTGTGCTTACTTGTGGCTTGTGCAAGTCTGAGGTTCTGCCCACCCTGATGTATTTCTTCCTGTGAAGAGACAGAGGTGACAGATCACCAGAGGGGAGTGAAAGAGAGAGGGAAAGAGAGAAAGAGAGGGAGGGAGCGAGGGAGAGAGAGACAGAAAGAGAGAAATGAAAGCCATCCTGCCTGTTCTGGCAGGAGAGTGTGAGACGGTGGTAATAAGCGCGAGAAGGTGTGAGATGTCGGAAGGCGTCGCCATCGGTGATGCACCCAGACAGCGTTCTGCCAGTGCTTCTCACCACACATACACATATACAGTATGCACACACAACTGCATGTTGAATGGACAGAAATGCAATGAGTGTGTGGGAGACAGAGAGAGAGAGAGACAGAGAGAGAGAGAGAGAGAGAGACAGAGAGAGAGAGAGAGAGAGAGACACAGAGAGAGAGAGAGACAGAGAGAGAGAGAGACAGAGAGAGAGAGAGAGACACAGAGAGAGAGAGAGAGACACAGAGAGAGAGACACACACAGAGAGACAGACCGAGAGAGAGAGACAGAGAGAGAGAGAGAGACAGACAGAGAGAGACAGAGAGAAAGACAGAGCACATGTTTGTTTCTGCAAGCCAGTGGAGATATCAGAGGTCCATTAAGGCGGAGATGGCAGCAAACGTCAATAAAGCTCAGTGGGACACAGAGTGAGAGAGAGCGCAGAGAATGAAGGCTTCAGGGAGACCGCACAGGCCTACACACACACACACACAACCACACACACACACACACACACAACCACACACACACACGCACATACAACCACACACACACGCACATACAACCACACACACACGCACATACAACCACACACACACACACGCACATACAACCCCACACACACAGACACACACAGACACACACAGACACACACAGAAGCAGAGAAGGGAAGCCATGTGGGAGAAAGTGGAATTTTGCTGGAATCCTCCGATGTGTCTTTTCCTGAAAGCCCCAGTTGTGTAGCCCTGGAGAAAAGCAGACTGAGTGTGGGAGGTGTGTCTGTGTGTGTGTGTATGTGTGTGTGTGTGTGTGTGTGTATGTGTGTGTGAAGGAAGGTAGATGGAATGTACAGAAGATGGGCCATGTTTGTGTTCAGAGATGGGGTTTCAGGGGTGTGTGTGTGTGTGCGTGCGTGTGTGTGTGCATGAGAAATAAAGAGTCTGAAAGACAGATTCTGTGTTGGTTGGTCTTTCGGTCTGCCGTTCCCTCACTCAAAGTCTATTTTATGTTAGGGGAGACATAGATAGTGCGTGTGTGTGCAAGTCTTTGTGAGCGACAAAAGCTCTGGAGTTACAGATAGCCATTGAAAAGCTGAGGAGAGTCTGTTCTGTGGACTGTTCTGAGGAACCACTGTTGTGGTGATTGTGTGTGTGCGTGACAAGTAAACACAGGCAGTAGAGTTAGTTATTGAAAGGTTAAACAGTAGCTTTTTTGTAGAGCCTTTAAAGTAATATGTGTGTGTGTCTCTGTGTTTGTCTGTGTGTGTGTGTGTGTGTGTGTGTGTGTGTGTGTTTGATGACCAAATAGACCCAGATGCTATCATAATGGTTAGTGAGTGACTGAGCCTGCTTTTGTGGACCCTGTCAAGCAAGCTTTGTTAAGCGCAAGCTTGTGTGTGTAACGTTGTTGGCACATGTGCGATACATGTGTGTTGTGATGAGTCTTGGAGAGCTAGAGGGAGGGAGGGAGGGCGAGAAAGAGAGAGGGGAAGAGAGGGAGAAGACGAGAGAGAGAGAGAGGGGGAGAGAGAGAGGGGAAGAGAGGGAGAGAGAGAGGGAGGGAGAGAAAGAGAGAGAGGGGAAGAGAGGGAGAGGACGAGAGAGAGCGGACGAGAGAGAGCGGACGAGAGAGAGCGGACGAGAGAGAGCGGACGAGAGAGAGCGGACGAGAGAGAGAGGACGAGAGAGGGGAAGAGAGAGAGGGGAAGAGAGAGAGAGAGGGGGAGGGAGAGAAAGAGAGAGAGAGGGGAAGAGAGAGAGAGGGGAAGAGAGAGAGAGAGGGAGGGAGAGAAAGAGAGGGGCAGAGAAAGAGAGAGAGTGAGAGGAAGGGAGAGAGAGAGGGTGTGAGTGTGTGTGTGAGTGGCTGTGTGTGTGTGTGAGTGTGTGTGAGTGGCTCTCGAGCAAGCGCTCCAAAGTGACACTGCCACATTATTGCTTCCCATTAGAGAAGAGGGCAAAGACTGCTGCACTGCTCTCCGCCACTTACCCTCCGCCACTATTCATTAGCCCTTCATATCAACTTGTGTGTGCGTCTGTGTGTGTGTGCGTCTGTGTGTGTGTGTGTGTGTGTGTGTCTGTGTGTGTGTGTGTTACTGGGTGCGTGTGTGTGTGTGTGTGTGTTACTGGGTGTGTGGAAGGGGGGTGACTTTGTCCCTTGTACTCTCTGTGTGTAAGTGTGGCTTCTGTTTCAGTGTGAATGTATCAGTCGTAATCCCTTTGTGTATGTGTGTAAAGGGGGTCTATGTCTGAGAGTGTGTCCCTTGTACTGTGTGTGTGTGTGTGTGTGTGTGTGTGTGTGTGTGTGTGTGTGTGTGTGTGTGTGTGTGTGTGTGTCTGTCCTGTTTGTGTCTCCCAGAGAGCAAGATCTTTCTGTATCAAAATGTCTTTGTCACTATGTGTTTTATACTGACAATGGTAGAGCTGACAACTATTGCCATTTTGAATAACGTTGTGACTGTGTCTTTGTGTGTGTGTGTGTGTGTGTGATCTCACAAAGATGTTTTTATTCACTGAAGATGGTGAGTTTTATTAGTATTGGGATGTTGGATAGCCCAAAGAGTATCTATGCTGATATAGGGGTTGTGTGTGTGCCTGTGTATGCAAGTCTTTCTCGAAGTGTCTAATCTGTGTGTGTGTGTGTGTGTGTGCGCGCGCGCATGCATTCATTACCGTGTGTGTGTGTAGGGGTGTGTGTGTGTGTGTGTATGTGTGCTCAGGCGTGTGTGTGTGCGTGTGTGTGTGTTCAGGAGTGTGTGTGAGAGAGAAAGACAGTAGGGGTGTGTATATGTCTGTGAGGTTTGTGTATGTGTGTGTGTATGCACTTCTTTGTGGAAGTGTTTAATTTGTGTGTGTGTGTGTGTGTGTGTGTGGTGGTGGTGGTGGTTTAGAGAGAGCAGAGACACGAATGTGGGTTTTGTGCAA
Source organism: Setipinna tenuifilis (assembly GCA_030347295.1). Classification (NCBI taxonomy): domain Eukaryota; kingdom Metazoa; phylum Chordata; class Actinopteri; order Clupeiformes; family Engraulidae; genus Setipinna; species Setipinna tenuifilis. Next base: position 39,677,450 of record CM059265.1, read on the forward strand.
ATGCTGCTGGCCAAGCAAAGCTTTCGGCCGCTTGGCCTTGTGAATCACACTCGCAGTGTGGGTGGGTAAGGTAAGGGTGCCTGAATGAGAGACATTGGCCTGTTCTGTCGTGGTGATCAAGACTTTAAACAGACATGCCTGATCTGGATGAGTTTAAATTGAGATCATGAACCTCCCCGTCTCTCCTTTTCTATCTGCCTCTGTCTGTGTCTGTCTCTCGCCATCTTTTTCTCCCTCTAACCCCCCCCCCCCCCTCTCACTCGTTTCCTCTCATTCTTTTTTTTCTTTCTGCCTGTCTTTCTTGCCCTCTTCCTCTTTCTCCTTTTCTCTCACCCGCTCTGGCAGAAGGGTCCTGTCAGCAGGCCCCGTCTTGCCTGGCATTAAGTACTCCAATTAGTCCTGCTTTGAGTCCTCAGACAATACCACCGAATGTGCTGTGCAGTTCCTATCTGTCGACTCAGGCTCTTTCGTGTTTACACTTCCCCCCTTCCTGGGGAGAGACCGGGAAGGGAGATTGGGTTTCCACATAAGGTTGTTTTGATGTGTGTGTGTGTGTGTGTGTGATTGTGTGTGTGTGTGTGTGTGTGTGTGTGTGTGTGTGTGTGTGTGTGTGTACTGAGTCATATAGTGTCTCTGGGTCAGTAGGTGCATGGGTGCTTTGAAGTGATTTGTGACACTGCTGAGCTGTGTCTGAGATTACATGTTTGTGTGCTATTACATTACTCTGATGTGGGTTATTTTGATAACCGCATGAATGGCCAAACTAGTCTGGGCACACGTTAGCCAGCTGTTGGGTAAATAACCCACTTCGCTTTGCATGACTCTGTGTAATGCAAATATGCATGCCTGAAAAACATCTGATTTTGTTTCATTCTACCTTGAGTTTTTTTTAGATAGAATAGCAGTGGGGAAAAAAACAACTCCATCCAGCATAGACATCTTTTAACAGTTAACGTCACCACCACCCTCCTGTCTCTGAGATCATGAAAGCTGTGTACACACGCGCACACGTGTACACACGCACACACATGTACACACACACACACCTCCCACACTCAGTCTTGGGTCCAAAGCACACTTAGGTTCTATGGTAAGACAGGGAGAGACAAACACATGATTGGGCTAGAGAGGGAGAGAAAGAGAGAACGAGAGAGAGAGACAGAGATATGATTGTTCTTGGTAGAGAGGAAGAGAGACAGACACATAATGAAGGGAAAGACAGACAGACAGACATGATTGTAGTCGACAGACAGACAGAGAGACAGACATTATTGTGGTGGAGAGACAGACAGAGAGACAGACAGACATGATTGTGGTAGACAGACAGACAGACACAGACAGACAGACATTATTGTGGTCGACAGACAGACAGACAGACATGATTGTGGTAGACAGACAGACAGACAGACACAGACAGACATTATTGTGGTCGACAGACAGACAGACAGACAGACATGATTGTGGTCGCGAGTGCCAGTGAAGCCCACCCTGCTTGCTGTCATCGCCCCAGCAGCTGCTCTCCAAACGCAGCCGAGATCAGAGCGGAGCCACAGACGACAGGAATTCCCTTTGTGAGCCGCGGCTGTCCCACAGCACACACACACACACGCACACACACACACACATACACACACACACACACAGACACACACACACACATACACACACACGCACACACACACACACACACACACACACACACATTCATACACAGCGCATGTGGAGCAGGGAGAGGGAGGCAGATAGAGTTAAAGCAAATGGAGAGGGAGAGAAAGAGGGAGGGTGACTGGTAATGAAGGTGACGAGAGAGAGCGTGGGGGAAAGAGAGGGACGGAGGGAGGGAGAGATAGATAGAGAGAGAGAGAGAGAGAGGGAGGAAGGGAGGGAGGGAGAGATAGATGGAGAGAGAGAGGGAGGGAGGGAGAGAGAGAGGGAGGGAGGGAGGGTGACCGATAAAGGTAATGAAAGTGGAGAGAGAGAGAGGGAGGAAGGCTTGTGATTTAGCACGAGGACAGCCAGATGTCTTCTTGCCTCTGAATGAGCAGAGGGGGGGAGGTCGGGGGGGGTGGGCTGCACGTTCGCATAGTTCCCACTAGAGCTGCCCCGGTCTGCTCCGTCTCCACCGCTCGACTCCGTACGGGCAGGTCGTGAAGCCTTTAGGGTCTACAGTAGATCAGGCTGGAGGCCCTGCAACAATTCCAAGCAATACCCTATCCTCAGGCAAAAAAAAAAAAAAAAAAAAAACGTTTGCATGATGGGAGTAAGTCTGGAATGAAAGGAGGGGTGTATAGAGGTCCCCTTGACAAGTCAGCTCTTCCTGTTATGTCTGTAGTATAGGACGTATTGCCTTTCACGGAGGCTGGTTAATTGGACCCTGTCCATGTAAGTCTGCATAGGGCCAGTGAAACTCACCTTTAGCTGCCCCAACCCAGGGGGAAGAGAGGGGGTGGGGGGAGGGGGGGGGAGTGGGGAGAGGGGGGAAGGGTATTGAAAAGAAACAGACCGAGGAAGGTTGAAGCATCAGAAAAGGACGAGGTGTGCCTTTTGAGTAGAGACAGAACATTAGATAGGACGATAGAACAGGAAACACCATCAGCATAACCTCAAGGCTTTGGCCTCTCTGGTAGTAGCTGCCAGCTATCAGATTAGTGTGTGTGTGTGTGTGTGTGTGTGTGTGTGTGTGTGTGTGTGTGTGTGTGTGTGTGTGTGTCTTTCTGTTCCTGTGGTTGTGTGTGTGTTTGTGTCTCTGTCTCTGTGTGTGTCTGTGTCTGTCTGCCTGCCTGCCTGTTCCCATCTCAGTGTGTTTTTATATGTGTTTCTTGGTTTGTGTGTGTGTGTGTGTAAAGCTGGTGATGGCTGCTTTTTCCTTTTGCCAAAAGGGTGTGTTGTGGCGAAAGGCATCTGCATGTGGGTCAGTGGGTTACTGTGAGCATCTGTGTGTGTGTGTGTGTGTGTGTGTGTGTGTGTGTGTGTGTGTGTGTGTGTGTGTGTTTGACAGAGAGAGACAGAGAGAGAGAGAGACACACACAGACACACACACACACACAGACACACACACACACACAGACACACACACACACACAGACACACACACACACACACAGACACACACACACACACACAGACACACAGAGACACACACACAGAGACACACACACAGAGACACACACACAGAGACACACACACAGAGACACAGAGAGAGAGAGAGACAGGCACAGAGACAGGCACAGAGACAGACACAGAGACACAGAGAGAGAGAGAGCATGTGTGTGAGTGCTAGTGTGTTAGTGTGAAGCAGCGTGTTTAGCCGCTTGGTCTTGTGCTTCAGTAGTGCATAAGCCACATGCTTTACATTGTCCTCAGCTCTGGGTTGTCTCTCTCACACTCACACAGCTGCACTCAAACATAAGCACATATGAGTATACAACACACACTTTCCTTCTCATTCCTACACACATGCGCACATGCGCACACACGCACACGCACGCACACACACACACCACACACACACACACACACACACACACACACACACACACTCACTCACTCATATACACACACACACACACACACACACCCATATTCATATATGTATAAACACACACGCTAACATGTAAATCACTCTCACTCACGCATTCATATAAACACAACACAAACACAAACTGTCTCTTATCTTGCTGACCGGCTTGTTTAGATGGTTCACATGTGTAGTCTAAACACGGAGAGGTTTTCAGCTGTAAATATTTGAAGACTGCATCAGGATGCCGACTGATCACCACTCTGTTAAAAGTCTTGTTGAACCATGTCTCCGCCTGTCTGCATGATTGTCTATGTGTCTGTCTGTGTGTCTGTCTGTCTGCCTGTCTGTCTGCCTTCTGTCTCTTTGTCTGTCTCTGTGTCTGTCTGTGTGTCTATCTCTCCGTCTGTCTGTGTCTGTCTCTTTGTCTGTCTCTCTGTCTGCCTATGTGTCTGTCTGTCTGTCTGTGTCCCTCCCCAGTGTTTGTCTCTGATAAATGGGTGCCTCTGAGTGTGTGTGCCACAGTCTCTTCCTCTCCTCCTCTCTCCTTCACTCCCTCTCTCCCTCACTCCTTCCCTCCCTCCTTCTCTCCCTCTCTGTCTGTCTATCTCTCTCCCTCTCTCTGTCAGTGCTTCTACCCCTCTATCTCTCTCCCTCCCCACCTTTCTCCCTCCCTCTCTCTCCCTTCCTCTCTTCCTCCCTCTCTCTGTGTCAGTGCTTCTCTATCTCTCTACCCCTCCCTCTACCCCTCCCCCCCTCCCTCTCTCCCTCTGTCCCACTGTCTCTGTGTCAGTGCTTCTCTATCTCTCTACCCCCCTCTCTCTCTCCCCCTCCCTCTCTCCCTCTCTCCCCCTGTCTGTGTGTCAGTGCTTCTCTATCTTTCTCTCTCTCTCTCCCCCTCTCTCCCCCTCTCCCTCCATCCCTCCCTCCCTCTCTCTCTCTCCCTCTCCCTCCCTCTCTCTCCCCCTCTCTCCCCCTCCCCCTCCCTCCCTCTCTCCCTCCCTCTCTCTCTCTCTCCCCCTCCCCCTCCATCCCTCTCTCTCTCTCTCCCTCTCCCTCTCTCCTGTCTGTGCTGGCAGGGCAGCAGCTGGTTGTGCTAGCGGTGGGGTAATCCTCTGGGGTGTGCTGGGGAGATGAGGGGTGAATGGGGCGCTTAGCGGTGGCCATCTCGCCAGCCCGCGCCAGCCAGGCCGGCCTGGCATCTGCCAGTCTAAGAGCTCTTGGGGGAGCCTGTGTGTGTGTGTGCGTGTGTGTGTGCGTGTGTGTGTGCGTGTGCGTGTGCGTGTGCGCGTTTGTGTGTGCGCGTTTGTGTGTGTGCGTGTGTGTTTGTGTGTGCGTTTGTGTGTGTGTGTGTGTGTGTAGTAGAGTATGTGTTGATATATTTTTGTCTTTTAAGACCCTGTGATGATGGGTGTATACAGTTAGGTGTATAGCTTGAGGTGGAGGGCATACACACATACAGAAGTGTTCTGGTGCCTGACCATAACTCCAACAGGGAGCACATTTGTTACATGGCCCAGTATGTGGCCCTGCGGAACATGCACTTTTTTACTTTCAAGGAGGTTAGGTAGTTCTTTTTAACTGTAAAGAGAAGGAAAGGTTGCAGGGCCTGTCCTTTTGTTTATAGATCGTTATCGACATCTTTCTGGTGCCGTTTTTGTTAACTTTTCTTCTTTGTTGTGTTTGTATCTCCTGGTTTCCTTATGTTGCGTTTCCATATTTCCATAACCTGTGGGGTCGTAACAACATTGTATTCAAATGCATGTCAAATGCATGTATTTTAGTGTAGAGTTTGTCACCCTGTTTCATTTATAGCAGGTTTTACTCCAGGGGTTTTTCTGTGGGAGTTTGTGCCCATTCATCCCAAAGAGGATTCATGAGGGCATATGCATTGATGTGCTTTTATGTGGCCTTCCACTTCCTAATGTTATTTACAGTTGACCGTGGAATATCCTCCAGGGATGAGATCTCACAAACCGCGTTTTTGCAGAGGTAGCCTCCTGCCTCCTGCCTCCTGCCACCGTGCCACGCTTGAAGTCCTTCAGCTCCCCTGAGCAGCCCATTTTGTGTGTCAGATGGAGATCACATGACTAACCCTAGGTGCAGCTGCACAGCTGTAGGAATGCATTTTTTATGTACTTTTTTCAATTCAATTTATTTATTTTATTTTATTGTATTTTTTGGAAACACCAGATAGTTTAGAGGTTTGGCGAAATACGTGTGTCTCATTATATATACTCATACCTGTGTATACACTCATACTCATACCTGTGTATACTCATTTACTTACAGACATAAGGCTCTTTGCACTTCATAGTGAATGTGTGTGTGTGTGTGTGTGTGTGGTGTTTCACATGCCAAGATGATAATTGTGAAGCCGTGCTCGGTGTGCTTAGCTGTGGTTAATGTGTGAGACGGGTCACATGATTGAGCAGCTTATTTATAAATGCGTTTATTAACCACATGTCTGTCTTACCGGCAGAGCTTCATTTCCTGACCTGGTGTTCCCACCGCGTGCATGAGTCATCCAGCCCCCGTCTCTCTGTCTGTCAGTCAGTCTGTCAGTCAGCGACACTCGAGGGGAACAACACCTGTCCCCACTACGCTTCTCGGAAGGCAGAACCAGGTGCTGGTGCTATCCTTCATCACTGTAGTAAATGGGGATAGAGTAGACAGGGAATTTTAGGAGTGAACCTTATGAAGCAATAGCAAAAAAAAAAAAAACAGTCAGCAAAGATAGCAGTGTGTTGTGATTATTATCACTTAGGATGTCTTTGATACTTTTGCTGCACATTGTCAGCACCTGGGTCTTACAAAAGCTTTGCACAGGGATTTTGGAGGTTATTTAGGGATGCGCTAGACTGAACTTAATACGCGTTCCTGCTAGAGCTGCACAAAAATTTTGACAAATATTTTAACATCTCAACGCACAATATCATGATGTAGCTAGTGTGGAACGCAGGCTAGGGGCAACAGATGGTACATTTCCATAAGCTGTGCTTTCACGCTCCACACGTTTTGCACTCCGCAAGTTATTTTGGCCAATCAGATGCAGTGTGTCTGCACTGGATGCCCTCCCCTATGGCGTAGGCTACTCACGGCATGGAGTCTTGCAGTAAACACAAAGTTGAAAGATGTTAACATTGTGATAAATAAACATACTTAAATACGGGCTACATTGTAGCCTATATTTAAGTATGCGTTTGTTTATTACAAGTCATATCACCATAACATTCAGCACTGTTACAGCAAATCATACTGTACCCTAATATTGTGTAGACCTAATTTTTACATGCTACCAACCCAAAGAAAGATAGAGTTCTAAGATGTTGGAAATGCACCTTAAACACACAAGGATCTGAAGGTCTCGGTGCCTATGTAGATTATCAAGGGTTAATTGCATACTGGCAAAGTGTGGTTTAACTTGTTCACTGGCATGGTGCCAACAGGCAAATCCCCCAGGAGCCTAATCTGCTGTGTAGACTAACCCTGTAGCTAAGGAGATGGTGTGAATCTGAATGGGTGTTTTATCGTCCTTTTAACCCCATGTATCAGTTCTTAAGATGGCTCTTAAGATGTTTGTCCTCTTACCATATGGAGCACATGCTGCTTTGATCATACAGCACCTGGAAGCTGTGAGCAGAGTGTGGAGTGGTTCTAGAGTGTATGGGTATGCAGTAGTTGTGTTCTAGAGTGTATGGGTATGCAGTAGTTGTGTTCTAGAGTGTATTGGTATGGGGTAGTTGTGGTTCTAGAGTGTATTGGTATGGGGTAGTTGTGGTTCTAGAGTGTATATAAGGGCTGTTGGAAAATCCAGAGTGCTTCTACAGTGTATGGGTATGTAAGTGCAGCACTAGAGCACTGTTGAGAAACCTCAGTCATGAAGAACATGGAAAAGCATTGACCGTGTGTCTATTATTGGTTAGGTAGAGGAGGAGGAACAAACACATACAAACCGCATACAAATGTGCATACACACACACACACACACAAACGCGCTCATGCACACGCACGCACGCACACACACCTCACTGGTGAAGATGAGACACCAGAGTCAAGGTGATGGGATCTGATGTCTGTTTCTCCCCCGTCTCTCCCTTCCTCCCTCCCCGGCCTACTTCTAAATATGGACCACATTCTCCTTTTCCCCAATACGTCTTTGATCCCTTTCAGTGCCTGCTGAACACTGCACACCGGGGCATGTTGTGTTTATACTTGTGGGACTTTGTGTTTGTGTGTGTGGTATATCATACGTATAGGTATCTGTGTGCGTGCGTGTTACGTCCTCCTGCCCCTAGGTGGCTCTGTCACATTCTGCCCATATTGCTGCACTAATTATCTTACAGGTGCCTTGATGGACCTTCCTATATATGTCGGGGTGGCAGCCCACATATCTCTCTCTCTCTACCTGGTGGTCGCATCCCGCAACACCTGGCACCTGTTTTTCTCCCCCTTTTGGATTTTTGATTCCCCGTTTTTGCCCTTGGTTTCCCTTTGCCGTTTTGTCTTGTGTTTCTTTATGGTTTTGTAAATAAAATATCCCCTAGACCTTACGAGCTCCGGTGACTGGTGTCATCTATGTTACATTTTAACAACAGTTTGTAACATTTGGGGCCTCGTCCGAGTTGCAACTTTTGGGCGCTCCTCTATTTCGCTCGTCTATTTCGCGTTTTTTTTCCCTTTGTGTACGGGAGAAGTAGGTTGCTTGTTGTTGCGAGGTAAAGGTGAGTACATTTGTTTGGCTGCGTGTGTTTGGCATTGTATTGCAATTAGTAAGCCGCCGGGTGGACACAGAGTCCACCACTTCATTATTTTAGTTTGTTGTTTTCTGGTGGTAGCCTTTAGTTGGCCCGCTTCGAGGGTGTTTAGTGAACTGCGTTGCTGGTTTACTGTTCGCCTTGCGAGTTCAGCGGTTAAAGTACGCCTTTTAGGGGAACCACTGAAGACTAGTTTTCAGGTTAAGTATAGGTAAGTTTTTTTTCAGGTAAGTGAAGGGGTTGCAATACAGTGCGAACCACTCCGGTCAGTACTCTGTCGCTTTAGTGTGCATTGTCTTTTCGATGCTACGGGTTGGTCTCTTGTAAAGGTTTGACTTTGGTGCTGCTATTTTGTAGGGCGAAAGCCTTTTTGTGCGTCATTCCTTGGGCCATCTTGTTAAGTTCGCGTGGTGTGAACCACCACTCTTTTGGGGGTGAGAGAGAGCTGTAGTCATTTTTGTGGGGAATTTTTTGTGGCTACGTTAAAGTTTGCAGCTTTTCTTGTACTGTAGCAGCCGGTACAATTTAAGTGTTTTGTTTGTTTGTATTTGTTTAATAAAACCATGACGTCGGGAGCGCAAGCTTTTGCCGACGATCCGTCTGAGGATGAGTTTCATCTTTTAACGAAGGATCAACTATTAGAAGTAGCTCGTCTTTTTGATATTGAGTTGAGTGCTTCTGATAAGCGTTTGAAAACGTCAGTTAAAGCTGTGCTTCATCCTGCTTTAATTGAAAAGCATATATTGCCTGCGGTTGATCTATCTGAAACCATCCGTTTGAAAGAGCTCTCCATTAAGGAGAAAGAATTAGATATAAAGCGTGAGGAACTGAAAATGCAAGTGGCTGAGAGTCAGCTACGTTTACGCACACTTGAAAGCGAGGCTACATTGGGCAACTTTGATCTGGCGTCAACATCGTTTGATGTGTCTAGGCATATTAAGTTGGTACCACCCTTTGTAGAAAAGGATGTGGAGAATTTCTTTCCACACTTTGAGAAAATTGCTTTAACCCTACGTTGGCCTAGGAATGTTTGGCCTCTTCTTATTCAGTCTGTTTTGACAGGGCAGGCACAACAGATTTTTATTTCGTTGTCTCTTGAACAGAGTTCGGATTATGAGGTAGTGAAATCTGCTATTCTCCGCGGATATCAATTAGTGCCTGAAGCTTATAGGCAGCGGTTCAGGCGCTCCAAGAAATTAGAGCGCCAGACCTATGTGGAGTTCGCTCGTGATAAGGAGGTAATGTTTGATCGCTGGTGTTCCGCTAGCGAAGTGCACAGCAAAGCGCAACTGCGTGAGCTAATGCTGTTAGAAGAATTTAAAAACTGTCTTCCGGCTCCAGTTACCACTTATTTAAGCGAACGTCAGGTTACAACATTGCAGCAGGCTGCTATTTTAGCTGATGAATTCGTGTTGACACATCGTCTGACTTTTAAAGATAAAGGTCGTGTTGAACATCTGTCTGACCAGTCGAAGTCTTCGGCTATAGATAAAACCTGTCACTACTGTAAAAGGCCTGGTCATCTGGTGGCTGACTGTGATGTTTTAAGAAGAAAACATGCAAAGTGGGACCCTAAGCCAATTGGGTTGATCAAAGCTTGTCCTTCACCTGTCTTCGTGTCCGAGTCTAAAACTGGGTACGAACCTTTTATTAGCGATGGCTTTGTTTCTCTATCTGGCGATAAAAACCCTGTACCAGTGCGTATACTACGCGACACTGGAGCGGCTTTGTCATTTCTTTTAGAGGGTGTCTTACCTTTGACTGAGATCTCGAAGACTGGGACTAGTGTTCTTGTTCGGGGGTTTGAAATGGGCTCTGTTAATGTTCCACTTTACAAAATTGATTTCACATCTGATCTTGTCACTGGCAGCGTTGCTGTTGGCGTTCGCAGGTCATTGCCAATTCCGGGTGTTACATTTATATTAGGTAACGACATTGCCTTTGGTAGTGTCTGGGCCAATAAACATTCTAACGTTCTGCCCCAGGTTTCTGCCCCTGACTCCTCTGTCCATGAGTGTGTGCAAAAACATCCTGCCGTGTCTCCAGCCTGTGCCGTAACTAGCGCTGTGGCAAAGCGCTCAGTTGCTGATGCGAGTTTATGCTCGCCCTCCGCTAATGTGTCTGTTGTTGCATCTAACTCTTTTCTTAATGATATTCCAGGTAGTATAGTCCCTTCGTCTGCCACTAGTTCTGTGCCTGTGCACAGCTCACGGGAAGTCCTAGATTCCCTGCATTGGTCTCGGGAAAAATTGATGTCTGCTCCGAAGGCTGACCTGCCGCTTGCTCCTCTGACCAAGCTGGCCGCGTCAGATGTTGACCTTGAAGAACTGCAGTGTTTTCTCAGAGACGGGGTTTTGATGGGGAAGTGTAGGCCTTGTCATGTCCCTAACCTAGGGAATGATTGCATTCAGGTTGTGTTGGCTGCTGAGTACAGGGCTCGCACTCCACGAGGGCCACAGGCTATCCTTAAAAACCAGTGTTGTGGTGGTGAACCATCTATGAATGTACTGTCCCGTGTAGCTGACTGCCCTATTCGTTTGCATCGTGCTTGGGATTTTGCCCATGAAAATATCAAACAAGCACAGTGCAAAATGAAGGCGTGGTATGACCGTAAGGCTGTGGATCGCCACTTTGCAGTGGGCGATAAAATGTTGCTACCTGTTCTCGGATCTGCCTTGCAGGCTCAGTTTACTAGTCCGTATTTAGTTTTGGACAAAGTGTCTGATCGGTGTTATTTAATTTCAACTCCAGACCGACAACCTAAGCGCTTGTCTCGCATAAAAATGTTGAAACCTTTTTATGAGCGTGACTCCCCCTCTGTCAGTCCTGAGCCGCCGCCGTCTTCCAATTCTGCGCTGTCCACTGAAGCGGTGCTGAGGTCTGCTGTCGTGGAGGGTGATGACGACGTCGGGAGTTCTCCGTGTCTGTTAGTCGAAAAACCTGATCACACTTCTTGGTTCTGTACTGTACGTGTCAATGCTGTCATGAAACCTGCTTGTTATCCTCTGCCGAGGGTGGATAACTGCACTGACCGTATGGGGGCAGTTTTTGTGA
>CM059265.1:39693777-39696277 GCA_030347295.1 Setipinna tenuifilis
GTCAAGCAGGCAGACAGTCAAGCAGGCAGACAGTCAAGCAAGCAGACAGTCAAGCAAGCAGACAGTCAAGCAAGCAGACGGGCAGACAGACAGACACACAAGCAGACAGATCGATAGCTCAAACAAACTTTCCTCAGCCAGCTGCTTGTAAGTATCCAATCAGAACACTACAGAGTAGGCAAAGGCCCTGCAACAGTTGGTCGACTCGTGTCATAACCCTTAAGATGCTCCTACTGTAGCAGTCCCCTGGCGGTCCTCCGGCATCCATCCATCCACTCCAGCCCGACCCCCAGCAGTGGAGGCATTGGCTCCCTCAGTGTAGCCGCAGGCTGAAGACAAGCTAATGGATGGAGGCATGGATGGAGGATGGTTACTGTATCAGGTCTTCCAAGTTATTCCAAGTTGTAGTAATGCCAAATTAGGCCGTGGGCAGCATGAACTGGTAGTGTTTTTGCACGGACTTCCGACTCTTTGTTTCCAAAAAATATAATCTGTGTATTTGGTCAAACGTTGAATAAAAATGCTTTGATAATCCAGCACGAGCACAAAAGCAAACAAAACTTAACTTATATTCAAGAAAAAGTAATAAAATGGTCAAAAATTAGTATTTTTTACTCATGCCACCCGACACTTGGCTTGATTACCTTGGCCTACCGGTCGTGACGTCTATATATCCAAAATGTAGCAGTGTCCAGGCTAGGTACCAAACTAATGACCAATTAGACAAATAACTAAATTATACACACAAAGTTTAACAGTAGTTCAGTTAAAATATAATACAAAATAAATACATCATTTAGACTTTGGGAACACAAAATGCAGCAAAATGACCATAACAGTTGGTGTGTGGTTGCTCAATGGAGCTAGGCTGACTTATATGGACCCGGTGTTTCAGTGTGGCAGCTTGCTGTAAGTTGGGCTAACAGGTGGATGGGGGGGGATGTTATGTGGGTTCCTTCTGGCTTGTCTGTGGGTGTGCTAATATCAAAAACTCCATTGACATGCTACAGAACGCATAACAGTAGGAAACAGCTAGGCCGTGCTCACGCTGTGCAGACCACCTCCTATGGTGTAATAGTTGCTACACTTGTCTAGCCCCTGTGATATTGTTTGGCTAGCTGTAACAGACATAGACCTTGGGTGGTGCAGAGTGACCCCAGAGCTCCGATGTATGTTGACAGATACAGGTGGAAGTATGACTGGCAGTTGTGTCTGTGCGTGTGTGTGTGTGTATGTCTGTGTGTCTGTGCGTGTGTGTGTGTGTGTGTCTGTGTGTGTGTGTCTGTGTGTGTGTGTCTGTGTGTGTGTGTCTGTGCGTGTGTGTCTGTGCGTGTGTGTCTGTGCGTGTGTGTCTGTGTGTGTGTGTGTGTCTGTGTGTGCGTGTGCGTGTGCGTGTGCGTGTGCGTGCGTGTCTGTGTGCGTGCGTGCGTGCGTGTGTGTGTGTGTGTGTGTGTGTGTATGTGTGTGTGTGTTGTAAGTGGTGCAGCTCCTGTAAGTGCTGTGTGCTCTCGAGTCTCAGGCCCAGGTTGTTTTACGGCTGGGCGCCAGGCTCTCGTTCCGCCTGGTCCCGACCCGGTGGTGGTGGTGTGCCTGATCGATACCGCCTAGACCTGACCCCACTCACTGCTGCCACATGTAGCTGAAACCCATCTGGCCCAGCATCCTCCCCATTCAGGCCTCACCACAACACACACACACACTCACACACACACACACACACACACACACACACACACACACACACACACACACTCACTCACTCACTCACTCACTCACTCACTCACTCACTCACTCATTCTCACACACACACACACTCACACACACTCACACACACACTCGCACACACTCGCACACACTCGCACACACACACACACACACACAGACACACACACACACTCGCACACACACGCAGACACGCACACGCACACACACACACACACACACAGCTCAACAGCGTCACAAATCACAGACACTCTATATGATTCACTCCACTCCATGATTCGCCCGCACATGCAAACACGCAGATGCACGCGGACACACGCACACACTCACTCACTCACTCACTCACTCACTCACAGTCACTAACTGATCCAGCAATAGGAGCTACTGTTTTGAGAGCTGCTTTACTGCATGTTGTCTCTGCAAAGATCATTATGGGCCTGGCAGCAAGATAAGAGCCGAGTAAAGAGCATTATATAGATAAAGCGGGACTGTATAGATGATGTATAGAGCACCCATCCAGTCTTTAATGTGCTCAGCTGACTCGACCCGACCCGACCCGACCCTCTGTGACAGCTCTTCATAGAACATGATCATGGACTGAAAAACTTTCATTTGGCCCTGGGTAAAGGCCATGCTTCTCTCTCTCTCATTCTCTCTGTCTCTCTGTCTTTCTGTCTCTTATTCTTTCTCTCTCTTCCTTACCCTTCCCTGTCCCTCTCTCTTTCTCACCCTCTCTGTCTCTCTTTCTTTGTTTCCTGTCTGTTTTCTTTCTCCTGCC
>CM059265.1:39703777-39706277 GCA_030347295.1 Setipinna tenuifilis
TTCCCATAATGCCCCTATGGCCACTCCCTTTCCATCCCATAATGCCCCTATGGCCACTCCCTTTCCATCCCATAATGCCCCTATGGCCACTCCCATTCCATCCCATAATGCCCCTATGGCCACTCCCATTCCATCCCATAATGCCCCTATGGCCACTCCCATTCCATCCCATAATGCCCCTCCTGCCACTCCCATTCCATCCCATAATGCCCCTATGGCCACTCCTGTTCCTGCTTCCACTTCTATCTGGCCTCCCTTTCTCTCTGCGTTGCCACTCCTTCTCCATGAAGATAGAAAGGTGCCAGCCCCCCCGGCACTTCTCCATCAGCCAGCCCTCCACCTTCTGCGCGTGTGTGCGCGTGTGTGCGCGTGTGTGTGTGCGCGTGTGTGTGTGCGCGTGTGTGTGTAAGTGCGCGTGTGTGTGTAAGTGCGCGTGTGTGTGTGTGCGCGTGTGCACCCCTGGCACTTCTCCATCACCTGGTGCTCCATTGGTTCAGGAGCACTCTGTGTTTGGAAGACAGAGATTAGCTGCTGAGTTTAAGTATCAACAGTCTTCAGTGCTGTTGTGCATCTAGACCATCATCCCCTAACGCTGATTGTTGTTTACTCTGCTGTTTCTGGCGTTTCAGAGAGGCTCACGTTTTTTTTTCCCCTCTCTTTTCTTTTGTGTAAGCCGCGTTTAAAGAGTATCCAGGGTGCAACGAATTTGATGAACAGGCTCTAATTTGACAGCATGACATTTGACATTTTAGACATAGGTAGAGTCTTTTTCTCTCTCGCACTCCTGCCCCTGACAGGCACGATGGAATCCAACGGTTAGCGGACGCTCGCTTGCTCCGATTCGCATTTTAGGAATTTATTTTGCTGCAGTTTAGGTCTTCCCAAGCGTATTAGGCACACTACGGCTTCGTCAGCATTAAGATGATTTCTTATCAGACAGGGTGGGGTTGTGTGGGTGTGGGTGTGTGGGCTGTGTGTGTGTGTGTGTGTGTGTGTGTGTGTGTGTGTGTGTGTGTGTGTGTTTGTGTGTGTGTGGCTGTGTGTGTGTGTGTGTGTGGTGGGTGAGGGGGATGCATCTATCTGTGCTGTGATGACTTAACTGCCTAAACACATGACAGGACTGCCTCATTCTGTACACAGAGGACAGATGCACTGTAAAATCCTAAATGTGCACTGTGAAATCGTTCAAATGATGTATTCATCTAAAACTGTTTTTTTTTTTTTGGGTGGTGGTATCATTTTCCTTGTAAACTGTTGATATAATTGATGAACTAGCTCTTGGTTGGGAGGGAACAAAAACATCTACAAAACACTCCCAGCATGAACCTTCCTTACCTCTGCCCTTGTGTGTTTGTGTTGCCTGTCCTTGACTGGCAGTGAACATCGAGCCCTGTGTCCTTAAGAACTCTCCTGGCAGTCTGCAAGGCCAGTCTAAAGGGCCTGCTCGTCCAGTCAAAACAACCCGATGTCCTCAGCTGTTCTAGGCAGTTGTTTTTTTTTACCTGCGTTTGCATATAAGGTTGTTTGCCTAGTCCCTTGCCGAGTGTCTTCACAAACACATGCACAACTGGAATGGCACACCAGGGGACAGTGGGCAAGAGCAGATTGCTTGCCAGGGGATGACGGTCTAGATGCACACACACACACACACACACACACACACACACACACACACAAACATAGGCAGGAGCAGATTGCTGCGTTGATGGCCGCCTGTTAAGCTTTATGAATGTTGACCAAGAAGGATGGCCAAGAGTAAACACTCGAGTTAACACAACATTGTCCATTCAGTAGTCCATGTCATAAAAACATAACGATCATGACGGTGAATGCAGTAAGAACACACAGGGGAACACACACACACACACACACACACACACACACACACACAAACAGGCACATTCCATCAGAGGTGCCAGAATGGGAGAGGGCTTTTGTTTTTGGTTTGCACGTGAGGTTTTATTGTGTCTTTTATTGTAGCAGTAACAGAAAAGCACTCCCTCAGAATGGAAGCAGCAGCAAACCCAGTGCCATGAGTGTTAATGAGAGACAGACAGAGAGAGAGGCGTGGAGAGTTGTGTCCAAACTAAGAAGTTTAAATCATCTTGTTATTTGGTTTGGTGTACCACTTGTGCTTCATTGTCTCCTGAATGGGCATGATACCTCAGTCACGACAGCACATACGGCTGGGTTTGGGCAAGGCAGGGCAACTTAATTTCTATAGCACGTCCCATAGGGGTGATTCAGTGTGTACTTAACATAAAGCAACACCAAAGCACTTTTCCTCTTTGGGTCGCCCTACAGGTTGAAAACAGAATTGTATTTCTTATGCATCATATGAACTACAGTTTGGTGGAACCCGCTTCTGCAAACTTGCATAGTGCGGTTATAGCCCTTGGAGGGACGCAAAACCAATTAAGAAGTGTTGTTCAGCCTGTTACGAGGTAATGAACCACTGAAATTTTGGAACGATTAAGGTTAAAAAAAAAACAACAACTTA
>CM059265.1:39721277-39751277 GCA_030347295.1 Setipinna tenuifilis
TGAGAGAGTGAATGGAACCAGGAGAGGAAGTGAGAGAGGGAGCGAGACACAAAGAGAAGGATGGAGGGAATAGAGAGCCCGGGATTGGGAATGAGAGCAAGAGAAGGTTGACAGGAGAGGATAGTAAAGGAGGGAGGAAAAGGAAGAGAAGACGCTAGGAGAGAGGTGAAGGGCGGGGGTGAGTGAGGAAGGGAGTGAGTGTGAGCGAATGACAGGGCAAGAGGCAATGGTGGGGGGTGGGGAGGGGTGTGGGGGGTGGCGAAGAGAGAGAGAGACAGAGGCAGGCAGAGAGAGGGAGACGGTGAGAGAGAAAGAGGCCATCTCTCTCTCACCGTCTCCCTCTCTCTGCCTGCCTCTGTCTAAGACAGCAGGAATGTTTCGGGGAATGAGAGGAGTGTGGAGCGAGAGACAGTAAAGGGGGGGGGCTGGCATGACTCGTCTGGTGTGTGTGTGTGTGTGTGTGTGTGTGTGTGTGTGTGTGTGTGTGTGTGTGTATATGTGGGGGTGCTCAGCTCACCTGTCTGTCTGAGTAAGCCATGAACCACTCACAGCGTTAATGATCTGACTGCCTAAATAACAAATTACAACAGCTCAAGTAATCACACACACACACACACACACACACACACATACACAAGCCACCTTGCCTATCTGTGTGCTTCTTTTCCTGTCCTTTGTGTGTATGCACGTAACTATTTTTGTATGTGTTTATCATCTATGCCTCTCTGTATCCTGTTCTGTGTGTGTATGTGTATGTGTGTGTGTGAGAGAGAAGGCAACCATCCCTTCGCACTGTTCAGCAGAAATCCCACTTGACTGTCTGTGGGTGGTCAGGACCATAACTCACTTGTTACTTTAAATGCAAGCACCAGGGCCCCACCCCACACTCGCGTGCACACACACACACACACACACACACACACACACACACACACACACACACACACACACACAAGCACTCGTTTTCCTCAAGGATTGCAGTCCAGGTCTCGCCTTCATCCTCTGCAAAGTGCAAGGCCCCTTTTTACAATCGTCCTACGGCTGTGCTCCACAGATGGACTTAGTGCAGACCCCAGGCTTTGAGTCTTTGCATGTAATGTTTTTGGAAAAAAGAGCAATTATTTTAATTTCTGTACAAAATTGCATATCCATGTCCATAAGGAAATGTCCCTGTGGTCCCTCTCCCTAACCCTCCCTAATTGTGGCAAATCGGATCAACGGTGAGACAACCCCCTCCCCACCCTAACCTCCACCCTGATCCCCACCCCATTCCAACCCCCCGTTTTTGTCATCATTCCGGTTCCAACTCTGTGCTCACAGATACAGTGAATCTCATTAGTCTCACACGCATCGTTGCACTTGCCTGAGTCCAACAGGACTCGCTCTTCAATCCGACTGCCTAATTACGGCAGACAAATGCCACAGATTGGCCGCCGTTTGGGTCATTGTTACATCATCAACATTCTGTAGGTCCATTTATATCCGGGGGACGTGTCCTCTGGTTTGATGTCAGCTCACCACACGGCGCGCACACACGCGCGCGCACACACACACACACACACACACACACACACATATATATACATAAACATACATACACATACACATACATACTCATACACACACCTATATACGCATACGCCTACATACAAACACACCCATACACTCGTGCCTGGGGACTATATCCTAGGGATGTGTCCTCTGGTGTGATGGCAGCTCAGACAGAGTCGTGCGGTTTGGTGTCCCTCCGAAGGTCGTGAAGGTCACTGGCTGCCTGTGTCATCATTCACCAGTTCTGCTCCCCACACACCGCCAGGGGATGAGATATGAGTTTATTTTCCTGCCTGTGTGTTTGCGTGTGCGGTGGCAGTGGTAGTAGCAGTAGTAGTGTCTCGAACACCCAACAAGTTTGTGACTTTGAGACACATAACTCTTTCAGAGCCACAACAAAACGAACTTACCTGGGGCCTGGATTGACCCTGCTTTGACGGGCAGCCGGGCCTTAAAGCCTTAAGAAGTGTGACACACAAATGTAGGTTTGGGCTCTTTGGCCAACCTGACTGCTTCTAAGCACATGGTCCCCCTAAGTTCCAGTTTGGGGTGCAGACATTCTTGCCCATCGCGGCACGAATCCACTACGCGCGTTGGATGCGACATGTTATTTTGTAAAATACACGACGCCTTCTTGCAATTGGATGGGTAGGTGTTTGCGAAGTATACAAGCATGAGCAGGTTTTTGGATCCAAGGAGGAGGCGGAGGCAAGATGTCTGTCTAGCTAGCTGTCTGTCCATAGCAACAGATGACTGTGCTATCTGTCTGTCTATAACAATAGATGACTGTGCTAGCTATCTGTCTGTCCATAACAATAGATGACTGTGCTGTTACCAAAAGTCTGCACACTTCTTAACAGTCTAGGCACATAGAACTCATCAGTGAACTCAACAGTGACATCAACAGTTTCTGCTCCTCCTTTCCAAGCGTCATCCCCGAGGCCGCTGTGCTTGTGGACAAATAGACTCATATATTGCTGTGCTTGTATGCCTTTCCTCCTATGTTTACAGTGTACAATTTATTTTGGTTATTGGCACATTTAAAAAATGACTACTCATGAGAGAACTAGGCTGGACCATCACAAGATTTAAGCATCCCATAAGAGACCTGTGCCATTCTTCCATTTGGAAAAATCATGTTGCATTCGACGGATTAATTTGTATAAAGTGGAGAAGTGCCCAACTTCTTGGACGTGATGAAGCTGGTCAAACAGACACGCTGCCTTCCCAAGATCCTTTGCGAAGGTGTCAGTAACTATTTGACAGTCTCCATTGACAAGGCATTGAAGGCATTTGACGTGTCGCATCCGATGCCGGTAGTGGATCCCTGCTGTCAGATGTAGCCCCCTCTAATCAGGTCTCTGAGGCAAAGCACAAGGCTGTGTCAATACACACACACACACACACACACACACACACACACACACACACACACACAGCAACGCATCTGTATTGCCTACCCTCTCTCATTTCCACTCCTTCATGAGACGTGTATACACAGCCATGTGCACACAAAAAAAAAAGGAAAAAAGAAAATATTGTGTTACACTTACGTGTATGCACACACACATATACAAACACACACACATACACAATCTCTTAAGTGCATTTTTGTGTGGGTCTGACCTTCAGGAGGAAAATGTTTTTTTTTTGCTTTTTGTTGCTTTCAGACAGACTCGTTTTATCCTGTAGCCTTCCCCCCCCCACCACACACACACACACACACACACACACACACACATACACACACACACACACTCTCACTCCCCTTTCACTGTCTGGATCCGGTAGGTCTAATGACCTCAGTGCCTCAGCCTGGCACACCCTCCTGTTTCTCTCCGACCTCTTCTCGTCAGCACACTCTCACAGTATCCTCACTGGCTGCATGTGAGTGTGTGTGTGTGTGTGTGTGTGTAAGCGCATCAGCACACTCTCACAGTATCCTCACTGGCTACGTGTGTGTGTGTGTGTGTGTGTGTGTAAGCGCATCAGCACACTCTCACAGTATCCTCACTGGCTACGTGTGTGTGTGTGTGTGTGTGTGTGTGTGTGTGTGTGTGTGTGTGTGTGTGTGTGTGTGTAAGCGCAAGCGCATCAGCACACTCTCACAGTATCCTCACTGGCTGCATGCGAGTGTGCTGGTGTGCTTGTACACAGTCTCAGTACTCTTAAAGGGTGTGTGCGTGTGCGTGTGTGTGTGTGCATAGTGTGTGTGCGTGTGTGTGTGTGCATAGTGTGTGTGCATAGTGTGTGTGTGTGTGCATAGTGTGTGCGTGTGTGTGTGTGTGTGCATAGTGTGTGTGTGTGTGTGCGTGTGCATAGTGTGTGTGCGTGTGCATAGTGTGTGTGCGTGTGTGTGCATAGTGTGTGCGTGTGTGTGTGTGTGTGCGTGCATAGTGTCTGTGTGCGTGTGCGTAAGCGCATCGGCACACTCTCTCCCAGTACCCTCACTGTATGTGTGTGCTTACCTGCGCACACTCTCCCAGTACCCTCAGTACCCTTTCCCAGTGTGTGTGTACATTAGTGCAGCCATCTTTGGTTTCCTTAGTGCATTTGTCTCTCCAAACCATGGCTGGATGCATTTGTCTCTCTGAACTATGGCTGGATGATGCGTTTGTCTCTCTGAGCCATAGCTGGGTATTTTAAACACGCATCTGATCCGTCCAAGCCTCCGCCAACCCTGGTGGGGAACAGGACACCCGAGCCGCATTGAGGCGCGGTGCGGCGCGGCGGGACCCGGTGTACGGTTCCAGTACGGGCTGGCGTGGCGTGGTATAATACGGCACAACCGCACGCCTGGGTACTCACCGCTGTCAAGGGCATACGCAGAGTCAGACAAGAGTTATGCCTCGGATGACCCAGGGCACTATCAGCCAGGGGTTAAGCACTTTTAATCATTTTTGGTTGTTTTGGAGTAACAGTAACATTTTTATTTAATAGTTTATGCTATGGTATGCAATGTTTATGTACAAGTTTATGCAATGTAAGTGTACAATTTAGAACGCAACACAATTTAGGTTGTTCCGTGTCCCTTGTTGCTATGGCAGTGCGAGTGTCCTATTGGCTCTCCCAGTAAAGCACGTTTTGGTGAGGTCTAAAATGCGTTTATATAGAATATTAACTGTTTTTATTGGATCAGGGAGGGCATACCAGGGAAGTGTGTGTGTGTGTGTGTGTGTGTGTTGGGTGTCTGTGTGTGTGTTGGGGGGGTTGGGAGGCTGCTGATGGTCATTTTCAGGTGTGTCAGGGCTGAGTGGACTGAGTGGGTAATTGATGAGTGGGTTACTAAGGCGATAGACAGAAGGGCCTCAGATAACCCGACCAACACGGGGGCGATGCCAACCGGGCCGACGGTTCCTGTCATCAGAGAGACTGGGAGTTATGAGTGGGAATAGGCCTCTGGCACAGTGTAAATAGATGGGAGACACAATGGTTTTTCTCGGCCTGTGTGTGTGTGTGTGTGTGTGTGTGTGTGTGTGTGTGTGTGTGTCTTTGCAGATACGGAACCCTAGCTGTTCAGTTTTCTTTGGTTTCCTCGTTCCCTTCACATCACTTGTCCTGTGCAGTTCCCATCTGTCTACTTTGTGTTTTCCCTTTTTCTCACACTCTCTCTTGGCTCTTTAGCGTCTCCTTTCTCTCATGCCTTTCAGATTTCCTCCTTTCCGTCTTTCGTTCCCCTCTTTGCCCAGGAGAGCCACCCCCTACACCGGGGCTTAATCAATGGGCTGAGAGCTGTGCTGATCGATTGGATGTGTTCTAATGGAGTTACTGTCTCTGGGCTTTGCTCTGCAGGCCTGGTCTCCAGCCATCCCTCTCTCTCTCTCTCTCTCTCTCTCTCTCTCTCTCTAGAAGCTTCTACTGCCAGCATGAGCGCGCACATACACACACACACACACACACACACCCTACAGTGCTGGGCTGATGGATAGGCCTGGGCATGCAGGCCGCTATGCAGAGAGCGTAGTATTAAGTCTTTGGGTTTTTGTGTGTATGTGAGTGTTGTGTTGTGTTCGTGTGAGCACTGTGTCAAAACTGTTTGTCCCAGAAGTATCAAAAACTCCAACCAACTCCCAGCAATGCATGTAGGGCACAGCTACACTGTGATTTATCCGCTTTGAAAGGAAGAATCTTTCTGCATGAAGCTCTGCATGTATTTCCGCTACTGTTCCTAAAACACACTCTAGTTTGAGATTTGGAAACTTCAGGGGCCCCAGACAGCCAAGTGGGTACTGAGAACACACGGGAACTTACACACACACACACACACACACACACACACACACACACACACACACACAGACTGTGTGGCCACATTCACAACAAAACAAAGTTGAAAAGAATAAGCAGTCCTCCTCTTCCTTTTTCTTCTTTCTCTTCTTCATCCTCTTCATCCTCTTCTTCTCTGTGAAATTATATAAATAAACAAATTTTAAGCTATTCATATCTTTGACAATGATATAATGGCCATATTTCAAGCGCTTCAAAAATTAAGTGAATGCAAAGCCATTAGTCAGAGTGAATGTGTTTGCACGCACACGCCCGCACACACACATACACACATTATGTATCCATATTGCCATAGCTTTTTTCTTGTTTTTATAATTACTTTCACTGTTCCTGTTTAGTTGTGTTTGGTATTAACATTACTGTTTAAAATGACAAAACATAGATGATGTGTCATCAGAACAGGCAGACCCCAGTAATCTCTCACTCCAGTGAACCATTTTGTCTACATTGAGCCTTTCTACTTGACACACACACATACACACACACAGGCACACACACACACAAATGTGCACATATACACGCACACAGGCACACTTACACAAACCACTAGGCCATTTTGCTGGACATACACACGGGCAAGCTGACACACACACACACACACACACACACACACACACACACACACACACACACACACACAGACCACTGGCTCATTTCGCTAGAGGACCTGTGTCTGTGACACCTCTGTAAGCCTCCTGCTCCCCAGTAGCCTGTATGTGTGACGCAGCTGAGTGCGACCCACATTCCGCGGCCAGGGAAGGACCTGCACACCTTGCTGGGATGACCTATGGCTAGACGGTGTCAACACAGCAGTGTTAATCACTCTCGCTCACTCACACACTCTCTCTCTTTCTCTCGCTCACTCACACACTCTCTCTCTTTCTCTCGCTCGCTCACTCACACACACTCTCTCTTTCTCTCACTCACTCACACACTCTCTCTCTTTCTCTCGCTCACTCACACACACTCTCTCTCTTTCTCTCGCTCACTCATGCATTCTCTCTCTTTGTCTTTCTCTCACACTCTTGCTCTCTCTCTCTCTCTTGTTCTCTCTCTCTCTGTCTGTCTCTCTTTCTCTATCTCTGTCTCTCTCACGCTTGCTCGCTTGCTCTCTTTCTTTCTTCCTCTCTCTCTCTCGCACGCACACATGCACACATACAAACACATGTAAGCACTTCTCTCCTGCTGTATTTTATCCCTGCTGTGTCTCTGGACTCTCTCTCTCTCTCTCTCTCTCTCTCCAGACACAGCAAGTTAGTGCTATCCCTTAGCTTGTTCTCTCTCTCTCTCGCACACACACACACACGCACACACACACACACTCCTGCTGTCCAGCTGGTCTGTGATCGTGTGAGGACAGCCATGTTCATTAGCTGCAGCGCAGGGAGCCTGTTATTCTGAAGACCATCCAACATGGGCAGACACACTCCACAGAGATGCCAACACACACACACACACAAGCATGCTTGCACCACACACACACACACTCTTTCTCTCTCTCTCTCGCACACACACACACATAAGCATGCTTGCACCACAAGCACACACATACTGTCACACACACACATGCACACTCACTGATGCAGAGCAGAGCCCTAGTCTCACCACAATCTACCCAGTATTATCTGCAAGCCACGTGTGGCACATATCAATCTACAATAGTTTATCGTGTGTGTGTGTGTGTGTGTGTGTGTGTGTGTGTGTGTGTGTGTGTGTGTGTGTGTGTGTGCATGTGCGTGCGTGCGCCCTCCCGCCTGCTCACACCCAGCTATGCACTCAATGCTGCCAAAGGCCCATAAAGCCTGCTAAGTGTATTGTTTTCCGCTATGGCTAACTTGCCCCTGCCCAAGCCCTACTGTGTTGTTTTATAGGCTTTCAGATTTAAGTTCTTGGTAATTCGTGCAATAATCCAGACTTTTATGTGCTGCTGATATAGGCCTGTGTGTGTGTGTGTGTGTGCGTGTGTGCGCGTGCGCGTGTGTGCACACGCTTCACAGTGGCACAAGAAGCCTATTATACTGCCCATGTCCTGTTGCTTGTTTTGAAAGTCTGAACCATTACAAAATTATAATACCTTAAGTCTTACAATGATCTTTTACTTAAAGTTTTAGTTTGATCTAATTCCTCTGATACAGTATTTGTGCGTGCGTGTTTGCATGTGTGTGCTTGTGTATTTTTGCACGTGCATACAGTTGTGCACGTTTGTGTGTGTTTGTGTTTGTGTGTGCCTGTATGTGAACGAACTGTCCTTTCATACGGTTTGACCCTTTACCCAGCATTATATTTCTGTTGATGGTGCTCTCTCTCTCTCTCTGTCTCTCTATCTCTCTCTCTCTCTCTTTGCCCCTGACCATCCACTTCCTGTCTTTCTTTCTCTGACCCTCACCATCCACTTTCTAAGTGCACTTTTGGGCTCTACCCATCTCTTTAGCTTCTGTCGAGCTTTCTCTGTTTGAACCATAGATATGACCCCTCTCTTCACTTCACAGTGCTGGATATGGTTTGTTTTAACACCCATGTCTTTCTCGCTCTCTCTCTTCTTATCTGCAGCGGAGCCTCTTCCTCTGATGGACCTCTGTCGGCGGGCGGCCCGCTTGGCGTTGGGTCGAGAGCGACTGCAGGAGATCGAGAGCCTGCCCCTCCCCCAGTCCCTGAAGAATTACCTCCAGTACCAGTGAGCCGAGCCGGGTCGGGCCACATCCGAGTGGGCCGGGCCGCACCGCAACGCACCAGACAAACCAGTGGATGGATGGAGGGAGGGAGGAAAGATGGCCGCCGCTTAGCCCCATGGGATATGTTTACATTCACGAGTCGCTGCCGCCGCCGCCACCGACAAGACATCGATGAGATACCTGAGTTCCACTGTTTCTAATCAACGCGAGGAAGATTTTTGTTCTCTTTCTCTTTTTTTTCTTCTCTCTCCATCACTCTCTCACTCTCTCTTTCGCTCCTGCTTCTACCTCTCCTTCCCTGTCTTTGAGTGTTTATCCTTTAAGTTATTGCCGCCTGTGACTTTTGGGGGGGGTTGGGGTTGGGGTTGGGGAGGGGGGGTGGGGGGTTGGCTAGTAGCCATGGAGACATGGGGATGGGCGGGGGTGTGATGTGGGGTGTGTGGGGGGGGTCCTGACCCCCACCTGAGGTAGAGACTGGAGTGAGTGGTAATGAGCATGCTCAGACAGCACACTAACCTTGGGAGGCCTTGTTTTCTGAGAACGAAGAAAACCAATCCAAAACCTCACCGTCCAAACTGAAACCAAACCAAGCAGAGCTGGACCAACCAGAACTGAAATGAATTGAACTGGACACTCTGAATGGCGTCAGGTCTGACTTGACTTGCAGTTCCTCAGGCCTCCACCAGAGGCGCTACAGGACTCCTCTCTTCCCCTGCCAGATTTATTGGCGGGGACTCGACCAGAGTGAGCCAAACCTGGCTCATCGAAAAGAGACACCACAGGCCTTCAGCTCCTTTTCTCTTGCAGGAGCTGCAGTTGGACACACACACACACACACACACACACATACATACATACATATATGCAAACATGCATGCATACATTCAAACACAAACACACATACTCAAATAGCAGCCATTATAGGGTCAAGGGAGGATGTTTTTCGTCTTCCCAGTATGTAACGTTACATATACACTCGAGTACACTAAAATATGCACAACACACACACATGAATATACTTTTCTCAAAGAGCTTAAGTCACTTTTTAATTCCTAAGTTTCTACCTTTGATTGAATTGCGTGTGAGGTTTATTTTCTGATTCTGATGACCACGACGAAGATGATGATGATTCTGTTTATGCTGTTTATTAGTATGATGTTTATTTATCAGAAATTAGTTCCTTTTTAATTGATCGATTGCGGGACCGTGCAGACCAATTCTGTATTGCTGTGGCAGACCTTCACATCTTTCAGCTGAGGCTTTTTTTTTAAACTGGATGCTGCTTTTGTTATTATTATTATTATTATTATTATATTATGATTATGATTATGATTATTATTATGATTATTATTATGATTATTATTATTATTATTATTATCACCTACTTCCACATCTGTCACAGACTGTCTGCCTGCAGGGGGTGGTGTGTGTGTGGTGTGGGTGCTAGGGCTGTCCTCAGCATATCAGCTATGTGAATAAAGGCCAAGTTGAATGAGCGTGATCTGTGATCTGTGTATTTCCCTGTGTCTTATGGGGGTTTTCAAGGTTTACAGGTGTGTGTGCATGCAAGTAGCTGGGGGGGATTGGGTGAGTGTGTGTTTGTGAGGTACATGTGAATGGGTGGTGTTTGTTTGTGAGGGGATTTGTATAATGTGTAATGACACACAAGAGATAAAATAAGAAGGGAAAAGCCAAGTATGTGCATGATTGAGGAAAAACAATGTGAGTGTGTTTTAGGGAGACTGAATGCGTCAGTGTTGCAGTGCTGGCATTCAGGGTGTGGAGAAACCAGGTCGTTTCTGTGTCCAGCCGGGTGCATTTGAATAACACTGGCCGCAGACCTTTCCAGACTTCTCCAGGTCATTTTTCCATTGTCTGATTGCAGTTCTACCCTGTTTCAATGACGTAAACAGCAGCAACTAAATGGTGTGTTACCTAAGAGGACCCACATCTCTCTGTGCCAGCACCTGACCTGTGTCATTTCTCTCAGTCCGAGCTTGCCGTACTACTCCCACTCCTCGTCTCCTCCTTTCAAAGCCTCTGCGTCTTTCTGCTCACCTTGTCCGTCTCTCTCCTTCGTTCTGTCTCTCCATCTATCCCTCGCTTCCTCCCTCCCTCCCTCCTTACATAGCACTATCCTGCTATCCTTTATTTGGCCCCCAACCCCCCACCACTGGTTCTGCTGTCCCTCCTCTTGATGGTATGAAGTATTATATTCCCTGCCCTGTATATGGATCATGATGATCATGCCAGTGTGTCCTATTTGTAAGCCAAGCCCGGGGGGGGGGGGGGGGGGGGGCTGCACACTGGATCTTGATAGACGAAGCTGTAAAAAGAGGCAGGAGAGCTTTATGTCTTGGGGGATAATGGAAAACACGTCTGCAGAGTTCCCATTCCTACAGTACTGCACGCCGCCCCCCCCACCACCACCACCACCACCACCACCACCACCACCACCACCATACTCTGCCCAAGGTCTGGGGTGATGTGTCTACAAACGCAAGGGGATCCTGCTATTGGAAATCAATGCAAGACCGCCTGATATGGCCCTACCAACTTGGTATAAAAATGGACACCCTTTTTTCGTAAATGAGTTTCTTCTTTCTCTCTCGCTCAGTTTCTGTCTGACTCCACCCTTCTCTATTCCTTTTTTTCCTCTCCCACATTACTCTCTGTCTCTGTCTCTGTCTCTCTCTCTCTCTCTCCCCCTCTCCTTCCCTCTCTGTGTCTAGGTCTTCATGACCAGCTACCTTTTTGGAGTGTCCTTGGCGGACAAACACACACAAAGGAGGGAGGAAGGACAGGAAGCATATGACTTGTCCTTGATCTGAGCGGTTCAACACCAGCCCAAAGCCTGCGTGGGTGTACTTACCATTCAACACCTCCCCCAGGCAGGTGTGGGAATGGGGGATGCTGACTGCCTCTCAGCCAAGTGAGGCCATGTCTCTAATGCTCATCTCTGATGCTGCACCTCTATCCAGCTTCCACACAGGATATAAGAATGGTTTATTGCATTTATTTGATACAGAAAATTGTAAAAAAAAAAAGTAAATTAAAGCTTTGAAGACCGTTTCTTTGTTCCTTTCTCAATGTCCATGTTCTCAGTGTCAATGTTCACGTTGGCCTTTGTGTTGACGGTCATGTTGATGGGCAATGATGGTGTGTGCACCACCGAAACCCTCCTTCTGCCATCTGCATGGCACACCTTTATACCTATACAGCTCTTACCCTCCTGGCCTATAGAGGGCACACACTCAACAACATGAAAACATTCTAAATGAGAAATAAAACCCCAAATAATTATATTTAAAGTGAAATTAACAAAAAATATCAATATGGCTCCTACAGTGGGGTTGGGAGGATGGTGTGTCACGTGCTGTTGAAAGGCTAAAGGCTAGACCAGTTGACTGTCGTGAGAAAAACAAAATGAACACAAACAGCGAGCGCGCGAGAGAGTGTGCGTGTGTGTGTGTGTGTGTGTGTGTGTTGAGCCTTTGCATTCACCAGGTCTGTAAGCTGGAGCAGTTCCAGCCATGACTGCTGTGATATCCTGTCCCAAGTTTGAAGTGCTGGAACATTATAAAGGTGTACACCTCTGCCGGCGTTTAATGTACAAACTGTGCAAAAAGACACCACCAATAATAAAAAAATTAGTTTTAACAGTATACTAAAACAAAAGTTGGACGAGGTCTTCCTCAAACATGATGGGGTTGCAGTAGAGAGTCTTGATGTGGGGGTAGGGGTTGGTGGGGGTGGGTAGGGGTTGGGGGGCGTGGGTAGGGGCCTGTGGGCAGAGGGGAAATCCTGCCAGACACTGCCGCTGCTACCACTCCACTGCTGAGGTGGGCGCTCTCTCTCTCTCTCTTTTTCTTTCTCTCTCTCTCTCCCTCTCCCCCCCCCTCTCTCTCTCTCTCTCTCTCTCTCTCTCTCTCTCCAGTATGAACACCTAAAAGGCCTGTCCCTCTCATGTCTGGCACAGCTACAGCCCTTTCTCAGGCTGCTCCCTTCTCTTCTCTCCCTGTCAGCAGAACTCATTATAAGCCCGTCCTCCATCAGAAACATTGTTTAACGTCATATACAGGTCAGCCACCAGAGGGCAGTAGTCTCACACACACACACACACACACACACGGCCTAATCTGTTCTGTTGTAAGTGCACAAGGCTCGCAGCCTGCCCCAGGCCTGTTCTGTTAATCAGAGTGTGTAGTGTGTGGACACACACACACACACACACACACACACACACACACACACACACACACTATCCCCACTCCAGGGATATACGCTGGGGATTGAAAAAAAAAAAATAGAGACTGTCGTGCACAGACAGAAGAGGAGGAAAAGAGAAAGATTCCAAACTACGTCAGGTTGCCACGGAAACGGAGTAGTACGTAAGAGGGGGGCAATAAATAGGATGGCAGCCAAACAAGGGCTCTGTCTGATCAAATGGCTGACAGCACTGCTATTAGGACCAGTGATTTCCCATCACCCCTTGTGTGTGTGTGTGTGTGTGTGTGTGTGTGTGTGTGTGTGTGTGCGCGTTTGTGTGTGTGTGTGTGTGGGAGTGAGAGATAGAGCTGGAAGGAATCTCTTTTCCACTGTCCCCAGTGTCCCCACCTGCTGTTGGACCCTATTATCTGCAGTTTGTGTCACTGTTCACCTCCCTTAGCAGCACTCTGTGTGTTGGTCTCTATCAAACAGGGCTCCACTCGAGACAGAAGCCGTTTGAATTACTCTTCCATAATTGGGGGGGGGGGGGGGGGGGGGGGGGGGGACACCTTTTTACAGGGGGTACTACCTTTTACATTTTACATTAATTACATAAATATGTCGGTATTCCCCCAACCCGACTATATTTTTGTCTTTTTGGGGGGTGCTGGGTCTTGATTAAGGGGTACCGTACCCCCCAGTACCCCTTGTAATTCGAACTATGTTTACTCCTATCATTCAGTGTGCCATGCTCTTTCCATCTGCCTCCCTTCTCCTCCATACTGTACTCGGTTCCTACCTCTTTCTTCTTTTCGGATCTGTGTCTCTTACTCTGCTTTCCTATCTCTCCTTCACTCGTTTTCTTCTCTTTTTATCCTTTACTCTCTCTCTCTCTCTCTCTCTCTCTGTCGGCCTCCCTTTCCCTCCATCTCTCTCTCTAACTCTCTCCCTCGCTCCATCTGTGTAATTCACTCTCTCTCTCCACTCTGTCTTGTCTTTCCCTCTTACATTATCTTCCTCCCCTCTCCCTTTTCCCTAAGCTCTTTATGACTCCTCACCCCCTATCTACACACACACACACACACTCACCCCCTCCCCACACACACACACACACACACACACACACACACACACACCAACTCACCACCCCACACACACACACTCTCTCTCACACAGACACACTCTCACCCCCTCCTCACACACACACACTCACACACATGCCCTCTCTCTCTCTCTCACACACACACACACACACCGACTCACCACCACACACACACACACACACTCACCCCCCCCCCCCCCCCACCCCCCCACCCCCACCCACACCCACACACACTGACACACACACCCGCACTCCTTCCTCCTTCCTCATGCATATGTAGAGACAGGGTGAAGAGGGCCACGTGTGTGCATCATTAATTCAGGGCTTTGTGTGAATTGGTGTAAAGGCAGTCCCTGCCTGTCTGCCATTCACGTACTCTCTCACACTCTCCCCCACACTCTGCCCAGGGGTTTTACACATTTTTTCCACATCACTCTCCCTGTTTCTTTCTATCTGTCCGTTTGTCTCTGAACTCGGGTATGTAGAGAGCTGCAAATGACCGACAAGCAGACAAGCAGACAGACAGACAGACAGATAGACAGACAGACAGACAGACAAACAGACAGACAGACTGTTTAGGACAAATTAGGTGTCGTGTTTTTATTATGTTAGTTATCATTCTGTTACTTAGGTGTTTTCTGCAGATGATCCTGTGCACAGTAACATAAGAACAGAATATTAACTACAGCTTATAAAGAAGGCCGCCCCACCTCCTTTTACACCACCACCAAAACACACACACACACACACACACACACACACACCTTCCACACCCTACAGCCTAATGCCATCAGGCCACCTGCACAAAGCCAGTTTCTAAGTCCTTCCTCACATCCTCTTCTCCTCTCTTCTCCTCCTCTTCTCCTCTCTTCTCCTCCTCTTCTCTCCTTTCCTCTTCTTCTCTTGTCATCTTTTCATTCTTTGTATTTCCTTTTTTTGTCCTCCCCCTCCATTCTTCTTCCCTCACTCATTCTTTCTCTGTCCTTCCCTTTTACTTTCTCCTCTCCTCTCCTCCTCTTCTGTGTCACAAATTAGACTAATTAGCCTAGACAGCCCAGAGAAATGTCTAATGACTCCTAACCCGCCTCTCCTATCCCTGGCGATTCTTTCTTCCCTTTCTTTCTTTCTATCCTCCACTCTTCTCTATACCTCAGTCACACCTAGACATGGAATTATACGGACTGTCTTGGAGCAATCTCTCTCTCTCTCTCTCCATCTCTCTCCCTCTCTCTCCATCTCTCTCCCCATCTCTCTTTCTCTCTCTCCCTCTCTCCCCATCTCTCTTTCTCTCCCTCTCTCTCTCCCTCCCTCCATCTCTCTCTCCCTCTCTCCATCTCTCTCTCCATCTCTCCATCTCTCCCTCCCTCCATCTCTCTCTCCATCTCTCTTTCTCTGTCTTTGGACCTGCAGCATTAGTCAGATGGCGATTCTAATTGGTACCCCTGTCACTGTCTGATGAAGCCCTTGCCATTGCTGTGACAAAGACTGTCTCTATGAACAGTTGTGATGATGCGTTATGGTGTCACAGCCTACCTAAGTGTTTATGCTGATGTGCGTCGGATTATAAACCATCTGTCCAACCACGCAGGAGAATGAAAGTGTGTTCTCATATTCAACTCATATGTACAATTGTTTTGCAGAATGATTTTGTTCTGAAACTTGCAGGTAACTCTATGACAGAAAACCACATGCAACACCCTTAGTAAATGTATTATTTTTTTGTAAAAAAAATGTCTTACACTTTTTTTTGTTAAGTATATTTTTGGACTGTTTTGTGATAGGGCAGCGAAGGTGGTGATAATTTTTGGCAGCAGTGAAAAATCTTTCCTATTTCCATTTCTTTTTAGTATGTGCACACATGTAGTTTAACCCAAGCTTACTTGCAGAGGAGGCTGAACCCAGAGGCGAACAAAACGGACTGAGAAAGTAAAAGCCCTGCCATGTATTCCTTCTGTGTGGCTCTCAACACAGCTGATTTCACTAATTATCTCATCTACCTAGGGATCAGCTGGTTCAGTGAATTGGCTGGAAGAAAAATGTGGCCGGACTTTTACTTTCTGAACCCGGGATGTCCGCCTCAGGCTGAACCCATGATGCCTTGCAGTACAACAAGAGTTGATTGAAGAACACAAAATCAAGTAACAGATTGTGTTATGATCGTGGGGTAATGTAATTAATAAACCCTCTTCAGCCACAGGAGGATGGTCACATGGGTACTGGCCTGTATCTGTCAGGCCCTAATGGGCCCTAATGTAACTCAGACCGACCAACAAGCACATTCTACACAACACGGAGCCACAGCCAACACTGAATATTAAAAGCAAAAGCACATACTGGCTTTTGCATAGCGATTCCCTTCACTGCAGGAGATGGGGATGTAGTACATGTTGTTTATGTCGTCCCCTGTAATTACTGTACCTGAGTGTGATTGTATGTACACACATCCACACACACACATGTATGAATGTACACACACCCCCACACACACACATACATGTATAACTGCATATGTGGTGTGTGTGTGTGTGTGTGTGTGTGTGTGTGTATGTTTTGTGGTTTGGCAGAGTGAATAATAGACTGCCCACAACACAGAGAGACTGCTGTATATGTACTGCTGTATATGCTGTACAATGTATATGCTAAGTTGGCTGTATGTGCATCAAGGATCTGTTTATCTGTGTCATGTTGTTCTTCTAACGTGGTGTATCTCCCTCTAACACATAAACACCATGTTTATTTTCACACACACCCTCAAATACCAATACTCAAATGGACATACACTTACACACACACACACACACACACACACACACACACACACACACACACACACACACACACATGCTGGTGTGTGAGCTGTAAGTGGTTGCCTTGATAGATTCCTGTGTTTACGGTATGGGATCTCTCCCTCCATCAAGGCCTGGCCAGGGTGTGTCGGACGCATGTGAATGGGCGGCGGGAGCAGTAGTAAAAGGTAATAGCTTAATAAATTGTCGCACATAAACAGCTGGCAGCCCCTGGAGGCTCAGGGCTATGACAGATGAGACCTCAAGGAGACAGGCCGAGCAACTATTCTGTGTCTATATGTGCATATACACTGCATATTTCAGGGTGTGTGACCTGTCAGATATCTTTGCAAACAACATTAGCAAGTGTTCCACTGCACATAATCATCTTAGGCTCATGATAATAGCCTATTGCCGCCCTCTGCTGGTAGACAAGGGACATTGCCATTCCATGGCAACCGGAAACCTAACAGCAGAACTGTAAATTGAACAATATAGGCATTTACAGTCCGGCCCCTTAAACCATTTTCAGACCATAGCAAATTAACACTGTACCTAAAGAAAAGATAATCAAACCAGGCTATTAGGGAACCAAATCAAATGACAGGAATAAAATACAGATGTACAAGCAACACAAAAGGTAGTTATCTCAAGGCTGATAGCAGTGAAACTACTCAATACATGCTTGATACTGCTGTAGGGTACCATTAAAGAGATACCATCAATTTTCTATTAACAGAGCACCCCCTAGTGTCTCCAACTTAATGGACACTCATAAAAAAATTACTGTTTTCCCTTCCCCTCACCTTGTGCATGTGTTTTCAACTCAACTGATCAGAGTAACCGGTGAATACCAAAGTAGGCATGTCCACCGAGGTACCAAAAGTCAAAATGTCTTCAGAATTTAACATAACCCTGCTCTTCGCGATATTCAAGACTTTGGATGTCCGTCCTGGCACCCGCAAACTCACAGACATTGCAAGCATGGTACTTTGTCCACAGACAATGGGGGTGGTCGAGAAAGTCTTCATTCGCCTGGTAATGACATATTTTAGCATCTCCCAGTGCGAACTTATGTTAATGTTAATTTTTAAAAAGACCCATAGACACAGAGGTGCACCCAGTACTGCTTGTAGGGCTGAATGGCCAAACATGAGATAGCCTACTGACGCCCTCTACTGGTAGAGAAAAGAGCGTTGAACTAAAATAATACCCAAAATGTGTACTTGTAAGTGTGGGAGGACATAGGGCAACTTATCAGGGCAACAACCAATTAGATAAGAGCAAATTTACTGACAACAACAACAATAGCGAATGTTTCAGCATGCAGCGGTTTCAGCGGCATTTGTCTTGGTTTCAGCAATTATTTCTCTCAGGTAAGTATCACTTCAGGAAAAAACAAAAACGAATAGACAGCCAGGTCACAAGTTAAAATAACTATATTATTGTTATATTTTCTATAACCATCAGATTTCTAAATGTCATTGAAGCGCGAAGTACACAGACAGCCTATAATATACATAATTGTTTGCATATAATAAACTGCAGTGGCAAATGCATAGGTCAAACCATATATTTCTATCAGTAAAAAAGGGAAACGGACATGGACCAGAAGTAGGCTGCTGAGGAGAAGAAGGGGATGTTACCTGTGAGTTGCTGGGCGAGCTGGCAGATGAGGATCCTCGTAGCTACAAAGACTGGCAGCGAATGGACCAACACTCCTTTAACTACCTGGTGTGCTTGCTGGACCATCACTACAAAGGCCAAGACACAGTGATGAGGGAAGCCACAGCTGTAAGGGAGAGACTGGCAATTACCTGACGTTACCTGGCCACAGGTAACACACATTGAAATCATTACAATATACATTTCTGGGTGAGCAGACACAGCATTTCACAACATCAAGACCTGGGGGCACTTTATAATGCTCAGCAACTGAACTACTTCAAAGTACCGTCAACCGTAGAGCAGTGGAATAACATTGCCACCAGATTTGAGGAAAGGTGCAACTTCCCATACTGTATCAGGGCTCTTAATGCAAAGCACATCAGTGTCCAGCTCCACCAAATTCAGGGTCCCACTACTATAATAAAAGGTTTTAATTCAACTGTACTTATGGCTCTAGGACACCCGTGGCTACGCCCATGCAATACATCGCCTTGTGCCTTGGAAAGCCCAACAGGAAGAAACTTGTGGCATATGGGTTCCAATAACAGTAGACGTCCATGTCGAACTCCACTGCAGTTACCCAAGAACAGAATGCCGAGTTAAAGACAGGAAAAAGGTGTTCTGGCCTGCTTAATCTCCATTTCTGCTGAGACACGCAGAGGACGGGATCAGAATTGGGCACCAACAGCATGAATCTATGGACCCTACAGTCAGGGGCTCTGCTAGAAATATTTGTCCCAATGAAAGAATATAATGTGTTGCCCCTTTTAATAGTGCCTCAAAGATCCCCCTTGGCCCCTGAATCGTCCCAACATTCCCCTCCCTGGCAGGGCTTCTGCCCACAGTACTTTGTGTCCACAGTCAAGGCTCGTGCCAGTGGTCCAGTTGTATGGGGATTATTTGCTTGGGCCTGTTAGTCAATCTTCATTGGAATGCTTTAACCAGCTTCACTATTGTTGCTGACCATGTGCCTCCTTTCACTAATAATAATAATAATAATAATAATAACAATAATAACACTCTGTATTTGTATGGCACAATTCATAGAAGATGTAGTTCAAAGCGCTTCAACAGTTTGGCAAGAAAAACACAAGACAGTATTTGTTGCGGCCGAGAAAGTGTTGACAGTTCCTGCTTGTGTCCATAGGGGCGACAGGGGTGAGGAAAAACTCCCTTCTAGTTCCTGCAGAATGACTTACTGTGTCACATAGCAAATGTCATTCCAGACTGTCTTTCATAAATATGCATATAGATTAAATGTTCATTGGCCTACGTAATCACTAGATATTAATCCAGTAGTTGGTTGTGGTGTAAATTGATAAGTGATAGAATGGAAGGTTAACAGCATGAATCAGAATAAGAATAATTTTTATTGACCAAGTTTGAGGACACAAACAAAGAATTTGATTCCAGTTTATTTTGCTCTCATATAGTACAGACAGTAGGAGTTAAATACATTTAAGAGATGTGAAATATCATGTTCAAAAGGAAAATATAGACAAGACAAAAAGAAAACCAATCCCATTGGCTATGGGTTCCATTTTTTAACACGGTCGTAGTGTTATAAGGCAGTTATAATAAATAGTAGGCTAATAATATTATGTTCCTAAGACAGAGTAATAAAACTGCTTCACAGTGTTTGAATTAAGGCCTTTAAGTGCATTGGGTACCTCTGTGTAGACAAGAAGTACTTGACAGTTGTTTATTCACTGATCCTTGGGCGTTCATATAAGCAATGGCTCAAGGTGTGTCATCTATGTGTGCTGGTTTTGGTAAAATCATGATGTATAGGTTGGACATCATATCCAAGGCGGCGATATTGATTACGTCAAGCTCAAAGTAGAGTCTACCCATATGGAGTATACAAGAAATAAGACCAGCGCAGTGGCGGTAAGTGAAAAATACCTAATTTTATGCTCACAACGATATTATATCCTTGACCCTGCAGCACAGCAAGGCACCGGATATGATATTTGATGTGGCGATGTAGTTCGTGGGGTTCAGTAGCCTAGTTGTATGAAGCTTGCATGTTGGATAACTTGTCATGTTAGCTAGCGCTATCTCCTGCCTATCTTTAGGTAAAGATATGTCTTGTGAAATTGAATGTACACTTAAAGAGAGTATAAACCTTGGTAAGTGTGGTTACATATATCACCTATATATCTCCAGTTTTTAATTTGGACTTCAAACAAAAAAAAACAAGAAATATGCTCTCATTTACTCACTTCTTCTTAAAATGAAATAGTATACATTTGTAAAAATATATATATAAATACAAATGTAGTGTACTGTTGTCACACACACACGCACGCACACACACACATACATACACACACACACACACACACACACACACACACATACACAGCTCAGTGCACCCCTCAGTTAGGACACACAAACAAGGGGTATCCCATAATGTTGAAAAACAGAACAAGCTGGGTTTCTTTTACATTTAACACTCATTTGAACATTTGAAATGAGGCTTTCTTTGTTTCTTAAAAAAGAAAGGGATGTCCTATCCGTGCTTCATATTGAACCAGTTGTTGCCCCCTGAGCACCTGCTGCTACTTTTTTATTTGTGTATTTTGGAGTTGGTAAATTTGGAAGTTTGGGTGTGTATTTTAATTTGTTTTGTACTTAAGACTGCCAGCTTGTGGACTGTTTTGGTTGTTGTGGGGGTGTATCTAAATAAATGTTTTAAAATTGTATTTGTTTGCTTAATTTGCCAAGTGCAGGATTGAAAAAGATAAGTAAGTATTGTGTGATCAGACTTACAACAAAGTATAACCAAAAAATGAAAACTAATACTAAAACTAATAAAAACTAAGCTAAAACTAAGCATTTAGAAGAAAACGAAACCTAAAAATCAGACTCACTCGAAAAACTAATTAAAACCAAATTAGACAAAAAAGTCAAAACTAACTAAAACTAAACTATAATGAAAAACTTCTTTATAGTTTTGGATTTTTCATTATAGTTCAGGTGGTTGCCAACATTATAATAGATATCCTGAAATGATAGTCTAATGAATTTATATAACGTATAAATTCCACATTTTACATTGAATTACTGAAATTACCAAACTTTTTCACAATATTCTACCTAAGTGAAACATTTCTAGCCATTATGTGTGTTCATTTTGATCATTATGAATAGAATGCCCCAAATTCAGTATCTTACAAAATGAGAATATTGCATAAGACCAATACAAAAATGAATTTTTTTTTAGACATTTTGCTGTCTGAAAAATATCTTCATGTAAATGCACTAAGTACGTCTTCTTAGTGTTTCGGGATCATCAGAACAAATATGTGCGTAAATTGACATCATAGCGTTCTTTGAACTTGGTTTCACAATCACCGTTGGATTGAAAGGGATGGGCCAATAACATGGCCACCACGTTCACCAGATATCACACTTCATTTCTTTCTATGGGGCCATGTTAAAGATATGGGACATTACTGGTTTAAAGCAACATAAGAGATTGCAGTTGCATTGTGGGTGTGTTGGGGGAGGGGTCTGGGGCACCAATCGTGGCTCTGGTGTGGAGAATTCAGGATCATTTAAGCCCCATCAACTGTCATCACTGTGTGCTGCTGAGATCTAAAGTGTATGGTCTCTGCTGGAGGGCATTGCTTGGGGAGGCAACATACAATACAAGAAAAATGTACAATGCAAATAATACACGTTTATATGTACATACAGTTCTCAAATAATGCCATACAGATAAGGCTTTTAAGGAAGCAAATACTTTTGCTGTTTACAATTATTTCATTATTTTGGGGATCTTTTTGTGTTATGTCCAAAATCATAACTACCCAATTCGAGTTAACATTTATTGGGATGACAACTGTGTTGTAGCTTCACTAATTATTTTAATTTTTGTATAATTTTGGCAGAACAGTAACATCAGGGCAAATTAAAGTTTTTAAACACTGGCTAACAAAAGTTGAGGGAACCATCATAATTGCATTGCTTTTGAATTTTGCAGTAAATTTAGATAGGAGTCGGTTATGTTGTGATTTAGCTAACCCGCCTACACTTCTAATGACTTTAATATCGTGGTCAGAAAGATGTGGAGGCAGGCTAAAATCTACTTGGGGTACCCACTCTTAAATGGCTCATGGCTCACATGGCTCATGGTTGCCACACTGTCTGTAGCATTTGTGGCAAACCTCATATAAAGAACATATTTTAGTAGAATATTGTGTACAGACCACTAATGATCTAAGCTTTAACACATTTTCAATTTCTAACCTTTTGTCCAAAACAATTAAAGTCAACCAATTTAACAAAGGTTTCTTTGGAAGAGACTGAAAGATGTCAGTACGTACGTACATGTACTAAAAATTGTATCAAGTCTAAGATGTAAAGGCAGGCTCTCTGGAAATTCAACTAAAAGGAGAAGGGACTGCTGCACATGAATCAAACCATTTCCAGAATCTGTACTGGCTACACATCTTTTACAGTTAGACTTGCTACTCATTTTTCTTCCATTTGTTGGTTTGGTTAAGTAAAACATTTGTTATGGCCTTTTCTGAAAAATTATTACGTAATGTCAGTAAAACTTTGTTTGATTACTTGCCTTATTTTCTTCACACATAAAGCAGTGAAATAGCGATAAGCAGTGACTACAAAAAATAAATAATTTGCTAAAAGTTTGCTTGAAGGTGTCTATCTACTAATGTTTTTATTATATCTACTACTTTATTTTTGCTGGTGTGACTTTCAAGTTCGTATTGTTCATTTAATTACATTTCATCGATTGCTTTTTGTGTTACTTTGAAATCAGGACTACGTATCTTCTTACAGGCTGAAAAAAAAAAATTTTTTTGACATTGTTTTTGGCACTCTGTCATGGCTTTTATGTGCTTTAAAAACTGTATCACTGGTAAACTCCCAAAACCTTTACCTATTCTATTAAACCCAAGATGTTTACTGTTTTCATTGGTGCTAAATAAGTTTGGTTCATCCTTTGAAGGTGTTTTGGAAGGTCTATCCTTTTTTCTTATGCCACCACATTTCCCTTTGTATAGCACCATCATCTCAATGGACTGTTTTTGGCGAGGAGGTATAGTCACACATCGTCTGCAGAAAGAATCAAAAAATGGTCTCGGTTTCCAAAGTCGACCCTTTTTTACTTCTTCACTGGCCATTTCGTTGTCCACAAAGTGGATGACGTAGAGTATCAGGTTGAATCGGTTGCAACTCATTACGTCTGCCACCAACCCTGCCACAGGCCCACAGAGACCTTCACTTTCCTAGTACTGACGTACTCCAGACATTTAAACTAATCCCACATGCCATCATTGATTTTTGCTTATGATTTGGCGTCTTATAGAAAAGGAGCTTTTTCGTTTGTGTTGTGGGTTCTTCAATAAACACACAGGTACTTGAAGAGAACGAGCTTTATCTATAAACTTGTCAAAGTCATCTTACAGACGTTCACTGAACTGGTGTTCACTAACACACACAAGCCATAACATTCAGCTTCCACATAATGCAATATGCGCCACCTATCTGGCTCATAGGGAACTACAATCAGGATAACCAATCGTTCTTATCATTACAGGAGCTTACTTAACTTCTGGTACTTTTTTGTATACCCGTAAAAGTAATTCTACTACGTTGTGGCAATTTCCTCTATTTTAGGACCATATCCTGTCTAGTTAAAAAATAAAAACTACGACGTAAATCTTTTGGTCTGCCCTTAGGCCATGTCAGGTTCCGGGCTACAGTGATCCAAAAGTTTTTATTGCTCATGCAGGTGTTGTTGTACCTTTACAATAGCTTCTGCTATTTGTCTGAAATCTATTTTATGATGTTTTTATGTGCTCTAGAACCTTCTTTTAATGGATATGACACTCTTAGTGCTATGGTGCAGATGTAAGTACCTGTGGGGATAAAAGTGCATGTCTAACACCAGCGCACACTCCTCCATCCGCTTTTCCACCCACACCTACCTCTACACTACTATCCACAAGAAGCATACCCAATACTTTTAAAACATCATCCACTCCAAATAATATAGATTGGAACACTACATCCAATACACCATTCATCCCACAACGTGCACCCGTCCCGCATGCACACCATCACGCACACCATTCACACCAGCACGCACACTGCCGGACAAGACATGCACTTTGCTTCCTTTCTTACCTCTCGCTACGGCTGTACTTTTCCTCTGGCTGTGCGATCTCCTGTCCTTCCATGCTGCCAAGGACATGGCAGACAGTGCTGCCACTCATTCCCTACAGTAACAGTAATGTGTAACCTCTGCAGTATAAAACTATTTGTAGGAGCCGCATTTTGGAGCAGAAAACATGCTCAAGCTTACTGAGTTCTTTGAAGAATTTAAAGAGTTGCATGAGTCATACGCTGGAATGCTTAATGAAAGCGCCCGCAGCCAAGACGAGGAAACGTGGTATCAGCCGCGATTAACACAGATTACTGGTTTTATTGAAAAGGTATCGGAATCGATCACGTCTGCTGAAAATCTTAGTTCCCCAAGTTCAGATGAAGTTACCTCTTCTGCCAATCCAGTAGGCCTACATGAATCGGCCCCAGTAGTTGACGATGTCAACGCAGGCCTCGATATCCTCGATGCAATCACATAGGTCCAGTACTTCAAACAGATCCAGCTTCTTGACTAGGTCATTAATGCAGAGGCAGAACGAGTAGCTCTATTGGCAAAAGCATCTAAATTGCAACAAAAGCACGCAATGGAGGAACAGGAGGAAGTGTTACGTAAACAAAGAGAAGCATTGGAGCTTAACATTGAATTGGAAGCCACCACGGCAAAAATTAATTACTTAACAGCTGTTGAAAAGTACGATCCTATTCCCTTCAATTTAGATACTGCCAATATGTCTGTGTTGGGAGCAGAAGCATCAGCAGCTACACAAATAGATGAGGAGCTGGACAGTTTCGTTCCTTTTCATGGAAACTCCCCAATATTTAAGCCTAAGTGCATCTCACCCTAGGCCCACCAGCAGTGACCAGGTGCAATACAGCAGTGCATGGTCTTTCCTATGGCATTGACCCAAACGTTTCCCCTGTCCCTTCTCAGCCTTCTGCTCAACCATCTGCTAGTTCAGCTCAAAGCACTCTGCCTACTGCATCTCTGCCCTCCTATCCTCCTCAGCCGCAGCCTCAGCACCCACCACAGCCTCAACTGCAGCCGCAGCCTCAGCATGCACCATTGCCTCAGCCTCAGCTGCAGCCTCATCATCCACCATGGCCTCAGCCTCACCCGCAGCCTCAGCACCCACCATGGCCTCAGCCGCAGCCTCAACTGCAGCCGCAGCCTCAGCACCCACCATGGCCTCAACTGCAACCTCAGCACCCACCATGGCCTCAGCCGCAACCACCTCAGCCTCAAACACCCGCTACACTCAGCACTCTGCATGACGGTCACATAGTCAAGGTATTGGAAAACCAAAATGAGTTGACAAAACTGCTCCTGAAACAGCAACTGTTATCCACCTTACCTCAGGGCAGCATTCCAGTGTTTGATGGTGAAGTGCTTGAATACCAGTCATTCATTCACAGCTTTCAAAACATGATTGGTATATTGAATGAGAAACTGTAACCGGTCCCTGTTGTTGTCAGTCTTTCGTTCAAAGGCCAAGCACAAAGGCTAGTTAAGAGCTGTGAATACAGTATGTCACAAAAGTGAGTACACCCCTAACATTTTTGTACTTTTTTAATTATATCTTTCCATTGAAAAGTCTAAAGATATAATACTTTTCTAAAACGTAAAGTAGGCAGTGTACAGCTTATATAACAGTGCAAATTTGCTGTTCCCTCAAAATAACTCAACACAACCATTAATGTCTAAACCACTGGCAACAAAAGTGAGTGCACCCCTAAGTGAAATTGTCCAAATTGTGACCAAAATGTCAATGTTTTGTGTGGCCACCGTTATTTTCCAGCACTGCCTTAACTCTCTTGGGCATGAAGTTCAGTAGACCGTCAC
Source organism: Setipinna tenuifilis (assembly GCA_030347295.1). NCBI lineage: Eukaryota > Metazoa > Chordata > Actinopteri > Clupeiformes > Engraulidae > Setipinna > Setipinna tenuifilis. The sequence goes on from CM059265.1 coordinate 39,747,534, forward strand.
AAGTTGTCACTGGAATCCTCTTCCACTCCTACATGATGACATCACGGAGCTGACCTTGAGCTTGAGACCTTGAGCTCCTCCACTTTTATTTGAGGATGCCCCACAGATGCTGAATTGGGTTCAGGTGTGGGGACATGCTAGGCCAGTCCATTACCTTCACCCTCACCCAAGGCGTGGTCATCTTGGAGGTGTGCTTGGGGTCGTTACCATGTTGAAATACCACCCTGCGGTCCAGTTTCGAAGGGGGGGCATCATGCTCTGCTTCAGTATGTCACAGTACATATTGGCATTCATGGTTCCCTTAATGAAGTGTAGGTTCCCAGTGCCGGCAGCACTCATACAGCCCCAAACCATGACACTTCCTCCACCATGCTTGACTGTTAGCAGGACACAGTTGTCTTTGTAATCCTCACCTGGTTGCCGCCACACACACCTGACACCATCTGAGCCAAATAAGTTTATTATGGTCTCATCAGACCACAGGACATGGTTCCAGTAATCCATGCCCTTAGTCTGTTTGTCTTCAGCAAACGATTTGCGGGCTGTCTTGTGCATCATCTTCAGAAGAGGCTTCCTTCTGGGATAACAGCCATGCAGACCAGTTTGATGCAGTGTGCAGCGTATGGTCTGCGCACTGACAGGTGGTCCCCCTACCCCTTTAACCTCTGCAGCAATGCTGACAGCACTCCTACGCTTATTTTGAAGACACAGCCTCCGGATATAATGCTAAGCACATGCCTTCAACTTCTTTGGTCGACCATGGCGAGGCTTGTTCTTAGTAGAGCCTGTCCTCTTGAAGCGCTGTATGGTCTTGGCCACTGTGCTGCAGCTCAGTTTCAGGGTGTTGGCAATCTTCTTATAACCTAGGCCATCTTCATGTAAAGCAACAATTTTCTTTTTTAAATCCTCAGAGAGTTCTTTTCCATGAAGTGCTATGTCGAACTTTCAATGACCAGTATGTGAGAGTGTGAGAGTGTTAACACAACTTCTACCTATTTACACCTGAGAAACTGCCTTACAAGCTCAAGGAAAAGTGGCATAACAAAGATTTCGAGCTGCAAGAACAACGCTAAGGCAGGGTACGAATTTTAGAACTTGTCTCTTTTATGGAAAGGCAAGCTCGCATAGCAGGTGACCCAATGTTTGGCAATCTTCAGGAGCAGTCAGCTGTTAGAGGAAAAACAAAAGATCCTGTTAAAACACGGCCCTCTCAGCACTCCAGCAGTAGCTTTGTTACTTGCGTAGCCCCTGTTGAAGAAGCAAAGCCTGCAGCACTTCTGCAGCTCCAATCATGCACTAGATTCATGCAAGAAGTTCAGGGGAAAGGCCCACAGAGACAAGCTCTGCTTCTTAAAAACCAAGGGCATCTGCTTTGGATGTCTCACACCAGGGCACATTAGTAAAGACTGCAATAGGCGTCTTATCTGTAACATGTGCAAGCAAACCCATCCAAGAGCCCTCCACATTGCAACTAAGGAAACGAACACGCCCGCTAATGGTTATGTGGTCATATAGGGGCTGGAGACTGTGAGAGTGTACTCTCCATTGTCCCAGTCAATGTCAAGGCAGCAAAGGGCAACCATGTCATACAGACGTACGCTGTGCTGGATCCTGGGTCTTCTGCCACCTTCTGCTCTGAGGAGCTCATGACACGTCTCAATCAGAGAGGCGAGAGGACACACATACGTCTGCGCACAATGAATTCGGAAATGAAGGAGTGGAAGTCTCAGCACTGGACAGCGACACATTCTTCCATCTTCCTGACATCTTTACGCAAACGGACATGCCGGTAACCACCAGCAGCATCCCCAAGCAAAATGACCTGGCGCATTGGGCGTACTTGAGTAAGGTCACCATTTCCTCCATAAGTTCAAAGGTGGAGCTGTTGATTGGCATGAATGCTCCACACCTACTGGAACCATGGGAGGTAACAAATTGCCAAAATGGGGGTCCCTATGCAATTAGAACACTGTTGGGGTGGGTGGTAAATGGGCCATTGAGATGTGCTGTGTGAAGCCAGCGACACTAGCGAAATTTTCAATATGGCCGCCACTCGGGATTTTTAAAAATAAAAGTTTATTCTACTGCTTTATTTTAATATTTATTTGGAAGAATATCAATAAAGAAATGCACATTCCTTCCAAGAAATTCCTTCTAAAAGGTAAAAAGCAATGTTAACCACAAATAAAAATAAAAACAAATTAAGGAATATGAACATAAGTTACCACAGAAATGCATACATGACGATGAACTGTGTTGCTGGGAAAACAATTTGTGCATATGTAAAAGGGGGTGAAATTAAATGCTTATACCATGTCCTTTGAGAAGAACAGAATTTGTCTTTGTAGGTACCAGGCTATAGAAAATCTCAGCCGAATGGTATGTATTAGGCTTACCATCATAATGCACACATGACTTTTAAATTGTGTGGTTGAGAAAACAAGTGGTGCATATCTGATATGGGGGTAAAATTAAATTCTTATATCATTTACTTTAAGAATATCAACAGGGATTTATGTAGAATGTGTCCATATAGGTACCAGACCATAGAAAATGGCAGCCGAATGCTATATATTAGGACTAAAATTGTAATACACACATGACCTTAAAATTGTGTAGCTGAGAAAACAAGTTGTGCATATATAAAAGGGGGTTGAAATCAAATCCTAATATCATGTACTTTAACATTATTAAGAGGCCTTTATGTATAATACGTCCGTGTAGGTACCAGGCCATAGACAATAGCAGCCGAATGGTGCCTAATAGGTCTACCATTATAATACACACATGACCTTAAAATTGTGTGGCTGAGAAAACAAGTTATGCATATATAAAAGGGGGTTGAAATCAAATCCTAATATCATGTACTTTAACATTATTAAGAGGCCTTTATGTATAATACGTCCGTGTAGGTACCAGGCCATAGACAATAGCAGCCGAATGGTACCTATTGGGCCTACCATTATAATACACACATGACCTTAAAATTGTGTGGCTGAGAAAACAAGTTGTGCATATATAAAAGGGGGGTTAAATTAAATCCTTACATCATGTCCTTTAATAATAACAGGTATTTATGTAGAATACGTCCGTGTAGGTACCAGGCCATTAGCCCGGGCACGCCCATACTTCCTGTGCCGCTGCATTTGAATTTCGCTTGCAAAGTCAGTCTGGCCAAGCTCCCATTCTACACCGTTTCTACATTAACAGAGAAACTGGGACCAATGAAAATCTAGCATTTCAAAAAGGCAATGACGCGGTGGTTTAGCAACCGGAAATCTACCTCAGTCACTGTCAACATGGCGAATGTAGAGCAACGGCAAGATGTTAGCCAACGAAGTCTACAAAGAAAATCTCCTTGGCATTGTTATCGACGAGGTTCATCTGAGTTATAAATGGTAAGTGCTGCCAAGTCAACCCAGTTTACAGTATGTAAATAGCAGAACACAGTAATATCTTGCGATAGCATATGGAATTTCGAGCTTTTGTGCAGTTACGTTTTTGTTTACTCATATGCACGTTACTATTCTCTGTCTTATACATGGATGCTAACGTGATTGGTCGAAGCTTCGTCCAGTAGCAAACACAGGCATTTCACACACGTGGGTTAAGCCCGCCCTCTGAGAAATGGGTTTACAACACAGCTTGGCCAGACCAATGTTCGCAGAGCATTAATAAGTCGCGTTAGCCAGGCTACCAGGCCATAGACAATAGCAGCCGAATGGTACCTACCTGTTCAGTGAC
>CM059265.1:39758777-39896277 GCA_030347295.1 Setipinna tenuifilis
TTAACGTGAGTTGAGTTACTTTACTTTGATGGTCTTTGATTTATCTATTTTCAAGCTTTTTGGTCATTTAGAGTGGTTTTGCTAACTATGCAGACCGGTTTGATTTCTTTGCTTTGTTTGTCCATGCCATGTGGTCCACATGATGTGGAGAATTGTTTGTTTCGCCTTGAATTGAGTTGACTGGATTGTTTGATATCTTGAGCACTGGCTTACCATGTGTAGCACATTTTAGTAGTGGTGGGCAGAGCGAGGCTTCCTGAAACAGTTGAAACAATTGTGCCATGATGATTCAAGGCACCGAAACAATCTGAAACCTGTCTCCACAGCGCCATCTAGTGGTCGTACCTACGCGATAATCTAGACGAAAACTGCATACCGTGAACAAAGATTTGTGGTGGCGCACTTTGTAGCCCACTCAACTACTACATTCGATGTGCAGAGTTCGGTTCCTGGCCGAAGTGTGAATGAGTATGTGTAGTTGGGATGACACATGGATGAAGGGTTTCTATTGAATTACATGTTAAGGAAAATTAAAGATAATAATGACATTAAACATTTTCTAATCCGAAAGATTTTTTTTAAAAATATAATTTGTTATGCAGTTTTAGGACTGAGCCTGCTTCTTTTCTTGCTTACAATATCTCCTGCCTTTGAAAAAATCCTTTCACAGGGAACACTTTAAGATATTTTTTGACAGTATATATAAATTGGGAAACAATGCAGCCCTGTCTTTCCAATAATTTAGTGGGCAGTAACATAACATGCGCCTCACTTTATTCAGGGTTTCCAAATGGAAATGCTCCCAGACCACAGATGTTCTTGATCTTTTACGTGGAGCTTCTATCTTATCCTAACTAGCTAGCCTACAATAAAGCCTATGTATAACCTACCTCGAGTTAACTGATGCTGTCTAATTTTATTAATGTAGCCTATTGCTCTATCTATCACTACCTGTAGCCTATCAATCTGTATCTATATCTAATCTATATCTAGCCTAAATGTAACTAACAAAACTGAAAATATCGCTGTAACTGAAAATATCTCTTATCGAGGGTTATGGCGGGATAATAGTTCTTTTAAAGTTTGTGGCCCCAACCCCGATCCAGATGTGACATTGTGTGATTTGTTGCCAACCTTGTCAATCGGCCCAGTTGAAAAACTCACAAAACCTTTGTGTCGTCATAGTCACGTGACACGGACGTTTTGAAACGAGGTTTAAAGCAGTGTTTCGAAACACTTACGATTCGGGATCTTGGCACTGTGTTGAAACGTGTGTTTCGTAAGTGCCATCCCTACATTTTAGTTAATCATGACCATTATGACCATAGGTTTTGATCAATGATGATGATAATAATGAAATGATTACCATGATTGTTGAGTGTTTGTGATTATGATTTATTTTGTCACTTTGTTGTTTGTAACTGATGTTATATCTTTTGTTCTCTCTCTTTTCATTGTATAGCACACACTTGCATATAACATCTATCAGCGCATAAGCTGAACTATTTCAAGCCAACAAATAAAGGCCTCTGGCGTTGTACTGAACCCTGCTCTCTGTGTCCTCCCTCCATACATCAGTCTTCTGACCGAGACTCTGCCTTGCTCACCACACTCCCTCTGCCTCCCACCACACTGCCCCCTACAGTTCCTTCACAGACACACATGTTCATCTCTCTCTCACACACACACTCTCTCTCTCTCTCTCTCTCACACACACACACACACACTCACACTCACACTCACACACACACACACACACACACACACACACACACACACACACACACACACAACCTTTCTCTCTCTCTCACATTCTGACACACACACATACATGTACACACAAACACATACACACAATCATTATCCCTCTTTCTCTCTCTCACACACACACACACACACACACACACACACACATCCACACACAGTCATGTACATACACACACAAAGAAAAAAACAATTATGACCCACACACACACACACAAATCTGGATGCTTCCATGATGATTCTTATGGTGTGTTTAATATGCTTCATAACACACTCTTTGTCTCTTTGCTTACCACAGTCTCTGTAGTTTACAGTCTGGATTCCTGAGTAGAGCAGAGATCTGCTTCCCTCCTGAGTCTCCTAGTTTATTACCACTCAGATCCAGCTCTATCAGGTGTGAGGGGTTTGATGTCAGAGCTGAAGTCAGAGCAGCACAGCTCTCTTGTGTTATACTGCAGGACTGAAGCCTGTAGAGAGAGAGCAGGACACTGAGTAATATAGAGAAACACACATGTTCATCACACACACACACACGCAAGCACACATTATACACACAGGCACAACCATTATGAAAGACACCCACAGACAGACAGACAGACACACACACACACACACACACACACACACACACACACACACACAACCATTATGACACACACATCCACACACACACCTTTGCCCATTCACAGCTGCTTCACTCTAGAATCTTTGGCCTTAACTGGCAGGATTCCTTCACCACTATTTTAACCAGTTAGGGCCCCCACCTAACGTGTTGTTTCTGTTGGCAGCGCCTATTTTTAATACAAATCCCATAAGCCTCAGCACCTATTTTTAATACAAATCCCATGAGCCTCAGCGACTATTTGTAATACAAATCCCATGAGCCTTGGCGTTTACAGCGCCTACTGCCCTCAGACCGCCGGCACTTACTGTTTTTTGTCGCCGTGCTCAGAGTTCTTCAAGCTGAAATCTGTTCAGCTTCTAGAACAGCGTCTACCTTGTCAATATTGTTGTCACTCAACCTCCAATCAACGTCCATAACCAAGGAATAAGGGGTGGGACAGTCACTCAAGAACTCGCTAACAGCAATGATGTATCTTGGGTCTACACTGACAGTAACCAACAGCCTAGTCCTCTATTACCTGACAGTAAACTAAAGGATTACCATGACCAGACATTAAAAACAAAGCCAGAGAGGGATGTAATTGTGTTAGTTGAATTATTAGTTGTGTATATTTTGCCAATGTTGTATATTAAATCTGTCAGTCTAGTCACACTGTTCGATTTCAGTTAGCTATAATCGCCAACATGACATGATGATTGTGATTACATCAGAAATAAACACAAAGGAAACTGCTTCTATAACCCAGATACTGAACCCACACATGAAATCACTAACTTGAGTGTCTTGAGTCTGCAGTGTGAATCCTCCAGTAGAGCACAGAACTGCTTCACTCCTGAGTCTCCTGGTATCTTCTCACTCAGGTCCAGGTCTGTCAGGAGTAAGGGGTTTCTACCCAGAACTGAAGTCAGATACACACAGGTTTTCTCTGCTGCATCATTCTTCAACAGCCTGCAAAGAAAGTTTAAAGAAATTAACTTACTGATTGTTTGTTTGTTTTTATAGTATATGTATAGATCTTTATCATCTGAGGTCTCTCAGTTCAGTTAAAATGATAACGTGCATGCTAAAATAACAGATGCTGAGAGTGGAATTTAAGAATGGTATACTTTGAACCAGCATGAGGTTTTTATAGGCCACATATATTATTATTGGTCTTGTTTTTCTATAAGAATAGATTTATCATGCACTATTGTCATTTCATAAAACAAATTGCAGCATTGGAAACTGAACTTGGTTTTAAACTGCTTTATTGATCACTATGATCCCTTATTAATAAATGCACTGTGAAGTGTTCTTACCTCAGTGTCTTGAGCTTAATGTCAGGATCCTGTAGTAAATCAGTGAGGAGCTTTACTCCAGAGTCTCCAGGGTTGTTTCCTCTCAGGTCCAGCTCCTGCAGGTGTGAGGGGTTTGATTTGAGAGCTGAGGCCAGAGCAGCATATCCTTCTCCTGTTACACCACAGTCTGACAGCCTGGGGAGACGACAAAGGTCCATTGTCTGATGTTGTTCATCATTACACTGCTTATCAAAGTGATGCAGAAAGGGTCACTGAACTGAATGGGCCATTCTCATATTTAGAGGTCTGATATTTCTGCACAACAGAGGCTGTGGTGTATAGCACACCATTGCTCTGGGGTACAGCAGAAGACAGAGGACATTGCCATGAAATACGCCCCTTCAGAGTTATTTAAGACTCATCCCACATCCCCCTGTCTATCGTCATCCATGATATTGACCTTTCTGTTGTAGATTATCCCATGCATATCCATTGCATTACATTACACTTAGCAGATGCTTTTATCCAAAGCGACTTACAGGTAAGAAAAAAAGGTAACAGAGGTGTAATCCCATGAAATTACTACTAATGCTGCAACATGTCTGTTGTTTAAAACCATCCTGTTGGTAAATCCTCTGATTCCTGTAGACCAGGGCTCACAAACTCATGGATGCGTGTCAAGTGCTGGTGTCAGGATTCAGCCAGTTAGTTACTGTTTAGTAGCTACATATGTGCTCAGGCCAGGGAATTCCTTTTTATTTCTTTACAATATAAATAAGTTGGTTATGTTTTTAATTAGTGTTAATGCAAGAAAAAAACTGTGCTGAATGTATAGCGCTATATATATATAATATGCTAGACTACAGTTTGTATTTGTTTTTGTATTTGTTTTTGTTAAATATGCAGGAACTATAAATAAATTGAATAATTATTTTTTTTGTTTGTTTGAATGTTGGCCTTTCTATGACTTGACAATGTCATCAGTGGCCCTTGGCCAATATGACGATGAGACCCCTGCACCTGTCGTACATTATCCCCTACATATCCTTCTCATGCCATGACATTACTACTAAGGCTGCAACATCTATAAAATGCATCCTGTTTTTAACTCCCAATAAATACTGAGCTGCTCAAATTCCTGTAGACTATAGACATGACTTGGAATAAGTCTTCTATTTAAAACAAAACAAGTGCAATAATTTCAGTGAGTTTTCATCCCTGAAAACAAGAATCTTTACATTATTCAGAAATGTTACACTGATGCTTGATATATTGTTTTCCAGTTTTCAACAATATGCACATTTTGGCTGAAGTCAAGAAACCACCAAGCCAACAACACCACCAAATTGAATAATTTGTTCCCACTGATAGCAGCGTGTGTCGACTGATATTGCAATTATGTTTGTTCTACATTGTTCTACATGTTTTACATGTAATAATCTGTTTCTTGTGCCATTAATTATCAACATTTCGTGAAAGTTTAATTCAAATCTGTTAATGACTTTGAGTTATCTCGCTAACAGACAAACAAGAGCGAAAACATAAAATCCTTGCTGGAGGTAACAAATATGTTTTCACTCAAAATACTTTAGTAGGAAAATGTCTAACCTCAGTGTCTCCAGTGCACAGTTCGGGTTCATTAGTCCACTACACAGGTTTTGGACTCCGACGTCTCCAATGTGGTTGTCACTGAGATCCAGTTTTCTGAGCTTTGACGATTGTTCGCAGAGGATGGACGCTAGTGTTGTACAACTCTGTTCAGTGAGCCTACAGCTATTGACCCTGGAGGGGAAAACAGCCAGCGGTGACTAGAAGCACTATTAAAGGACTCTGCTGCTGTCTGTATATACGTGTTGTGCTCCTATAACAAATGAAAAAAAGTCAAATAAAATGCTTCCTATAACAGAGCCCATCATTTGTTAAGCCTACCATCTGTCAACCTCCACCAGGCCCAATGTAGCTCCACTGTGTGAGCAGACGAGTTGGGAAGAAGGACAGTAGCTACACATGTGCTCAAGGATTTCCATTTTATTTCTGTACAATATTGTGAAGAATGGACCCCGCGGTCCACTCCCACAAAAAAGGGATGTGCGTGTCAGGCACACTGAGGTGAAGGTGACGTAACAAACCACAAACAGGTGCAAAAAAGTGAGGTGAATGGTGCTGGTTTATTATACAGTGCGCAAAGGTGATAAACAAAAAGACTTGAAAAACTACAAACAAAAAATCAACACGAGGGTTGTTCACTATATTTACAAAGAGCTAAACTTTTCAAAAAATAAAGAAATAACTTTAACACAAAAGGATTCAAAACTTCAATCAATCTCTCAACTTTCACAAATATAACCAACCAGTACTCCGCCTCACAGCAAGCTGCTCTCTCCATCATCCCACACAGAACAATGGTCAAGCCTCCCTTTTTATGGGGCTACCCATTACTGACGTCAGCTCTATATGGCGGGAAAATTACTAATAATGTAATTAACGTTTTACAAATATGTATCAATATTGTAAAACCATGGACATACTCAAAATAATATAACAAATCATTTACCGTGTCTGAAATATTACAAACAGTGTTTTAAACAGATTAACAGCGCTCCTAAATGACGACATGATTGGTGACAAAAACAAAACTATAAAATGTTCGTTACCCCGACAGTGCGGTTTTGCTGGGGGAAGAGAGAGAGCGGGGCACAGAACGAGGAAGTGTGTGGCTGTGTTACTGTCATGGCGTGGTGGAAATGTTTGGTGCGTGTGGTGGAAGTGTTTGGTGGAGCCGAATCAGCGGGTACCTCGCTGTTCGCGGAGATGTTAAAACGGGTGAGTACTGAAAATGTATGACGCTATGTGAGTGAAATATGAGACTATGTCCAAAACGCGCTAACGGGTATTGCGTGCAGTGAACATTCCGGGGGATGCGGGCAGGTGTGTGCGTGTGTGTCAGCGTGTGTAGGGTTTATGTCGGGAGAGTTTGGGAAAAAGTCTTAACTGCAGGGGGACTTTTTCACAAATATTTTGAGAGATATCCTGCACCAGTCATGCATTATCCCCTATATATCCTTCTCATGCCATGACGTTACATGACGTTACTAAATGCATCCTGTTTTTAAATCCCAATGAACACTGAACTCCGCAATGACTTCATTGAGCTTTCATCATGTTTACATAATTCAGGAATTTTACACTGACAGTATGCATAATATGCTGTTTACCAGTTTCCAACAATATGCACATTTTGGCTGAAGTATATGCTGTCAAGAAATAAAGAGATGTGATTTAACTCAAAGTACTTTAATATGAAAATGTAACACACACACACATGTCGTACAAGACAAACACACACACACCCACAAGCCGAACCATACCCAAATGCAAACACAGGACCCTGCCCCCCCGCCGAACACACACACACACACACACACACACGCACACACACACACACTTACCACAGTGCCTGTAGTTTACAGTCTGGCTTCCTGAATAGAGCAGAGATCTGCTTCACTCCTGAGTCTCCTGGTTTATTATCACTCAGATCCAGCTCTATCAGGTGTGAGGGGTTTGATGTCAGAGCTGAAGTCAGAGCAGCACAGCCCTCTTCTGTTATACTGCAGGACTGAAGCCTGTAGAGAGAGAGAGAGCAGGACACTGAGTAACACAGAGAAACATACATGTTCATCACACACACACACACACACACACACACACACACACACACACACACACACACACACACACACACTTACCACAGTGCCTGTAGTTTACAGTCTGGATTCCTGAATAGAGCAGAGATCTGCTTCACTCCTGAGTCTCCTAGTTCATTATGACTCAGATTCAGCTCTAGCAGGTGTGAGGGGTTTGATGTCAGAGCTGAAGTCAGAGCAGCACAGCCCACTTCTGTTATACTGCAGGACTGAAGCCTGTAGAGAGAGAGAGAGCAGGACACTGAGTAACACAGAGAAACATACATGTTCATCACACACACACACAAACACACACACACACACACACACACACACACACACACACACACAGTCACCATTATGACACAGACACAACCTTATCTCTCTCTCTCGCGCGCTTTTTGACACACACACACACACACACACACAAACCCTTACACACAAACAATCATTATCCCTCTCTCTCTCGCTCTCCCTCTCTCTCTCTCTCTCTCTCACACACACACACACACACACACACACACACACACACACACACACACACACAACCATTATGACATACACATCCACACACAATCATGCACATACACAATTGCATGCACACATACGCATAGAAAAAAAATGACACACACACACACACACACCACCATCTTCTGATTCTAATGTTGTGTTTAGAATGCTTCATAACACAGTCTTTGTCTCTTTGCTTACCACAGTGTCTGTAGTTTACAGTCTGGATTCCTGAGTAGAGCAGAGATCTGCTTCACTCCTGAGTCTCCTAGTTCATTATCACTCAGATCCAGCTCTATCAGGTGTGAGGGGTTTGATGTCAGAGCTGAAGTCAGAGCAGCACAGCCCTCTTCTGTTATACTGCAGGACCAAAGCCTGTAGAGAGAGAGAGCAGGACACTGAGTAACACAGAGAAACATACATGTTCATCACACACACACACACACACACACACACACACACACACACACACAGCCAATCATAACCACAATGATACACACACAAACATAATCACACACACACATGTGCACAACAATTATGACACACATATACTCACAGCCATGAACACACACACACACACACACACACACACACACACACCCACACACGCACACATAAACACAACAGCATCATTATGACACACACGCAACCTTATCTCTCTCTCTCCCCCTTTTTGACACACACTCACACACACACACACACACCAGAATCTGATTCTAATGGTGTGTTTAGTATGCGTTATCAAACACTCTTTGTCTCTTTGCTTACCCCAGTTTCTGTAGTTTACAGTCTGGATTCCTGAATAGAGCAGAGATCTGCTTCACTCCTGAGTCTCCTAGTTTATTATTACTCAGATACAGCTCTATCAGGTGTGAGGGGTTTGATGTCAGAGCTGAAGTCAGAGCAGCACAGCCCTCTTCTGTTATACTGCAGGACACAAGCCTGTAGAGAGAGAGAGAGGACAGGATACTGAGTAACACAGACAAACACACATGTTCATCACACACACACACACACACACAAACACACACACATACACACACACACACACACACAACCATTATGACACACACACACATACACTCACAGCCATGCACACACACACACACAGACACACAACCCTTATGACACACACACACATACACTCACAGCCATGCACACACACACACACAGACACACAACCCTTATGACACACACACACATACACTCACAGCCATGCACACACACACACACAGACACATACACATAGCCAATCATAACCATAATGATACACACACACAAACATAGTCACACACATACACATGTGCACAACCATTATAACACACACACACACACATATACTCACAGCAATGAACACACACACACACACACACACACACACACACACACACACACACACAGAAAAGCATTAACATTATGATACACACACACACACACAAACATCACACACAAAAGCACACACATTATCACATTATCATTATCACATGAACATTATCACACACACACACACACACACACAACAGCCAAGCTCAACCATAATGACACACACACACAACAATTATCACACACACACACACAGACAAAACCCTTATCATACATATACACATACGCACGGAAACAAACAGCTAAGCACAACCATTGACACAAACAGTCACACACAAACACACACACACAAACAAACACACACACAAGCAGCCAAGCACAACCATAATGACACACACACACAACCATTATCAGACACACACACACACAAACAAACACACACACACACACACACACACACACACACACACACACACACACACACACACACAGACAAACACACTATTTATAATGCACACACACATACACATGCACAGACACAGGAAACTCAGTAACACAGAAAACATGTGAATTGCGCACCCACATATTTTTTATTATATCTTTCCATGTGAGAAGTCTGAAGATATAACACTTTGATACAATGTAAAGTAGGTGTAAGCTGTACACTGCCTACTTTACATTGTAAAAGTGTTATATCTTTAGACTTCTCCCGTGAGAAGTTCTCCCTCAGCGTTCACAGCACCTAGCGCCCTCACACACAAAGGTTCCTCCGCTGCTCACTGTTTTTTGACACTTCAAGCTGTAATCTGTTCAGCTTCTAAAACAGCGCCTAGCTTGTCAATGTCAGTTGTCACTCAACCTCCAATCAACGTCCATAACCAAGGAACAAGGGGCGGGACATACAATCAAGAACTTGCTGACAACAATGACGTATCTTGGGTCTAGACTTGCAGCAACCAACAACGTAGTCCTCTATTACCTGACAGTAAACTAAATTATCATTACCAGACATTAAAAACAAAGGGAAAGTTAGTTGAATTATCAGATCATCATGTATATTTTGCCAATATTGTAAATTAAATCTGTCATTCGAGTCACACCGTTTGATTTGAGTTAGCTATAATCGCTAACATGACATCTTTTGTAAGCATTAACAATCATAGAGAGAAGCGCTGAAAAAGCGCGGAGGAATATAGTTTGAGGCAGAGGAGATTTCTCTAAGACTGCAAGGGAAGCTCTGCTTCCCCTAAAATTAAAAAAAAATGTAATGGTCAAATGTTTACAAAATGCCTTAGAACATGTCCATTTCAAACACCAGTTTGTTAATAATAGGCCCATTATCACACATCAACTGAGTTGGTGTTGTTAACTTAGCATTCCACTTTGTTCTCATGGCCTAAGGCCAACGCATTTCCTCATAGACGTCCAGTGTCAATGCACTTCAATGAGCCAGCACGGACCCCTAATTTTCTATGCATGGAAACTGGATGGTCATTGGAGAAATGCCATTTTTCCTTCCGCCCCCGGACGCTGAGCGTCTCTGGGGGTGAATGGAATGGTGGGCGGAGTTTTGTTGGTCCGGACTTCAAGCAGTCCCCGTGTTGATTGGTGAACCTCTGAATCCAGTTTTGATTGGCTGGCGTTTTTGATACATAGACTCACTTGGCTGCTGGAGCTCAGTCCCATCGCGGATGTTGCATGCATCGTAAGACAAGTAGTGACCAATTTGTTAGCATTTCCTCAGCGAAAATACTTGTTCATTTCTTACACCATATATAAATCACACTCACACTTATTTACGTTTTGGTTTAATGTTAGGTAGGTTGGCGCTAGTGCTACTTAACTAGCCCACTAGCTCTCCTGAACTAGCCCGCTAGCGCACCTGCACTAGCCTGCTAGCAGAGCACTAGTATGGCAGATTATTTTCTAGAGAAGGAACGAAGGGTAGAATTAACGTGTAAGTAAATGGACAAATGTTATGATTAAGTTGGCAGTGAGCTTCCCCTCTTTGGAATACCAGCATCCGCCACTGGTTTGAGGACACTGTCAGCACAAAAAATGCAATTGATGGACACAGGCCCTAACTCTAATTCTACTTAATCTAAATCTTTAGGATTAGTGAATGCAATATGACTGTGAGATTGAGGTTTGATAGGGCATTGTCTTTGGGGGATTATTTTTAACTTTAGCAATGTCTTATTGTAATGGCACACAAGTGCCACACCAAGACTTCGGCTTCTTCAAGCCTCTTTCCACCTTAAATGTTGGTTTCCAGTTTAGACGTTTTGATTCTTATCAACCTAATGCATATTTTTCAACATATTTTAATAGCAATCTTGATTTCTACTGATATGTCTTTATTTAGTGTATGTAGCCTTTTCTGTTACATTTCAAAACAAGCTAAATTACTCAATTTGGTAAAAAAGGTAAATTAAGGCTAATGACAAGTGATGTCTGCTCTAACATTACAATCATGCTTTTCTGATTGTGATTACATCAGAGATAAACACAAAGGAAACTGCTTCTATAACCCAGATACTGAACCCACACATGAAATCACTAACTTGAGTTTCTTGAGTCTGCAGTGTGAATCCTCCAGTAGAGCACAGAACTGTTTCACTCCTGAGTCTCCTGTTATCTTCCCACTCAGGTCCAGCTCTGTCAGGAGTAAGGGGTTTCTACCCAGAACTGAAGTCAGATACACACAGGTTTTCTCTGCTGCATCATTCTTCAACAGCCTGCAAAGAAAGTTTAAAGAAATTAACTTACTGATTGTTTGTTTGTTTTTATTGTACACTTAGACCTTTAGAATCTGAGGTCTCTCAGTTCAGTTAGAATGATAACGTGGATGCTAAAATAACAGATGCTGAGAGTGGGATTTTAAAATGTTATACTTTCAACCAGCAGGAGGTTTTCTTTAGGCCACAGATATTATCATTGGTCTTGTTTTTCTACAATAATAGATTTATCATGCACTATTGCCCTTTCATAAAACAAACTGCAGCATTGAAAACTGAACTAAGCACACATTGACACATTGAGATTTTACACTGCTTTATTGATCACTATGATCCCTTATTAATAAATGCACTGTGAAGTGTTCTTACCTCAGTGTCGTGAGCTTAATGTCAGGATCCTGTAGTATATCAGTGAGGAGCTTTACTCCAGAGCCTCCAGGGTTGTTTCCTCTCAGGTCCAGCTCCTCAAGGTGTGAGGGGTTTGATTTGAGAGCTGAGGCCAGAGCACCATATCCTTCTCCTGTTACACCACAGTCTGACAGCCTGGGGAGATGGCAAAGGTCCATTGTCTGATGTTGTTCATCATTACACTGCTTATCAAAGTGATGCAGAAAGTGTCACTGAACTGAATGGGCCATTCTCACATTTAGAGGTCTGATATTTGTACATATATGAGACCCCTGCACCTGTTGTACATTATCCCCTATATGGGCGATTCTATAATTTTTGTTCAAATTCACACTTTTTAACATCTTGAAAAAAAATTGTTATTTTCTGCAAACTTTTTAGTTTTAGGCATACAATAACATCTAAAGAACATTATTCTACTTATGGGACACTTAAATTCCCTACTGAATTTGTATACAAATTTGACATTTTTTGCCTCTCCCCAAATTTGTCACAACCGAAACACATTATAATTTTATATATATAAAGTTTCCTGGACTGTATTTTGATTTTGCTTTAACATTCCAAATACACTTCTAGAGACAACTTATGGAATACTGAGCTTAAAAAATATCATTTTAGCACAATATTTAGGGTAGTTCTTCAAATTAATAGCATTTTGAACGCAATACTTTTCTGTAAATTCCATAAAAACACTGATACAACTTTCAAATCCAATGATTCATTATCTTAATAATCTATCTAACTATATGTAATGAACCAATCATTTCAGGTATCAAAAAACATTTTATTTTCCCAAAATATCCATATTTATCGGTAGTGACAAAAAAAGCTATCTGTATGATTTAAGGAAATATGTACACTATTAGCATGCAAGGAAGTCCTTTTGACTGAAATATAAGTATCATAAATGTAATACTATAAATGGACTATCATTTTGTATTTATTTCATGAAATGTTGAATGCTATTCCTAACTTCCTGATCCAAAATCTAGGGGTGTGGCTTAAGGCTGTGTCATAATATGGGCCGAAGTGTGGAATGTTTCAGTAGTGACGTGAAAATGTGGGACAGGATTTTTTACATGTTTTTTTGTGATTATTACCATAAAATTCCAATAGAAATATGGTTATGGAATAATTAACCAAAAGTCTTAAAGTCATAAAGACATTTCTAAAAATGTGTTGGAAAAAATTCTAAAAAAATATTTCATATTTTTTTTTCTATTGTGAAATTAAGTTTTTGGAATTTGGGACAGCTACCTCTCAATTGAAAGTACCATAAAAATGTTTTTTTTTCTATAATATTTTCTATGGTTCCTGGTTGTTATTTGCTTACACTTTGATATCATTAAGAGAAGAATTACATAAAAAGTTTTAAAATTATTTTTTTGGGTCCGGGACAGCATTTTGAACAACTTTTGTAGAATCGCCCATATATCCTTCTCATGCCATGACATTACTACTACAATGTGTTTTCACTCAAAGTACTTTAGTATAAAAATGTCTAACCTCAGTGTCTCCAGTGCACAGTTTGGGTTCTTCAGTCCACTACACAGGTTTTGGACTCCAACATCTCCAATGTGGTTGTCACTGAGATCCAGTTTTCTGAGCTTTGACGATTGTTCGCAGAGGATGGACACTAGTGTTGTACAACTCTCTTCAGTAAGGCTACAGCTATCGACCCTGGAGGGGAAAACAGCAACCGGTGACTAGAAGTGCTAGTACTGTAAAAAGGACTCTGCTGCTGTCTGTATATTAGTGCTGTGCTCCTATAGCAAATGAAAAAAGTCAAATAAGATGCTTCATATTACAGAGCTACCATTTGTTAACATTGTACTTACAGAGTACCACTGTGAAAACCTCTATCAGGCCAAAGGTAGCTCCACTGTGTGAGCAGCAGAGTTGGGCAGAAGAACAGTAGCTACATATGTGCTCAGGGATGTCATTTTAATTTCTCCACAATATTTTGCCAAGTTGGTTATTGTTTTAATTGTAGGTAATGCAAGACACAAAACCTGCATTAAATGTTAAGAGCCACTATACTGTATGTATATATGCTAGACTACTGTTTGTATTTGTTTTGTTTTGTAAATATGCAGGAACTATATCTAAATTGAATAATAGTACATATTTTATTTGCTTGAATGTTGGCCTTTCTATGAGTTGACAATGTCATCAGTGGCCCTTGGCCAATATGACGATGAGACCCCTGCACCTGTCGTACATTATCCCCTACATATCCTTCTCATGCCATGACATTACTAAGTAGTAATGCAACATCTAAGGCTGCAACATCTATAACATGCATCCTGTTTTTACATCCCAATGAATACTGCTCAGATTCCTGTAGACTAAGGACATGATTTGGAATAAGTCTTTTATTTAAAAAATCTAACAGCGGCAATGAGTTCATTGAGCTTTCATCATGTTTACATAATTCAGGAATTTTACACTGACAGTATGCATGATATGCTGTTTACCAGTTTCCAACAATATGCACATTTTTGGCTGAAGTATATGCTGTGACGAAATAAAGTGGTGTGTTTTTACTCAAATACTTTAGTATGAAAATATCACACCCACACATCCATAAGCCCAACCATGCCCAAACGCAAACACAGGAACCCCCCACCCCACCCCCAAACACACACACACACACACTTACCACAGGTACTGTAGTTTACAGTCTGTATTCTTGAGTAGAGCAGAGATCTGCTTCACTCCTGAGTCTCCTAGTTCATTATTACTCAGACTCAGCTCTATCAGGTGTGAGGGGTTTGATGTCAGAGCCGAAGTCAGAGCAGCACAGCCCTCTTCTGTTATACTGCAGGACCAAAGCCTGGAGAAAGAGAGAGAGAAAGAGAGAGCAGGACACTGAGTAACACAGACAAATACACATGTTCATCACACACACAAACACCACCATTATGACACACACACACAGGCACACATACATGCACACACACATTACACACACAGGCACAATCATTATGAAAGACACACACAGACACACACACACACACACACACAGACAACAATTATGACACACACACACACACACACATACAGGAAACAGAATACAAACGAATACTGCTCCACGCTAGAACATTGGGCTTATCTGGCAGGATTCTTCTACAACTATTTCAACCAGTCACTCTTCTACTTATTCTAAAGCTTTAGGACTAGTGAATGCAATATGACTGCCAGATTAAGGTTTGATAGCGCATTGTGTTTGCGGAATGATTTTTAACTTTATCAATGTCTTATTGTGATGCCACACAAAAGTTGGGTTTCTTCAAGCTTCTTGTGATAGCCATTACACAGACCTATTTCCTTTTAATTCATACATTTGGTTTTTGTTTTTTGGTATTTGTTAAATAAGATAAATATAATGGAAGTAAATAAGAAAAGCAAATGTGGACAAAGCAAAACATGGATTGTTGCCGAGCTTTCTCCCCATCCAGTCACGTGGTCGAAATGGTGATTAGGCCTACCTGTGACGAGGTGCACAGGTGAGGTAGAATTGGTTGGGAATGGTGGATGGTGAGAGAGCCTGGTGAAACACATTGTTTTGACCACAATCTTCATACTCTTTAGTATAACGTTTGTTTTCGTTAAGTTTATTATCAGTTTTTATTTTGCAACCTGCTTTAGTCGTTTTGTGTATATACGTTCTATAATAAACCACTGAAGAAGTGCGTAAAATCCAGCCAAGCGCTTTCATCATTTTGGATAAATAAATACTTGGAAAAATTCTGGATCTACAACAAGTCAAAACAATACTGGATTAATTCTTTCGTTTACTGGGACACTGGATAAGAGCTACAAAACCCATGAAAGTGGACTTACAAAGAACTGTGACTAAAACAAGGAAGTAAACTAACTTCGGGCGGCGCATTTAAAATCCTTTGTCTTCGGAACTGTTTGGAGTGACATTGTGTTCGCTGGACATTTAAGAACATAAGTAAAACGTAGAAAACTGGAAAATAACAGACGAAAATATGGAATTTGAACAGTCAATGCTCGATAAAGAAAAGGAGTTGTATAAATTAACGCTCACAAGGAGAGGAAAATTAAGCGCTTTGAGTCGGAAGCGTAATGCAATTAATGCTTTGCTAGAAGCTGGGGAAACGAAAGACGAGGTGAAGCAAGAGCTTTCCAAGTTCCTGGTCTATTTGGCGGATTTCGAGCATGTTCATGAACTTGTGCAATCTTTATTGCCAGAGGAGGAGAAGGGCCTAGACCAGACTGACTGGTACGAGCCAAAGGTTCGCAGCTTTGCCGAGTTTACGAAAGGCATTGAAATGTGGTTAAAGGCGGATGAAGTGGAACATGATGACTTTAATGCAACTGCTGGTGTTCCTGGCGCTGATTCTGTGTCGCCTCACGATAGCGTCTCACAAGCTGCAATAAAGCCACAAAGCAGAATTTCGAGCAGGAGCAGCAGAGCATCTGCTGCGCTGTCTGACGCGCGCGTGCAGCACGCACGGCTTGCAGCACAAGAGGATCATCTGGATCGACAATTAGAGCTGGACATACAAGAGCTGCAAATAAAGTCAAAAAAGGAAAGACACCAACTACAAATGAAAATGGCACAACACGAAGCAACAATAAGAGCCCTCTCTGAGGACGAGCAACTGCCCATCACTCCATCTGGTTCCTCAACCCAATATATTGTTCCCACAACGACGAAAAAACGCCAAACTCAGGTAATAACGCCCGCCGAGGATTACAGTTTGTTTAACGTAAAACAAAGCCCTGTGCAGCCTAAGTTAGAAACACTAAGTAAATTGCTAAACCCCCAACCCGCGTTAAAAACATCTTCTAAAAGGACGGCACCCAGCAAAGATCCCATCGTGGATGTTATGAAGAGACAGAATGAAATTTCTGAACTTCTGCTAAAACAACATGATTTGTCTCAGCTCCCACAACGTCAAATGTCCGTTTTTCATGGAGACCCTTTACAGTATAAATCTTTCATCAAATCATTTGAACAGTTAATTGAAAGCAAAACCGATGATGCGCAACAGCGCCTTTATTTCTTGGAGCAGTACACTGCAGGTGAGCCGCAAACTCTTGTGCGAAGCTTTTTCCACCTTCCACCAGCAGATGGCTACAAGGAAGCAAAATCGCAGCTCGAGTGGCATTTTGGTAACAAGTATAAAATTTCCTCTGCTTTTTTAGACAAGGCAATGAAGTGGCCTGCCATTAGGGCAGAAGATGCTGTGGGTCTCAGATCATTTGTGATTTTTCTGAAAAGTTGCCATAATACAATGAACGATATGAACTACGTTTCTGACCTAGAAGCACCCTCTAGTTTAAAAAACATTGCATCCAAGCTGCCATTTAAACTTAGGGAGAGATGGAGAAGTGTTGCTTGCAATATATATGATAAGCATGACCAGAGACCCACTTTCAATGATCTTATCGCCTTCATGGACAAACAATCCAGAATCATGATGGATCCCATCTTCGGCGAAACACATAGCTCACTGGATGGAGGCATGGCATCACAGCAAAAACGGCCTTATGCAAAGTCTACTGCAAATAAACAGAGCAACTTCGCAACATCGTTGCTACCCATGAAAACGTCACAACATAACACAAATATGCAAACAAAGAAACCAACCTCAAGTCAAAATGACATCAGTGCATTCACAAGGCCATGCATGCTCTGCCAAAAGGATCACGCACTGGAAGGCTGTAACAACTTCAAAGCCAAGCAAAACAAGGACAAAGTGGAGTTCTTAAAATCAAAAGGAATATGTTATGGATGCCTACAACATGGACACATAAGTAAAAACTGCACCAATCGCTTATCGTGCAGCCTTTGTCAACAACTCCACCCAACACTTTTGCATATCCAAACAAAAGACAAACAAACAAAGCCCATAAAAGGACCCAACCCAGATGCAGTGCTTACAATGGCAACCGGTAGCTATACTGGGGCCGGAAAATCAGACTGTGTCCTCTCAGTGGTACCTGTGAAGGTAAAGCTGGAAAATGGAACAAAAATCATACAAACTTATGCCTTTTTGGATTCTGGAAGCTCAGCCACCTTCTGCACAGAAGAGTTGGCCAAGCAATTGCATGCACCCGGAAGGAGAGTGGAAATATTATTAAGGACGATGGGTGAGGAAAAGCCCGTCACCAGCCATGAAGTGACTGGTTTGGAAGTGGCTGCACTAAACAGTAATTCCTTTCTGAAGCTACCCAATGTGTTTACACAACAAACAATACCTGTGACAAATGAAAACATTCCAAAAGCAATTGAAATTAAAAAATGGCCTTACCTGGAGGAAGTCGACGTCACTTCAATCAACGCCGGCATTGGGCTACTCATCGGAGCAAATGTTCCAAAGGCTCTAGAACCCTGGAAAGTTATCAACAGCATTGGGGCCGGACCTTATGCCGTGAAAACATTACTCGGCTGGGTTGTCAATGGTCCACTTGGCTATGGTGATTCACATAGCCCCTGTGTTCAGGTCAACAGGATATCTGTGGCCAACTTGGAAAGCCTGTTGATGAAACAATATAATCAAGACTTCGTGGACCAACATTACTCCGAAAAACATGAGCCGTCACAAGAGGATGAGCAATTCTTGAAAATCGCCAATGACTCAGCTGAGCTGAAAAGTGGCCATTACCATCTGAAGTTGCCATTTCGCACAGTCAGTGTGAGCATGCCCAATAATAAAACGGTAGCACAGCAGAGAGCTCAGAGCCTAAAAAGGAAGTTTGAAAAGAACACTGAATTCTTTAAGGAATACAAGGCCTTTATGAATGATGTTATGGTGAAAGGTCAAGCTGAAATTGTTCCAGAGAACGAACTGCAGACTGAAATTGGCCAGATTTGGTACTTGCCACACCACGGCGTCTATCACCCACGCAAAAACAAGCTGCGTGTGGTCTTTGATTGTGCTGCAGCATATGGTGGAACATCTCTGAACAAAGAACTTTTACAAGGCCCTGACTTGACAAACACACTCCTTGGCGCTCTTCTCCGCTTCCGCTTGGGCCCTGTCGCCTTCATGACAGACGTTGAAGGAATGTTTCATCAGGTGCGTGTGGCAAAAGAACATGCTGACTTCCTGCGCTTCCTCTGGTGGCCTGAAGGAGACATCACTAAAGACCCCTTGGAGCATCGAATGCTGGTGCACATCTTTGGTGCCGTATCCTCGCCCAGCTGTGCAACATTTGCATTGCAGAAAACTGCCCATGACCATCGTCATGAATACCCAAAGGATGTCACAAACACCATCATGCACAATTTTTATGTCGATGACTGTCTCAAGGCAGTCAACAGTACAGAGGAGGCACTCACGCTCATACACCAACTGAGTGAGTTGTGTGCAAAAGGAGGTTTCCACCTGAACAAGTGGATAAGCAATGACCGAAGAGTCCTCGCCGCTATCCCTGGAAAGGACAGAGCCAAGGAGGTGCAAACACTGGATCTGAGCAATGAACAGTTGCCAATGGAAAGAGCCCTTGGAGCTCAGTGGAATGTGGAAAATGACCAGTTCACTTTCAGTATAGCCATAAAGCCACACCAGTTAACAAGAAGGGGAGTTCTTTCTGTTACCTGTTCTGTCTATGACCCCCTTGGATTCCTAGCCCCCATCACGCTTGTGGCAAAGCAGATCCTCCAAAGCTTATGTAAGATGAAACTGGGTTGGGATGAGAAAATCCCTGCTGACATCGCACACACTTGGGAAAACTGGCATAGCACACTTCATCTTCTTGGCACACTTGGAGTTAACAGGAGCCTTATCCCACCAGGCTTTAGTCATGTCACAGGTGCACTGCTGCACCACTTCTGTGACGCTAGTGAGGTGGGTTATGGCGCTGTGTCCTACCTCCAACTCACCAATGAAAGAGGTGATGTACACGTGTCATTTACCTTTGGAAAAAGCAGAGTGGCACCTCTCAAGACCACAACCATCCCTAGAATGGAGCTCGCTGCGGCAGTATTGGCGGCACGCTTGGATCAGATGCTGAGAACAGAATTGCATTTGCCACTTTCAGACTCAATCTTTTGGTCAGACAGCACAACTGTGTTGCAATACATAGCCAACAGGACCAGAAGATTCAAGACCTATGTAGCAAATCGCCTCTCTCTAATCCACTCATTGACAAAGGTGGAGCAATGGAGACACATCCCATCCAAGCTGAACCCAGCCGACGCAGCCTCACGTGGATTGTCAGTTCAAGCCTTTCTCCAGTGCCGAACATGGTTCAGTGGTCCACCTTTCCTGCAAACCAGCACGAAGTGGCCGGAAGTAAAAGAGAATGAACATGACATCCCAGAGAATGACCCAGAACTGAAACAAGAAGTTTGCAGTCATGCCACAGCTGTCGTGCCACTGGAATCTAGCCCCACCTCAAAGTTGCTTGCCTACTTCTCAACATGGGCTGACTTAAAGCAAGCCGTTGCATGGATTCTAAGGGTAAAAGACACACTGAAACAAAACATTAATGAAAGAAAAAGGGCAAACGTGAACCAACCTGTTGGGCCTAAAATGAAAAGGGAAAGGACAAGCTATATGCTCACAGCAGATGACTTGGAGAAGGCGGAGCAAGCCATAGTTAAATATGTGCAAAGTCAACACTACTTGGAGGAAATTTCACTTGTGAATGAAGGCAAAAGTGTAAAGACAACAAGTTCATTGTACAGACTGGATCCCATAATGATGAACGGCATCCTAAGTGTAGGTGGTCGGCCGCACAGGTCTGCATTACCTGAGAAAGCAAAACACCCTGCTATATTGCCTAAAAGCAGCCACATCTCTCAACTCATCCTCCGCTGTATACACGAGAAAGTTGGACATGGCGGGAGAAATCATATGCTCTCTACACTCCGCAGACAATTTTGGATACCCCATGCCAATGCACTGGCAAGAAAGATTATTGGGCAATGCATGACATGCCGCCGCTTACACAAAAAACCTGGACAACAAAAAATGTCTGACCTCCCATCTGAGCGACTTACCTTGGACCTCCCTCCCTTTTCTCATGTAGGAATGGATTACTTTGGCCCTATTGAAGTTAAAAGAGGAAGGAATCTCATAAAAAGATATGGCGTCATCTTCACATGCCTAACCTCCCGTGCCGTTCACCTCGAAGTAGCCCACTCACTAGATACAGATTCCTGTATCAATGCCATACGAAGATTCATCTGTAGGAGAGGACAAGTCACACATATAAAATCAGACAATGGAACAAATTTCATAAGTGCGAACCGTGAGCTAAAGCAAGCACTGCGAAATATAAACAAAGATAAGATACAAAATGTTCTAAGACAAGATGGAATTACTAGGACCTTTAACCCACCACATGGAGCTCATCATGGTGGTGTCTGGGAACGCCTCGTGCAACAGGTAAAAAGAATTCTTTGCTCTGTCATGAAGCAGCAGTTGGTGGACGATGAAGCCTTGACTACAATCTTCTGTGAAGTTGAGGCTATGCTGAATGACAGACCAATAACCCCATCCAGCGATGACCCAAATGATCTTGAGGCATTGACACCAAATCATCTGCTGCTGTTAAAAGGGCAACCCATTCTCCCCCCTGGTCTATTTGAGAAGCATGCAACTTATGGTAGAAGGCGCTGGAAGCAAGTCCAGTACATAAGTGACTTATTCTGGAAAAGGTGGGCCAAAGAATACCTTCCCATAATGCAATGTCGCCAAAAATGGAACAGACCCAAACGAAGCTTCACAATAGGAGACCTGGTCCTGTTAGTAGATGAGTCTGCCCCTCGCAATTCATGGCCACTAGGGCGCATCACAGACACCACAAAAGACTCTAAGGGGTTTGTGAGAAAAGTGCGAGTCAAGACTCAAACTAATGAATTGGAAAGGCCCATCACTAAACTCTGCCTCTTACTGGAAGCAGAATAAATAAGATTGGATTATTATTATTATTTTTTGCACCTTTTGAACCTTTTCAGTTTTTTGGGATTATATGGACTATACTCCTTGATGGAAGATACCTTTTTTGGAATTGAATTCTATTTTCTCCTTTTGGATTATATTTTTGGACCCTCACAATCAAACTTACATATGCATACAGACCCACACACAGTACATGCTAATGAAACTTTGCATACATTTACATGGACAATACAGACATTTGAAAATGCTTTATTCATCGATTAGAATGTGTGAT
The DNA here is from genome assembly GCA_030347295.1 of Setipinna tenuifilis. Classification (NCBI taxonomy): domain Eukaryota; kingdom Metazoa; phylum Chordata; class Actinopteri; order Clupeiformes; family Engraulidae; genus Setipinna; species Setipinna tenuifilis. The sequence continues at coordinate 39,781,273 of CM059265.1, forward strand.
AATGGCTTGCTATTCATATATATTTTTTGATAATTGTTTGTAAACAAAAATTAGGGGCCGGAATGTGATAGCCATTACACAGACCTATTTCCTTTTAATTCATACATTTGGTTTTTGTTTTTTGGTATTTGTTAAATAAGATAAATATAATGGAAGTAAATAAGAAAAGCAAATGTGGACAAAGCAAAACATGGATTGTTGCCGAGCTTTCTCCCCATCCAGTCACGTGGTCGAAATGGTGATTAGGCCTACCTGTGACGAGGTGCACAGGTGAGGTAGAATTGGTTGGGAATGGTGGATGGTGAGAGAGCCTGGTGAAACACATTGTTTTGACCACAATCTTCATACTCTTTAGTATAACGTTTGTTTTCGTTAAGTTTATTATCAGTTTTTATTTTGCAACCTGCTTTAGTCGTTTTGTGTATATACGTTCTATAATAAACCACTGAAGAAGTGCGTAAAATCCAGCCAAGCGCTTTCATCATTTTGGATAAATAAATACTTGGAAAAATTCTGGATCTACACTTCTTTTGAATTTAAATGTTGGTCTCCAGTTTAGATGTGATTTAAGTTGATTCTTATCAACCCATTGTATATTTTTCAACATTAATATCAATCTTGTATTCTACTGATATGCCTTTATTTAGTGTATTAAGCCTTTTATGTTAAATATAAAATATAAAGGTTAATTGTTGCATAGTATTCTCAATTAAGGCTAATGACAAGTGATGTCTGCTCATTACAATCATGCTTTTATGATTGTGATTACGTCAGAAATAAACACAAAGAAAACTACTTCTTTAACACACATATTGAACAAACACAGAAAAATTACTAACTTGAGTTTCTTAAGTCTGCAATGTGAATCCTCCAGTAGAGCACAGAATTGCTTCACTCCTGAGTCTCCTGTTATCTTCCCACTCAGGTCCAGCTCTGTCAGGAGTAAGGGGTTTCTACCCAGAACTGAAGTCAGATACACACAGGCTTTCTCTGCGGCATCATTCTTCAACAGCCTGCAAAGAAAGTTTAAAGAAATTAACTTATCACTTGTCTTTCTTATGCTTTTATAGTATACTTATAGACCTTTAGAATCTAAGGTGTCTCAGTTCAGTTGGAATGATAACGCGTATGCTGAAATAACAGATACTTTGAGTAAAAGTTTAGAATGGTATACTTTGAACCAGCAGGAGGTTTTTATAGTTTAGCCACAGATGCTATTGGTCTTGTTTTTCTATAATACAGTTTTTCTCGATTGGTTTGGCTAATTTCTTGAAACTGAGATGACATTCCTCAAGCTTTAAGGTAAATTGGCCAAACAGACTTACACTTCTTCAAAACATTTCAGATAACCAGCAAAATGTCATATGTCTCCCAAAACGTTCATCCTTGCATCAAAATGAAGTCACTCTCCCATATAAATAGTCAGCACCATAAAAATAGCATAGATCCTTCTCAATTGCTTTGGCACATTGTCATTAATTTCATACTTCTGTCAAAATGAACTGGACGGTGAAGCACAACTGCATGGATCCAACATCACATGCTCATATCGCTCCAAAAATACTTCACCTATGTGTCAAAACTAAATTCTCCTCACACAAATCATCAGTGCCCCCAAAATGCATTGTCACTTTGGCATTGTGTAAGTACTATAAGTCAAAATGCTTAGACATTTTGTCATTATAGGTCTAGCTACACCACACACACTGCACTCATTCTGCCAAGGAAATTGTAACTATTTTTATTCACACATAAAGTAAATTTCACGCATTAGAGAACCTAAAAGGAAAATGTATACAGTATTCTGTAAAAAAAATCAAAATCAAAATTGTATCATGTCACTGCAATCGGCACATTGGCGCCCCCTAAGCTTGCTGAGAAGGTGCCATGCACAGAAGTAGCGTGACTCTCTGCCTTGGGGGTGGGGGGGGGGGCAAAGAGGTGGTCTTGCCCGGGGAGTAAAACACTGTAGAACCACCACTGAGCATGGTGTTCGCAAACTCTCCACCTGCAAGCGGAGAAAAACTCCTCAATAGGATTGAGTAACTGAGAATATGGTGGTAGTAACATATGCATCCTTGGATGAGTGGTGGACCATGGCACGGTGGAAGTTCACATTTCCTCACACAATGACAAAGTGTGGTAGGTGGGGCCCTTCAAGACCCCTCTCATTTTCGGGGACTAAATCCATATAAAGACTATCCAGGAAAAGGAAGAGCTTCTGGGTGCTGTACGGGCCCAAGCTTGCAATGTGTGTGGCCACACCATTTTCAGATGTGGCCGCACACATTGTAATATTTCCCTCTCACTGACCCGGGACGTCCACTGTGGCCCGTGGCCCAAGGATGTTTCGGCTTGAAACTAGCTTCATCAACAAATAAGATTGTTGTCATGAATTTATGACATGCTCCAAAAAATGTATACTATATTGTATTATATCCTTAACTAATTTTGACAATTGAACAGACTATTCTGCATATGATGACTTAAACAATGAAGTTGCGCTGACATGTTTTGAAGAGAATGACCATTACACTGAGAAACGACTAATTGGAATAGATCGTCAAGATCAATGCATTTGGAAAATGTGCTAAATGTGGGCTAATTGTGTTACAGTTTTTCTCAGTCGCTTTGGTACTTTTCTCACAACACTATTAACATTTGCGCAGCATTTAGTGCATTTCTCAAAACAGTTAGTGCAAACTGCAAAACCTAGTGGATAACCTGCAAAAGCAAGTCACTTGCTCAAAATGGATAGTCAATTCCTCAAAAGCAAGTATTCATGTCAATGAAACTGCCAGTGTCATCAAAATGAGAAGTCTTGACATCATGTTTATGAACAAGATAGTCAAATGGCTTTGTCATGTTTTCATTATGACAATTACTTCTCTTAGTGTTTTCCAATGCAGGAAAAAAAGGTTAGAACTCATTGACACTACCTGAAAATGCTCAAGACAGCACTATACACTACCTGTACAGCCATTTTACGTAAAACTACAGTAAACAGTACACGTTGCTGTAAGTAGGGGAGTGAGTACAAGACACTGAATACGTACATTTCCTATTTTTACTGTATATGCTCTTTGCAATTCTACAGCATTGTGCAAAAGAAAAATACAATACAGTCACTTATTTAGAACAAACATAAGAAACACCCTTTTGGTAGAGCTGTGCACAAATGTGAACAACATACGTAACAGTACATATTGTAACTGAAAATAGGTAAATCATTCTGGCACATGCAGACGTTCCTGTCTGTCTAGCCATATATTTTCATCTACATCACAACGGATATCATCCCTTGCAATGCAGCGAGAAAAGTGTCTCCTGGAGTGGTAAATCCACCGTCTGCATGACTCTGCTGCAGCAAAGCAGACCATTTACAGTGCTGAACATTAGAGTATACATACAAGACATGTTTTACCTGTACATACTGGTGACGGCTGAACTAATAGTTATGAGAATTTACATTCTGATCTGAGAAAAGCACCAACGCAACTGAGAAAAACTGTAATACTTCACACACCTCCTTGTGAGTAAAAGCTTAAGTTCACCTGAGAGCAACTGTTCAATTTAGGAGACATTTCCAGCAAAAAAAAAAGAAAGAAAGGTATAAAATTTGCTTGACAGAATTTGATAACTAGTTCAACAATTTTGTATGTAATGACTCAAGCAATAAAACTAAGACTATTAGTTTTATTGGGAATGACTATTCAGCATCCACAAGTACAGTTCATTTTGACTCACATGACATAAGCAAATGAAAATGTTAAAAAACAACATTGTATTGTATAAAAGCAACTGACACATGTCCAAAAGCATTGGCAATTTGTTCAGAGGAAGGAGAAATTGCTATTATGAGGTGCACAAATGACTAAATGTTGTGGAGGTTGAACTAATAGTTATGAGAATTTACTTTCTGATCTGAGAAAAGCACCAAAGCAACTGAGAAAAACTGTAACTGTAGGTAAGTGTACATAACCATTTGCAAAGATGCACTAGACACTTGAGACATGTACAAAGCATTTATAAATTTGATGAAAGCAATGAGAAATGCCATTCTGTTGTGACAAAATGCAAGTTGGTTTGGGGATTTGTCCATGTTGTTTTGAGAATGTCATCTCAGTTTCAAAAAATGAGCCAAACCGATAGAGAAAAACTGTAATAGATTTATCATGTACTATTGTCCTTTATCAAACACAATGCAGCATTGGAAGGAGAACTTGGCACAGAAACACTGAGATTTCAAACTGCTTTATTGATCCCTATGATCCCTTATTACAGTTTTTCTGTTATGTACACTTACCTACAGTTACAGTTTTTCTCAGTCGCTTTGGTGCTTTTCTCAGATCAGAAAGTAAATTCTCATAACTATTAGTTCAACCTCCACAACATTTAGTCATTTGTGCACCTCATAATAGCATTTTCTCCTTCTCCTTTGTGCACCTCATAATAGCATTTTCTCCTCCCTCCTTTCTTATGTTGTTCACATTTGTGCACAGCTCTACCAAAAGGGTGTTTCTTATGTTTGTTCTAAATAAGTGACTGTAGTGTATTTTTCTTTTGCACAATGCTGTAGAATTGCAAAGAGCATATACAGTAAAAATGTGAAATGTACGTATTCAGTGTCTTGTACTCACTCCCCTAACTACAGCAACGTGTAACTTGCAACTAAAATGGCTGTACAGGTAGTGTATAGTGCTATCTTGAGCATTTTCAGGTAGTGTCAATGAGTTCTAACCTTTTTTTGCATTGGAAAACACTAAGAGAAGTTACTGTCATAATGAAAACATGACAAACCCATTTGACTATCTTGTTCATAAACAAGATAACAAGACTTCTCATTTTGATGACACTGGCAGTTTCATTGACATGAATACTTGCTTTTGAGGAATGGACTATCCATTTTAAGCAAGTTACATGCTTTTGCAGGTTATCCACTAGGTTTTGCAGTTTGCACTAACTGTTTTGAGAAATGCACTAACTGCTGCGCAAATCTTAATACTGTTGTGAGAAAAGTACCAAAGCGACTGAGAAAAACTGTAACACAATCAGCCCACATTTACCCCATTTTCCAAAGGAATAGATCTTGCCGATCTTTTCCAATTAGTTGGTTCTCAGTGTAATGGTTGTTCTCTTCAAAACATGTCAGCACAATTCCATTGTATTCCTTGTAGACTATTCTGCATATATAATCATATGCAGAATAGTCTACTCAATTTTCAAAATTAACTAGGCCTATGCAGTCGTCTTCGACTGCTAAAGGTATATCCCCGAAACGCGATGCTTCAAAGCCCCCAACATTCAAAATCTAATCAGTTCATGAATCTACCCTAGAACATTGAAACACCAAATCTGGGAGAAATCCATCCACCCAGTCAGAAGTTATGGGCCAAACGCTCCGCGTTTCGGGGATATAATAAATATAATACAATATAGTATACATTTTTTGGAACATGTCATAAATTTATGACAGTAAGGTGAATAGGTGACAGGTAAAATCAGGTGTTGACTAATGACGGAGGAGTTTCCCACATCGCAGCGGTCTAATCTAACAGTTAGTCCGTGATGCAGTCTTCCAAGACAATGCCATCTACCAAAATGTCAACTCCATCAGCATAGATAGGGTACTGAAGAAGACCCAAATGACCATGAAACAAATCTACAGGGTGTGGGCCCGTACAACACCCAGAAGCTCCTCCTTTTCCTGGAATGTCTTTATATGGATTTAGTCCCCAATGAGAGGGGTCTCGAAGGGCCCCACCTACCACAGTTTGTCATTGTGTAAGACAATGTGAACTTTCACCATGCCATGGTTCACCACTCATCCAAGGATTCATAATGTGTTAACACCACCATATTCTCCATTCCTCAATCCAATTGAGGAGTTTTTCTCCGCATGCAGGTGCAGAGTTTACGAACATCACACTCAAGATCAGAGGTCCCTGCTCAATGCGATGGATGCTGCTTGAGAGGACATTACTGCTGATCAGTGTAGGGGATGGCTCAGATATTCAGTGTGAATAATTCTGAAGCTTTACGAACACATTATAACCCTTCATGAAAGTGTTCATAGTGTCTTACAGTTTTTCTCCATTGCTTTGGCTCATTTCTTGAAACTGAGATGACATTCTCAACATACAGTTTTTCTCCATCGGTTTGGTTCATTTTTTGAAACTGAGATGACATTCTCTAAACAACATGGACAAATCCCCAAACCAACTTGCAGTTTGTCACAACAGAATGGCATTTCTCATTGCTTTCATCAAATTTCAAATGCTTTGTACATGTCTCAAGTGTCTAGTGCATCTTTGCAAATGGTTATGTACACTTACCTACAGTTAACACAATCAGCTCACAATTAGCACATCTATTCCAATTAGTTGGTTCTCAGTGTAATGGTCATTCTCTTCAAAACATGTCAGCGCAACTTCATTGTATAAGTCATCATATGCAGAATAGTCTGCTCAATTGTCAAAATTAGTGAAGGATATAATACAATGTAGTATACATTTTTGGAACATGTCATAAATTCATGAGTCAGGTGAATAGGTGACAGGTGAAATCAGGTCTTGACTAACGAAGGACGAGTTTCCCACATCACAGATGTCAAATCTAACAGTTAGTCCGTGATGCAGTCTTCCAAGACAATGCCATCTTCCAAAACGTCAACTCCATCAGCATACTGACAATAGACCAGGTACTGAAGAAGAACCAAATGACCATGAAACACTATCTACAGGGTGCCATTCGATAGGAATACGGACAGACTGAAAGAACTGTGGTACCAGGTAATTCAATTATTTGTTGTTTATCATTGTAGCCTATAACTACACTATGCAGAGGGGGGTTTTCAGTATCCTCTTTACCTTCGAAATCTAGATTTACAGTATCTGACCACAGCATTTTGCCTAAGAACTGTATCAGAACACTGTCATCAGTATTTCTCCCTTCTCTTTGTGTCAAATACTACCTGCAGTACCTCTGCATAGATCTGTACTCCAGGTTTGGAACCACTGCAGTGGGTTATATTGACTTTGTGAAGATATTACCGCTGTGTATGACCCATCTATATGACTGAGTAGTTTTTATTTTTTGTAGAGAATAATGGCATTGGAGGGAAATGAAACACCTCACATCCTCTTATTTGTTGATGAGGCTGGTTTCAACCTGGCCAAGGGCCACAGGCGTGGCTGAAACATCCTTGGCCCACGGGCCACAGTGGACGTCCCGGGTCAGTGAGCGGCACCTTCTCAGCAAGCGATTGTGCCTGCAGTTCACTTAGGGGTCATTACAGTGATATGATACAATTTTTATTTTGATTTTTTTTACAGAATACTGTATACATTTTCCTTTTAGGTTCTCTAATGCAGGAAATTTACTTTATGTGTGAATAAAAAATAGTTACAATTTCCTTGGCAGAATGAGTACAGTGTGTGTGGTGTAGCTGTGGTGTAGTCATAATGACAAAATGTCTAAGCATTTTGACTTGCAGTGATTACACAATGCCAAAGGGACAATGCATTTTGGGAGCACTGACTATTTGTGTGAGAAGAGAATTTAGTTTGGACACATGGGTAAACTGTTTTTGGAGAGATATGAGCATTTGCAGGTGATCCGTGTAGTTGTGCTGAACCATCCAGTTAGTTTTGACAAAAGTACTAAATGAGCGAAAATGAGCCAAAGCAATTGAAAAGGATCTTTTTCATTTTCATGGTATTGACTATTTACATGGGAAATGGATTTTATTTTGAAGAATGAATGAACAGTTTTTAGAGACATATGACATTTTGCTGGTTATCTGAAGTGTTGCGCAAAACTGTAAGATTGTTTGGCCAAATGACCTTATAGTTATAGGAATGTCATCTCAGTTTCAAGAAATGAGCCAAACCCATGGAGAAAAACTGTAATAAATGCACTGTGAAATGTTCTTACCTCAGTCTGTTGAATGTATGGTCAGGATCCTGTATTAAATCTGTGAGGAGCTTCACTCCAGAGTCTCCAGGGTTGTTTCCTCTCAGGTCCAGCTCCTGCAGGTGTGAGGGGTTTGATTTGAGAGCTGAGGCCAGAGCAGCATATCCTTCTCCTGTTACACCACAGTCTGACAGCCTGGGGAGACGACAAAGGTCCATTGTCTGATGTTGTTCATCATTACACTGCTTATCAAAGTGATGCAGAAAGGGTCACTGAACTGAATGGGCCATTCTCATATTTAGAGGTCTGATATTTCTGCACAACAGAGGCTGTGGTGTATAGCACACCATTGCTCTGGGGTACAGCAGAAGACAGAGGGCATTGCCATGAAATACGCCCCTTCAGGGTGATTCAAGACTCATCCCACATCCCCCTGTCTAGGGCCACCCATGACACTGACATTGCTGTTGTAGATTATACCATGTATAACTATTACATTACATTACACTTAGCAGATGCTTTTATCCAAAGCGACTTACAGGTAAGAAAAAAAGGTAACAGAGGTGTAATCCCATGAAATTACTACTAATGCTGCAACATGTCTGTTGTTTAAAACCATCCTGTTGGTAAATCCCTCTGAGTACTGAGCTCCTCTGATTCCTGTAGACCAGGGCTCACAAACTCATGGGTGTGTGTCAAGTGCTGGTGTCAGGATTCAGCCAGTTAGTTACTGTTTAGTAGCTACATATGTGCTCAGGCCAGGCAATTCCTTTTTATTTCTTTGCAATATAAATAAGTTGATTATGTTTTTAATTAGTGTTAATGCAAGAAAAAAACTGTGCTGAATGTATAGCGCTATATATATATAATATGCTAGACTACAGTTTGTATTTGTTTTTGTTAAATATGCAGGAACTATAAATAAATTGAATAATTACACTATTTGTTTGAATGTTGGCCTTTCTATGACTTGACGATGTCATCAGTGGCCCTTGGCCAATATGACGATGAGACCCCTGCACCTGTCGTACATTATCCCCTACATATCCTTCTCATGCCATGACGTTACTACTAAGGCTGCAACATGTATAAAATGCATCCTGTTTTTAACTCCCAATGAATACTGAGCTCCTCAGATTCCTGTAAACTAAGGACATGACTTGGAATAAGTCTTCTATTTAAAACAAAACAAGTGCAATAATTTAAGTGAGTTTTCATCACTGAAAACAAAAATCTTTACATAATTCAGGAATTTTACACTGATGCGTGATATATTGTTTTCCAGTTTTCAACAATATGCACATTTTGGCTGAAGTCAAGAAACCACCAAGCCAACACCACCAAATTGAATCATCTGTTCCCACTGATAGCAGCGCTTGTCCACTGATATTGCGATTATGTTTGTTCCTCATTCACCTAATTTCATCATCTGTTTTTTATTGTGCCATTATCAACGTTTTGTGAAAGTTTCATTGAAATTTGTTCATGACTTCAAGTTATTGCGATAACAGACAAACAAGAGCGAAAACATAAAATCCTTGCTGGAGGTAATACATGTGTTTTAACTCAAAGTACTTTAGTATGAAAATGTCTAACCTCAGTGTCTCCAGTGCACAGTTTGGGTTCTTCAGTCCACTACACAGGTTTTGGACTCCGACGTCTCCAATGTGGTTGTCACTGAGATCCAGTTTTCTGAGCTTTGACGATTGTTCGCAGAGGATGGACGCTAGTGTTGTACAGCTCTCTTCAGTGAGGCTACAGCTATCGACCCTGGAGGGGAAAACAGCAACCAGTGACTAGAAGCGCTATTTAAAAAGAACTCTGCTGTTGTCTGTATATTAGTGCTACGCTCTGAAAAACAACAAATAAGATGCTTCATATAACAGAGCCCATCATTTGTTAAGCCTACCATTTGTTAACATTGTACTTACAAAGCGGTTTGGGATTCCTCCACTACTGGCTTCAGCCTCAGCAGAGCTTCATCAGACCTCACATACTTCTTCAGATCAAACACATCCAGCTTCTGATCTGATGTCAGCAGCACAAACACTAGAGCTGACCACTGGCCAGGTGAGAGCTGGGCTTCAGAAAGTGTCCCTGCACTCAGGAAGGTCTGGATCTCCTCCTCTAAGGAGTTGTCATTCAGTTCATTCAGACAGTGGAAGAGGTTGATCACCCTCTCTGATGAAGAGACCTCCCTGATCTTGTCTTTAATGTAACTGACTGTTTTATCATTGGCCATCTGTTTTTGTCTTCTCTGTAATAGGCCATGCAGGAGAGTCTGATTTGACTCCAGAGAGAGGCCAAGAAGAAAGCGGAGGAAGAGGTCAAAGCGTCCATCTTCATAAGCCAAAGCTTTGTCCACAGCACTCTTATGCAAGCTGATCATGGATTTTCCCATTAGAGGTGCACGCTTTATGGATATTATGTTTCTCCTTTCAACTGCCATCATCAAAAATGCATACAAAGCGGCAAGAAACTCCTGGATGCTGAGATGCACAAAGCAGAACACTGTTTCTTGAAAAATCCCTGATTCTTCTCGGAAGATCTGGGTGCACATCCCAGAGCATACTGCTGCCTTTTTGGCATCAATGCCACACTCTCTGAGGTCTTCTTCATAAAAGATCAGATTGCCCTTCTCTAACTGTTCAAAGGCCAGCTTTCCGAGATCGAAGATAAGCTTATGGTTCCATTGTGGCTCAAGGTCATGCACATTGTCAAATTTGCTGCTTGTCTGCCTGGTTTGAAAAATAAGAAAATATGTGTACATCTCCGTCAAAGTCTTGGGAATCTGTGTGTGTCCTGAGGAATAAATCTTCTCAAGAACAGTTGCAGCAATCCAGCAAAACACAGGTATGTGGCACATGATGTGGAGGCTTCTTGATGATTTAATGTGTGAAATGGTTCTGCCTGCAACACTCTTATCATTGATCCTCTTCCTGAAGTACTCTTCTTTTTGTGAGTCCTTAAACCCTTGCACTTCTGTGACCAGGTCAACACACTCGGGAGGAATCTGACTGGCTGCTGCTGGTCGAGAGGTTATCCAAAGTAGAGCAGAGGGGAACAGATTACCCTTGATGAGATTTGTCAAGAGTACATTCAATGATTTGACAACGCTCACATCAGTCAAACTTTCATTTGTCTGAAAGTTTAGTTGGAGTCGACACTCATCCAGACCATCAAAGACAAACAACATTTTATATGTCTTCTGGTCGCCAAAAGTTAACTTCTTCACTTCTGGAAAAAAGTGGTGAAGAAGGTCCATCAAAGAGTGCTCTTTGTCTTTCATAAGGTTGAGCTCCCGAAAGCACAGTGGGAAAATGAAATTGATCTCTTTGTTTTCATTTCCCTCAGCCCAGTCCAGGATGTACTTGTGCACAGAGACAGTTTTGCCAATGCCAGCCACGCCCTTCGTGATAACTCTTCTGATTGGTTTGTCTTGGCCAGGTAAGGGCTTAAAGATGTCAGCACATTTGATTGGTTTCTCCTGTCCAGGTGGTCTCTTGGATCTGGACTCAATCTGCCTGACTTCATGCTCCTTATTTAATTTCCCACTTCCTCCCTCTGTGATGTAGACCTCTGTGTAGATCTTTTCTAGCTGAACAGAACTTCCTTGTTTGGCTATTCCTTCAAACACAGTCTGGTACTTGTTCTTGAGACTTCTTTTCAAGTCATTCTGACAAACTACATTCTGCTCATCTAGGTTAAAAACAAATGAAACAAAGTTTTGCAAACCACTGACAGAGAAAACAACAAAAAACAAAGGACACAAAAATGAAAACAAATAATACATGAATCTTTTTTTCTACTTCAGGTCCTATAGCAATTTCATTTCAATAACAGAGAAGAAGAATTCTTACTTTCATTCAGTTTGTCGGCAAGCTCACATAGCTCCATCTTAGAGAGGAAGTGCAGTACCATCTTGAGAACTCCTTCTCTGGCATCGCTCTCATCTTCTGCTTTCATCTCAAAGTTTTCATTGTAGTCTGGACTCAGAATCTGCTTAAATCTCTGCAGCTCATTCTTTAAAAAGGTGATGATCTTCTCCTCGAGCACCTAAAGCACACAGCACACATGCCCTTTTAGAGCTGCATTTACTGTCATTTGGTCATTGAAATCCTGCTGTTTGGCTGATCAGTACCAAATAGACATTCTGGTACTAAAAATCATAGCTCTTTTTAAATTTCCCAGCACATTTGATCAGGCTGAAAAAATTGAAAAAAAGAAGTGTATCGGTTGGCCTCATGTTACACATAACAATGTTAAATCACCCTTTGTACACACTGAAATTATATACTGAATATTATATATTTTACTCCCCTGACCATCATCTCATTTGAAAGTAAATATAAATACAGAAATAAATACAGAAATAAATGAATAAATAAATAAATAAATACTGCACCTTAAGGGCTATATTTCAAAAGTGATGCAAAAGTGTTTGACTAAAAAAAAAACTTATAGTATAAAGACTAAACTTTATTTTTAGTTTTATGTTGCAATGGTAGAGTGGAAGAATATAGGCAGGTCATCAGGGTTTAAACAGTACACAAAATTAATATAGTATTCAAAAAAAAAAGTATATATATACGCACACAGTATTCCAGTAGTTTTATAGTTTTTAACGGTACAATTTTTCAATTAGTCTAATATACTGTAGTCTGCTGCATTAGTTTCAGTGTCAGTAAATGTACAGCACTAATCTATTTTGTGAGATTTCCTATTACAGTTTTTCTCCATGGGTTTGGCTCATTTCTTGAAACTGAGATGACATTCCTACAACTATAAAGTCATTTGGCCAAACATTCTTACAGTTCTGCGCAACACTTCAGATAACCAGCAAAATGTCATATGTCTCCAAAAACTGTTAATTTATTCTTCCATATAAAATCCATTTCCCATTTAAATAGTCAACACCATAAAAATTACACAGATCCTTCTCAATTGCTTTGGCTCATTTTCACTCATTCAGTACTTTTGTCAAAACTAACTGGATGGTTCAGCACAACTACATGGATCACCTGCAAATGCTCATATCTCTCCCAAAACAGTTTACCCATGTGTCAAAACTAAATTTCCTTCTCAAATAAATAGTCAGTGCCCCCAAAATGCATTGTCCCTTTGGCATTGTGTAAGCACTGCAAGTCAAAATGCTTAGACATTTTGTCATGACTACACCACAGCTACACCACACACACTGCACTCATTCTGCCAAGGAAAATGTAACTATTTTTATTCACACATAAAGTACATTTCACGCATTAGAGAACCTAATAGGAAAATGTATACAGTATTCTGTAAAAAAAATCAAAATGAAAATTGTATCATGTCACTGCAATTGGCACATTGGCGCCCCCTAAGTGAACTGCAGGCGCCATCGCTTGCTGAGAAGGTGCTGTGCACAGAAGTAGCGTGACTCTCTGCCCTGGGGGGGGGGGGGGGGGGGGGTCTTGCTCGGGGAGTAATACACTGTCTACTCTCATACTCTCATTTTCGGGGACTGAATCCATATAAAGACAGTCCAGGAAAAGGAGGAGTTTCGGGGTGCTGTACGAGCCCAAGGTTGCAATGTGTGTGGCCACACCATTTTCAGATGCGGCCGCACACATTGTAATATTTCCCTCTCACTGACCCGGGACGTCCACTGTGGCCCAGAATGTTTTGGCCGTGCCTGTGGCCCTTGGCCAGGTTGAAACCAGCCTCATCAACAAATAAGAGGATGTGAGGTGTTTCATTTCCCTCCAATGCCATTATTCTCTACAATATAACCAAATCCTACAAAATAAAACCAACTCAGTCATATAGATGGGTCATACACAGCGGTAATATCTTCACAAAGTCAATATAACCCACTGCAGTGATTCCAAACCTGGAGTACAGACCTATGCAGAGGTACTGCAGGTAGTATTTGACACAAAGAGAAGGGAAAAATACTGATGACAGTGTTCTGTTACAGTTCTTAGGCAAAATGCTGTGGTCAGATACTGTAAAGCTAGAAGGTAAAGAGGATAATGAAAGCCCCCCAAAATTGGAACCTCTGTGTAACCTAGCTTTGCAATTAAGCAAGACTGAATTACAGTAAATATATATCAGAAGTGCTAATACTAAGTCTTTGGACCTGGATATCAGAAGAAACTAAATTCGCAGGGAGCCAATGAAGAGCAACAATGATGAGACAACACAGATAATACTTCGTTTGAGTTACAGTAATACTCGTATATTGTATGTATACAAATAGTATGAATAACCCAAGCAAATAATAAAATAAAAATAGTGTGCACACCATGAAAAAAGAAATAAATTCAGGGCCCTTAAATGAAATAAAAAATGGTAAAAACTTATATGAAGTGTATAGATAGTTGGAAAGTTCACTTGAAGGGACGGCTCAGCATCAGGGTGACTGGATTGATCCGGGACCATAGTTGCAGTTCAAACAGTCGTGAACTAAACCAAAAAAAAAAACCTGACCGTTGATCGATGGATGAATATCGCCGTAGGTCTCTAGGTGAATGGGGCAGTTTGACGATTTCTTGTGGTTAATTGGTTCTCTGGGGGGATGTTATAATACTTGTTGTCTTCTTTTATACGGTTATGTAGATGTTTTTTCAAAGTTTTTTCAGTAGCTGTATCAGATAGATAGGTGACGGCTCTTGATGATGTTAACGGCTAACGTAACTTAACGGCTATGTTTAGTTCTGCAGCGAACGAGTCCGAACGTGGTTTGCGTAGCCTCTGATTGGCTGCTGATGTTACGCAGCTAGTTGGATGGAACGAGTAAATGTTTCAAAATAAAAGTATCTACCCTGTGTATTCTGTGGATTGTATGTAGTGTGTGGGTAGTGTACTGGGTAGTTTACTCTGTGTGTGCGTGTATCTGTGTGCGTGCGTGTGTATGTGTGTCTTTAACCCCTGGTTACATCTGCATAGTGTAGTTATAGGCTACAATGATAAACAACAAATAATTCAATTACCTGGTGCCACAGTTCTTTCACTCTGTCTGTGTTCCTATCGAATGGCACCCTGTAGATAGTGTTTCATGGTCATTTGGTTCTTCTTCAGTACCTGGTCTATTGCCGATATGCTGATGGAGTTGACGTTTTGGAAGATGGCATTGTCTTGGAAGACTGCATACATCACGGACTAACTGTTAGATTGGACATCTGCGATGTGGGAAACTCGTCCTTCATTAGTCAAGACCTGATTTCACCTGTCACCTATTCACCTGACTGTCCTGAATTAATGACATGTTCCAAAAAATGAATATTATGTTGTATTATATCCTTCACTAATTTTGACAATTGAGCAGACTATTCTGCATATGATGACTTATACAATGAAGCTGCGCTGACATGTTTTGAAGAGAATGACCATTACACTGAAAACCAACTAATTGGAATAGATTGGCAAGATCAATTCATTTGGAAAATGTGCTAAATGTGGGCTGATTGTGTTAACTGTAGGTAAGTGTACATAACCATTTGCAAAGATGCACTAGACACTTGAGACATGTACAAAGCATTTGAAATTTGATTAAAAGCAATGAGAAATGCCATCTTGTTGTGACAAACTGCAAGTTGGTTTGGGGATTTGTCCATGTTGTTATGAAAATGTCATCTCAGTTTCAAAAAATGAGCCAAACCGATGGAGACAAACTGTAACATAGGACATGTCTGTAATGACCAGCACTTATGTAGTTGTTATATTGGTTATATTGGTTATATTATATACAAATGATTGGTGAATACAGTTTAGTGTAGTTGGTCCAAGTTATGAAAACATCAGCTTGAATACTGAATAGAAATCTGTAGATGTAAATTAACCATCCAGAATCCCTTACCTTAAAAATACGAGGTAGATCCCGTTGCTTATCCTGACCACTGGTATCTTGTTCACATCCTATCTCTTGTTCTCTGTCAATAGGATAAAGCAAGGATAAAGCAAAACGTAAGACCACTTCCATTCTCTGATCTCATCATCTTTTAGCATTTACCATAATTGATCAACATGACAGAACATTTCCTGCAGCTTTAAGACTTAATGCTATTCACTCGACCAATAAACAAATCGTGATACGTTCAGAAACATAATGAGAAATGAAAGTTGTTCTGAGTGGTCAGTGAGTCTATTATGTCAGTGGGAGCTAAGGCGAAAGATCTGCCAGGGAGACTCGATTTGGTCCTGCTAAACCAATCAATCTTTCCCGTAGTCCTTTAAAGGTTTTTGGTTGGTTGTACTTCTTGCTTTTGGTGTTGGAGATCCTTTTACAATGTTTATTCATTTTCTTGCGGCCAATGGGATATTTTATTTAAAATTGTTCCGTCTAGCTCTGCTCTCTGCTAGACTAGGCCGACTTTGATGCCTCCTCCTTCACCCCTCCAGCCACCGTCACATTCAACTTCATCTTGCCCATCGAGTCTTTTTGACACAAGTAATGTTTTTCTGTGATAGCAAAGATTACTTTTGGTATTAAAAGAAAGTATATAAATAGTAAAATAGTTAATAATCGTTAAGATAGATGAGGAGCGCACAACAAAGCAGCCATTCGTAGCACCATCCTTAGCTGTAACAAAAAAGACTACTAGCTACTTTCGGTTTCTGGTGAGCATCAAAAACGTTTTATTTTCATTTTAAATTCTCCGTAGTGACATTTTCTGCACCACTTTCATTTTACGTATATAAAAATATCTTTAAGACATCTTCAAATGTTCAAATCTTGCAATTTTATATCAGTAACATGGAACTACACTAAATAATCACACAATCTTTTTGTTTTTTGATTTGTGGGCTTCAGTTGGGGGTTGAGTGCTGAAGTTTCTACAGCCTACCTGTCCCCTTCCGCCATGTCAGGGGGGTACTCTTTCGATCTGTCACTCCTCATGGATGGAGCACTGGACACAGCAGACCCCGGTCCCTTCCTGGAGAACCTGTCAGAATGCCGGATTAAAGCATACAGAGATTTCAGACCAGGACAACTTTTTGGTTTTTAGTTTACACTTACTAAAATAATAACACGCCATTTGGTTTTCTAATGTATTTGTGTATTTGTATGTAAGTTTACATACAATTTTTACTATCAATTGATATAAGTGTATACAATGATTTGACTGTGCTACTTCAACATAATATGCTTGTTATTTTGTTTTACTATGTTGTTTTGATTGTAATTTGGTGTTTTTATAGCGTTGTACGTCACTCTGCAGAAACTGTAACTGATCAAAAATAAAAGGCTTCTGCTGAAACTTGACCATAAGCACTAGAATCTTCATAGTTCTTACCACAAACCTTTACGTGTCCAGCAGAAACTTTCTCAAGATCTCCAGAAAAGAATTTAATCAGAATTTCATTAAATAATTACAAAATCAGAAGACAGCATGATAGAGTCAAAATGGTGATTCCCCTATCACCCCAAGCCCAGTGTTTCCTCAAGCTTCACTACAAACGTTCCACCAGCTTCATGACGGTGAACTAGTCACACCTGTAAACTCCCCACCAGCTCAGCTGAACTGCACTGCATTGTGGGCTTCAGTTGGGGGTTGTGCTGAAGTTTCTACAGCCTACCTGTCCCCTTCCGCCATGTCAGGGGGGTACTCTTTCGATCTGTCACTCCTCATGGATGGAGCGCTGGACACAGCAGACCCCGGTCCCTTCCTGGAGAACCTGTCAGAATGACGAATTAAAGCATACAGAGATTTCAGACCAGGACAACTTTTTAGTTTTTAGTTTACACTTACTAAAATAATAACCCGCCATTTGGTTTCCTAATGTATTTGTGTATTTGTATGTAAGTTTACATACAATTTTTACTATCAACTGATATAAGTGTATGCAATGATTTGACTATGCTACTTCAACATAATATGCTTGTTATTTTGTTTTACTATGTTGTTTTGATTGTAATTTGGTGTTTTTATAGCGTTGTACGTCACTCTGCAGAAACTGTAACTGATAAAAAATAAAAGGCTTCTGCTGAAACTTGACCATAAGCACTAGAATCTTCATAGTTCTTACCACAAACCTTTACGTGTCCAGCAGAAACTTTCTCAAGATCTCCAGAAAAGAATTTAATCAGAATTTCATTAAATAATTACAAAATCAGAAGACAGCATGATAGAGTCAAAATGGTGATTCCCCCATCACCCCAAACCCAGTGTTTCTTCAAGCTTCACTACAAACATCCCACCAGCTCAGCTGAGCTGCACTGCATTGTGGGCTTCAGTTGGGGGTTGAGTGCTGAAGTTTCTACAGCCTACCTGTCCCCTTCCGCCATCTCAGGGGGGTACTCTTTCGATCTGTCACTCCTCATGGATGGAGCGCTGGACACAGCAGACCCCGGTCCCTTCCAGGAGAACCTGTCAGAATGACAGATTTCATTGCAGGACAACTTTTTAGTTTTTAGTTCATACAGGGTGGGCCAAAAATACCAGACACATTTTAAATGCTTAGATCTTGGAATCTAAAAATGACAGAGTCACAAACATTTTCACTGGAAAGCTGACATTCAGGGGTTTTTCATACATAGGTTAATTTCTCTGGACACTACAATAGACCCTGTCTCTTCCTGGAGTACCTGCTAGAATGACGGGTAAAAGCATACACACATTTCAGAGGAGGACAACAAGTTCACTTTTTTAGTTTTTAGTTTGCACTTAGAAAAAAATAAATGGCCAGTTATTATTTCACTAAAATGTATTTGTATGGAACTTTACATACCATTTTTTACTAGCAACTGATATAAGTGTATGTAATGATTTGATTATACCACTTCCACATAATGTTTGTTTTTTTTAACTAGCTGGGTATTTTGATTAGTTTATAATTTGGTGTTTCATAGCATTGTATGACACTAAATAATTACAAAATCAGAAGACAGAATGATTGAGTCAAAATGGTGATTGCCAGCACTCAGTCACATTCATGTGTAAGAGATCCACCCTCCATAAACATACAGTATGTTACAAAAGTGAGTACACCCCTAACATTTTTGTACTTTTTCTATTATATCTTTCCATATATCTTTCCATTTCACTTAGGGGTGTACTCACTTTTGTTGCCAGTGGTTTAGAAATGAATGGTTGTGTGTTGAGTTATTTTGAGGGTACAGCAAATTTGCACTGTTATATAAGCTGTACACTGCCTACTTTACGTTGTAGAAAAGTATGATATCTTTAGACTTCTCTCATGGAAAGATATAATAGAAAAAGTACAAAAATGTTAGGGGTGTACTCACTTTTGTGACATACTGTATATTTTTATAGACAACACTTTTTATCTTTCTAATAGTGCCATGGATTATTAATTACAATTCCACAGGCACTATTACTTTTGAAATATTCCTTAAGGCTGTGCCAGCTCTTGAATGTGAAAAATGACAACAACGACATTGAAAGATGACTAAGTCCAACAACATGGTCTTGTGATTGTGCTAGTAGCTAAAATACCTTTGATCAGATGGTGTCTGCTCCTGGCTGAAGTCAGGCTTTAAGTCCCCACTCTTCATGGACATACAGCTCAGTGTAGGTGACTCTGGTCTCTTCTCCATGATTCTATAGAACAGCAAGAACACTAACATGTGACATGGAACACAACAACAAAGCTATGTTATGGAGAACATCTGGCTTTTCCTATCATGTGCGTTTGCAAGGTTGGGTTACTAAATTACATGGGAGGATTAAGCTTGAAGAAAGTGGTAAATCAAAGCTGAAAGAAAGCACAAAAAAATATTGCTACCGGGCGCATGATTGGACAAACTGAGGAAATATTTCATTCTATTAAAATAGTACCTTTCTCAGCAATTAACACATTTTGTAGTGAAAATTGCAAACTTTGGGACTTCCCTGGGCCTACACATGAAGATACATGCTATCATACTCATATCACAAAAAAGCTGGACAAATGAACATTTTCAGTTTTTCCCCAAATATTTTTGTTGTGGTTGCAGTCATTTATCTGGCGATGCAATCAGTCATTGAAAAAATAAAAATAAAATAAACCTGCCATATGTGGTACAGGATTAATATATATAATGTTTTAGTCTCTAGCAGGTTGAACATTTGAAACCAACAGAACATTGCAGCCTGAGAACCAAAACCACAAACGTTCAGCCTGCAACTTCCCGTGTGACAGTCTGTCAAACCTAGTTTTTCACATGACTTACAAGAAATAAGAAATGAATAGGAAATACCAAAAACATTAAGGTAGAACATGAGGATCAAATGCAAAAGGTAATATAATTAAATATAAAAGTTATCTTATTTAGAGATTAATAATTTACCTCTAGCAGTGGCAAATAATAAGTTTGATTTTCAAGAGAACTGCTAGAAAAATTACACACTAAATGTAAAGTGTACAGAATTAAGTATTACAAAGTGATTTTCATTTTTTTTTCTGGGTGAGACCTATGATAGAACATAGGGCATACGTTGTTTATGCAATATATAATATGTCTGTCATCCCAAGCTGCAGAAACTCATTTAATTGAGTTCAACAACCCTGCCCCATTGGCTGTATTTAGACATTGGTTAAAGGTGATTATCAGCAAAGGGGTGAAGAATTACTTTCTGCGTCCATCAGCTCCTCAAAACGTGTCGTTAAAGAAGTCTGTTATCAAGAGTAAGCCCCGTCTTCGACACTAACCATTTGAGCGCCATATTAGGTTCGAAGAAGACACTGTAAACTACGAAACTTACACACAAACATCTTCGGTAGGTACACAATTTCTCAAAAACGACGAGCAAAAACAGAGGGTCTGGAACTGCTGTGTAAAACAAAGTAAAGTACGAGGGGCTGGTTTACCAGGCTAATGTGTACCATCATAAGACTTTAAAGGGGTCCTTCCATCAAAAACCACTTTTAGTAGCTCTATTTACAATGTGGTGGGTCACAACAAGCAGTATATGCACGCAGCACTCCAAGACGTGAATTTGACCCTCATGGTTTTACTGGTCATTTAAGGGTCAAGCTAACCAAAACGAGCGGATCAGAGCAGGCTAAACCTATCTACGTCACTAGGTCGTCAGCCCCGCCCAGAGCCATGTGTGGCACGCCCACATCGCAGAGGAAGAACAGTGGACAGAAGCTAGGTGAGCAAAAGACAGTGAATTTGCCCAATCAGAAGTGCCTTATTGACACGTCATGGATATTCACGAGGGACACCGGAAAAGCCAGTCGTTCAACCACTAGACCTGTTCTAGCTTACAGAAAACAGCGTCAAGCAAGAGAACTAGGACATCATTTTTCACAGAAATGACGCACAATGCATTCAACCATAGTGGCGACACAGCAATATGAATAAAAATAACGATAGAAGTTGACCTTTAACACATCTTCAAATGTTAAAATTTTGCGGTGTTATATCAGTAACATGGAACTAAACTAAATAAACACAAAATCATAGTCAAAGTTGAAAGTGGTGATTCCCCTATTGGCCCAAGCACAGGAGATTTTAAATTGTCGTTGTAGAAAAGTATTATATCTTTAAACTTCTCCCATGAAAAGATATAATAGAAAAAGTACAAAAATGTTAGGGGTGTGCTCACTTTTGTGACATACTGTATATTTTTATAGACAACACTTTTTATCTTTCTAATAGTGCCATGGATTATTACAGTTTTTCTCAGTCACTTTGGTACTTTTCTCACAACACTATTAACATTTGCGCAGCATTTAGTGCATTTCTCAAAACAGTTAGTGCAAACTGCAAAACCTAGTGGATAACCTGCAAAAGCAAGTCACTTGCTCAAAATGGATAGTCAATTCCTCAAAAGCAAGTATTCATGTCAATGAAACTGCCAGTGTCATCAAAATGAGAAGTCTTGACATCATGTTTATGAACAACATAGTCAAATGGCTTTGTCATGTTTTCATTATGACAATTACTTCTCTTAGTGTTTTCCAATGCAGGAAAAAAAGGTTAGAACTCATTGACACTACCTGAAAATGCTCAAGACAGCACTATACACTACCTGTACAGCCATTTTACGTAAAACTACAGTACACGTTGCTGTAAGTAGGGCAGTGAGTACAAGACACTGAATACGTACATTTCCTATTTTTACTGTATATGCTCTTTGCAATTCTACAGCATTGTGCAAAAGAAAAATACAATACAGTCACTTATTTAGAACAAACATAAGAAACACCCTTTTGGTAGAGCTGTGCACAAATGTGAACAACATACGTAACAGTACATATTGTAACTGAAAATAGGTAAATCATTCTGGCACATCCAGACGTCCCTGTCTGTCTAGCCATATATTTTCATCTACATCACAACGGATATCATCCCTTGCAATGCAGCGAGAAAAGTGTCACCTGGAGTGGTAAATCCACCGTCTGCATGACTCTGCTGCAGCAAAGCAGACCATTTACAGTGCTGAACATTAGAGTATACATACAAGACATGTTTTACCTGTACATACTGGTGACGGCTGAACTAATAGTTATGAGAATTTACATTCTGATCTGAGAAAAGCACCAACGCAACTGAGAAAAACTGTAATACTTCACACACCTCCTTGTGAGTAAAAGCTTAAGTTCACCTGAGAGCAACTGTTCAATTTAGGAGACATTTCCAGCAAAAAAAAAAATAAAGAAAGGTATAAAATTTGCTTGACAGAATTTGATAACTAGTTCAACAATTTTGTATGTAATGACTCAAGCAATAAAACTAAGACTATTAGTTTTATTGGGAATGACTATTCAGCATCCACAAGTATAGTTCATTTTGACTGACATGACATAAGCAAATGAAAATGTTAAAAAACAACATTGTATTGTATAAAAGCAACTGACACATGTCCAAAAGCATTTGCAATTTGTTCAGAGGAAGGAGAAATTGCTATTATGAGGTGCACAAATGACTAAATGTTGTGGAGGTTGAACTAATAGTTATGAGAATTTACTTTCTGATCTGAGAAAAGCACCAAAGCAACTGAGAAAAACTGTAATAGTGTTGTAAGAAAAGTACCAAAGCGACTGAGAAAAACTGTATTTAGAACAAACATAAGAAACACCCTTTTGGTAGAGCTGTGCACAAATGTGAACAACATATGTAACAGTACATATTGTAACTGAAAATAGGCAAATCATTCTGGCACATGCAGACGTTCCTGTCTGTCTAGCCATATATTTTCATCTACATCACAACGGATATCATCCCTTGCAATGCAGCGAGAAAAGTGTCTCCTGGAGTGGTAAATTCACCGTCTGCATGACTCTGCTGCAGCAAAGCAGACCATTTACAGTGCTGAACATTAGAGTATACATACAAGACATGTTTTACCTGTACATACTGGTGACGGCTGAACTAATAGTTATGAGAATTTACATTCTGATCTGAGAAAAGCACCAACGCAACTGAGAAAAACTGTAATACTTCACACACCTCCTTGTGAGTAAAAGCTTAAGTTCACCTGAGAGCAACTGTTCAATTTAGGAGACATTTCCAGCAAAAAAAAATATAAAGAAAGGTATAAAATTTGCTTGACAGAATTTGATAACTAGTTCAACAATTTTGTATGTAATGACTCAAGCAATAAAACTAAGACTATTAGTTTTATTGGGAATGACTATTCAGCATCCACAAGTATAGTTCATTTTGACTGACATGACATAAGCAAATGAAAATGTTAAAAAACAACATTGTATTGTATAAAAGCAACTGACACATGTCCAAAAGCATTTGCAATTTGTTCAGAGGAAGGACAAATTGCTATTATGAGGTGCACAAATGACTAAATGTTGTGGAGGGTGAACTAATAGTTATGAGAATTTACTTTCTGATCTGAGAAAAGCACCAAAGCAACTGAGAAAAACTGTAATTACAATTCCACATGCAGTTCTAAGTATTAGTTTTGAAATATTCCTTAAGGCTGAGCCAGCTCTTGAATGTGAAAAATGACAACAACGACATTGAAAGATGACTAAGTCCAACAACATGGTCTTGTGATTGTGCTAGTAGCTAAAATACCTTTGCTCAGAGGATGTCTGCTCCTGGCTGAAGTCAGGCTTTAAGTCCCCACTCTTGATGGACACACAGCTCAGTGTAGGTGACTCTGGTCTCTTCTCCATGATTCTACAGAACAACAAGTACACTAACATGTGACATGGAACACAACAACGAAGCTATGTTTTGGAGAACATCTGGCTTTTCCTATCATGTGCGTTTGCAAGGTTGGGTTACTGAATTACATGGGAGGATTAAGCTTGAAGAAAGTGGTAAATCAAAGCTGAATGAAAGCACCAAAAAATATTGCTACCGGGCGCATGATTGGACAAACTTAGGAAATATTTCATTCTATTAAAATAGTACCTTTCTCAGCAATTAACACATTTTGTAGTGAAAATTGCAAACTTTGGGACTTCCCTGGGCCTACACATGAAGATACATGCTATCATACTCATATCACAAAAAAGCTGGACAAATGAACATTTTCAGTTTTTCCCCAAATATTTTTGTTGTGGTTGCAGGCATTTATCTGGCGATGCAATCAGTCATTGAAAAAATAAAAATAAAATAAACCTGCCATATGTGGTACAGGATATATATATTTAATGTTTTAGTCTCTAGCAGGTTGAACATTTGAAACCAACAGAACATTGCAGCCTGAGAACCAAAACCACAAACATTCAGCCTGCAACTTCCCGTGTGACAGTCTGTCAAACCTAGTTTTTCACATGACTTACAAGAAATAAGAAATGAATAGGAAATACCAAAAACATTAAGGTAGAACATTAGGATCAAATGCAAAAGGTAATATAATTAAATATAAAAGTTATTTGGAGATTAATAATTTACCTCTAGCAGTGGCAAATAATAAGTTTGATTTTCAAGACAACTGCTAGAAAAATTACACACTAAATGTAAAGTGTACAGAATTAAGTATTACAAAGTGATTTTCTTTTTTTTTTTATTCTGGGTGAGACCTATGATCAGGGGCGTGACTACGGGGGGGCTGGGGGGGGCACTGCCCCCCCAGGGACAAGCCCTGCCCCCCCTGAGAAATGCCCTTTCCATCCAAAGAAAACTGGCCAGAAAAAAACGCCACTATTTATGATCTCTGTTTATGTCTTGTATTCATAAAACAAAACATCTATTTATAGCTATAATTATTATTTGCTATCATCCCGTAATCGTAAGGGCCAAAACAATCGTCAAAACTTCACTTCTGTGTCCACCCCTATCACTGCGCAAACTTCTGACTCCGCTGTTGAGATTAGCATCGCTGCTCGACAGGGAGCAGCCTACTAGACTAGCTTATTTGCCACCTTGTGTATTAGCATTTGCCACCTTACGCGTGTGTTTGCAAAACTCTGACCAGGGGCGTTGTTAGACCTGGGAATTCGAGGCTATAGCCCTCAGTGGCGGCTGTACGCACAAGGCGTCTTGGGGAGAGAGTTTTTTTTGTTTTTCATTATTATTATTGTTACCGCTATAGATGCTTTGGCAATGCAACAAATGCTGTCATGCGAATAATTTAAATTGAATTTGAGAGAGACAGAGACGTCTGTGTAAGAGAACTGAACGCGATTTAATGCACAGTTTATACAAACACTTGGCTACCCCTCCCCCACTCACGAAAAATTGATACATCAGTCACCTCCA
Organism: Setipinna tenuifilis; assembly: GCA_030347295.1. Lineage (NCBI taxonomy): Eukaryota > Metazoa > Chordata > Actinopteri > Clupeiformes > Engraulidae > Setipinna > Setipinna tenuifilis. Next base: position 39,806,789 of record CM059265.1, read on the forward strand.
GTCAGCTACTTACTCCTAGACATGCACAACAGGGTGAATTCCGAGTTATAGTTGCTCAAATAGTGAGGGTTGCTCGCATACAGAATATACCAAGTTGCTTGGCCTACAATAAAAGAACTGTTGATGTAAAAACAAGTGCACTTGCAATCGTGAAATTAAACTAAGTAAGATGTCAGGATGGGTTAGCAAGAGCACAAATGGATCATAACTGCATCAACTAAAGGTAGGACACGGGGGTTTCCTTTATCACATGCCTGCCGTGGCACTAGTTACCAAGACAGTCACAAGTAATATTATTTTCATTGCGTCTGGAATCATTTGACGTAGGATTTAGCGTCTACTTATTGTGACTTCTACTAGCCTCAAATTCATAGCATGACAGGTTAGTCACTGTCTGACAGCTAGCACCACCTAAACAAACTTTTGACAGCGCGCGTAAACCTATTTAGCTAGTAATAATCTGTTGAATATGGCAGGGGGGTTGTAGTCTTTTTGATTGCTGTTAACTTACAACTTAATTCTGTAGGCGTCCATGAATTTACTTTGTTGTTCGCCATGTGTGTAGCTGACATTTTAAGTGTGGTACGGTGGTACCCGTGTGTTTGCAGGCGTGTGGCAGTGTTGTTGAAGTTCACTAGATTTGTTCACTAGTGTTTATTGTTCATGTGTAGTTCACGTATCACGTATGCTCATATTATTCATCTTCAAGTTCAGGTTAATCGTTGTGTTGTAAATATAGATTGACCCTTCATAGAAAAACTAGCAAAAGTAGCATAGCCTGCAGCACAGCACGCGTGCATTGTTTTTTTTTTTTTGGGGGGGGGGGCAGTCGCAAGAAAATCTGACCTGACCATAGGCTATATGGACAGATTTAGATTTTTATTTAGCGTCGGTATTCTTTCTTGTCTATGTGTAGTATGACAGTGTTTAATAAGCTATAGGCTATTTTAATGACACATTTTGGCTACTGATGTGTGTGGTGCACTTTGGCAGAAGAGACGTTCACAGGCTATCCTATCTTTAATGCAAACATCGAACTACTTGTGCATGGCCCGTGAGTCATGGAGTTGGCCTTTCCTTTTATTCTTAAACTATGTTAAAATTGCATGTTTATCATCCCAATTTTCAAAATTTTACAACTAGACGGTCCCTGTTGGCAAACTAATTTAGCAAAGTCTGTTTCTCAGCTTTGTAGCAGCCTAACGTTACTCACCGAAATCATAACAAAAATGCACCTTGCAAAACACAACTCTTGCATGCCTAGTCCAATAAAGATTCTTTTCAAAGTCAATATTTACTAATTCCAGAGAAAACAATAAAATGAATGCACAGCTGCACTAGTCCTTTGATTTCACTAGCATTTGTTTGCATAGAAACAAAGTTAGAACATAACTTTTTTTTACGTTAGGATCACAAGGAGAAATTTAAAGTGACAGGGCCCTAATTAGACCCTAGCCTACAAACACCAAATGCAACGTAATTGCATTGGTGGAGCACACTTGTTTATTTTTAAAGGATATCCTAAATAACAATTTATTATAAATGTGTATTTGTCTATTTGCCATCATTTTACTTACAAGGCTCATGTTCCTGAAAAATCCTATTTCTTTAGATAACATTAAGATATATCTAACAACCTGTTTAAATGAACCAGAATGCAAAAAAAACTGTAATGCCCACAAAAGGTAGGCTGCGTTTGGGCATGAAACTCCAGGGCTGAAAAAGGAGCCCACTGCTGGCCCTGCACTTCACAGCCTAGAGATCTATACCATACTTATCTTGTACGTCATTATATATATAGCATTGTGCAGAAGATTAACAGATTCTCAAGTTCCTTCACTATTACATGCCTTGCATTGACCTTACTGAGGAATGCATTAGGCAAAATAATATATTTTTAAATTAGGCCTATCTGTGGTTGTTGTGATGATGATGATGATAATAATAATATAATTAAAGTCAGTCCCCTTGGTCATTGTGATCAGAGGGCATGTTACAGCATACGGTGCACACAACGAAGTTCAACCTCTGCATTTAACCCATCACACACGAGCATGTTGTTGTTATTATTATTATTACTATTATTATTGCTATTATTATTAGGCCTAGTTGTAGTAGTGGTGGTTTTCCACCTATTTTGCAGGTATTTTTTTCTGCCCCCCCAAATAAGCTCACTGCCCACCCATGCATGACATTCTGGTCACACCTCTGCCTATGATAGAACATAGGGCATACGTTGTTTATGCAATAGCCTATATAATATGTCTGTCATCCCAATCTGCAGAAACTCATTTAATTGAGGTCAACAACCCCGCCCCATTGGCCGTATTTAGACATTGGTTAAAGGTGATTATCAGCAAAGGGGTGAAGCATTACTTTCTGCGTCCATCAGCTCCTCAAAACGTGTCGTTAAAGAAGTCTGTTATCAAGAGTAAGCCCCGTCTCCGACACTAACCATTCGAGCGCCATATTAGGTTCAAAGAAGACACTGTAAACTGCGAAACTTACACAAAAACATCTTCGGTAGGTACACAATTTCTCAAAAACGACGAGAAAACCCAAGTTAAATCAGGTACTTACGTGGAACCTTTTTTTAAATGTCAGGTTGGCGTGGGAAAACACATCCTTAAGCGAACTGTTCGTGCGTAGTACTGCACAAAATGGAGTCAACTCAAGTTTACTTTCACTTTACTTTCTGCGGTGACAGGTAACGTGGTCTAGTGTAAAACCCGGATCTGTGGAGGGATAAGTTATTAGGCTACTAATTACATTCATTAAGATTAAAATCAAAAGTTAAAACCTGAAAACCTGAGATTAGCATATAACAACATTATATACATTTCACTAGTCACCCGACTCGTATCACTGAGTCACAGATGGATGAGAGCAGGATCTGAGAAAGAGCAGTCTGATATTTGAAATGTGTTGAACTATAAAACAACTCGGTCAGAGGAAGACAGGCAGTCCGACTTCGTGCCCAGCTGAGACACTGTTATCGGTCAGGGAATGCTATTTGGACCCAGAGCTCTGAAATGTTTTATCCACTTAGTGATTTTATGTAGGCTATTAGAATAAACAATTTATTTGTGAAATGATTATTTGTAGCCTACTCAGTGGCGTTTTTCAAGGGAAAGGATTTGGCTAAGAGTCACGATTTAAAAAGACTCACAACACTAACTTGAGTCACTTGACCCAAATGGCGCGATTGAAATGTTGGCAAGGAACCGTGTAAATTGACTCAAAACATAAAAGAGCCCACACACTTGCCTGTATGGGTTAGGTTACTATTTTCTCCTGCCATGTCTTTAGTTATATTTCACCATCAGCAAGTAGGCCCATTCAGCAGAATGTTAATAACCAGGTAATGAAAGTGGTGTATTAAGACTTGGACCATTAGTCATTCTTTTTTGAATATGAAAAATAAATCAACACACAAATTGCACATAGGCCTACATAGAACATCAATGTGCAACAAATGGAACAATTTGTGCAAATACGCTAGTGATTCAATTCAATAACACACAAGAAATGGCAGAAGAATGTGAAAAACACACCACATGTGTCTTGTTGGTGTCTTGCTACCTATAGAATGGCGTCGAAGGTGATGTTGGGAATGCATTTTTTTATTACCTTGAACTGATGGTGGAACTCGTTTGGATTGACACAAGATCCTCCCCTGATATTCGTCTGTTTTTTTGGATTTGGACGATATTCTGAATGCTACATCATTTCACTTTGGTTGGTGAGTGATAAGATCATTAACAGTTGAACAGAGGTAGTAGTACTGCCACTTTTTGTGTGGTTTGCTTTTAAATGCTGGCTATGTAAGGGTTATGTGTTGTTTGTGTTTGGGGGGGTGTGAGGGCTGTGTGTTGTGTGTGTGTCTAATTCTTTTATCTGACTCTCTTCCTCTACTAGTTATTTCTCTCCAGAAAAGTGTGAAGTTGATTTTAAAAAATAAGACGTGACTGTAAAGCCCGTAATGACGGAAGAAGGAGGAGGGGGGGATCCCCAGGACATTCGAAGGAGGAGAGGAAAGGGTGCTGGATGTAGATGGAAAGTTCTCCTCAGCTGCTTCCTGTGCTTTGCTGCCCAACCTGGTTCTTCTGATTCCGATGGGAAGCAGGGGCAGGGCGAGGACAAACCCGCCAAAGCCAAAATATAATATACTGATATAATATATATAATATATATTAATATAATATATTGATAATCACATCAATTACCCATTGCATGACTGCTGGTGCCAAAAGGGGCTGGCTTGAAGATGTCTGTGACTGTTGGTTTTCAAGTGTTTCCCATGCACAGCAGTCTCTAGAAGTTGCTTAGAATGCTGAAAACAGTTTGCCATATTTATGGATGGATGCCCCTTTTTGATAAGAGAAGTTAAAGTCTACATTTAATTACTTTCTGATTATCACACAGTACAACTGAAAGAACTCCACTGCAGTTACCCAAGAACAGAATGCCGAGTTAAAGACAGGAAAAAGGTGTTCTGGCCTGCTTAATCTCCATTACTGCTAGGACATGCAGAGGACGGGATCAGAATTGGGCACCAACAGCATGAATCTATGGACCCTACAGTCAGGGGCTCTGCTAGAAATATTTGTCCCAATGAAAGAATACAATTTGTTGCCCCTTTTAATAGTGCCTCAAAGGCCCCCTTGGCCCCTGAATCGTCCCAACATTCCCCTCCCTGGGTCCTCTGCCCACAGTACTTTGTGTCCACAGTCAAGGCTCGTGCCAGTGGTCCAGTTGTACAGGGACTACTTGCTTGGGCCTGTTAGTCAATCTTCATTGGAATGCTTTAACCAGCTTCAGTATTGTTGCTGACCATGTGCCTCCTATAATAATAATAATAATAATTATAATTATTATTATTATTATTAATAATAATAATAATAATAATAATAATAATAAACTGTATTTGCATAGCACAATTCATACAGGGTATAGCTCAAAGTGCTTCAACAGTTTGGAAGGAAAAACGCAAGACAGCATTTGTTGCGGCAGAGAAAGTGCTGAAAGTTCCTGCTTGTGTCCATAGGGGCGACAGGGGTGAGGAAAAACTCCCTGTTTTGCAATGCAATTTGCAGTAAAATGACCCATCTTCTGCTGGCTAGTTCCTGCAGAATGACTTACTGTGTCACAAAGCAGACATCATTCTAGACTGTCATTTATAAATAAAAATATGCCCATAAATTAAATGCTCACTGGTCTCCGTAACTAGATATTAATCCAGTAGAACATCTCTGTTGGTTGTGGTGTAAATTGATAAGTGGTAGAATGGAAGATTAACAGCATGAATCAGAATAAGAATAATTTTTATTGACCAAGTTTGAGGACACAAACAAAGAATTTGATTCCAGTTTATTTTGCTCTCATAGTACAGACAGTAGGAGTTAAATACATTTAAGAGATGTGAAATATCATGTTCAAAAGGAAAATATAGACAAGACAAAGAAGACAACCAATTCCATTGGCTATGGGTTCCATTTTTTTTTACACTGCCATAGTGTTATAAGGCAGTTATAGGCTAATAAATAGTAATAATATTATGTTCCTAAGACAGAGTAATAAAACTGCTTCACAGTGCTTGAATTTTAAAGCGCTTTAAGTGCATTGGGTACCTCTGTGTAGACAAGAAGCATTTGACAGTTGCTTATTTATTGATCCTTGGGCGTTCATATGAGCAATGGCTCAAGGTGTGTCAGTCTGTGTGTGCTGGTTTTGGTAAAATCATGATGTATAGGTTGGATATCATATCCAAGGCGGCGATATTGATTACGTCAAGCTCAAAGTAGAGTCTACCCATATGGAGTATACAAGAAATAAGACCAGCGCAGTGGCGGTAAGTGAAAAATACCTAATTTTATGCTCACAACGATATTATATCCTTGACCCTGCAGCACAGCAAGGCACCGGATATGATATTTGATGTGGCGATGTAGTTCGTGGGGTTCAGTAGCTGTATGAAGCTTGCATGTTGGATAACTTGTTGTCATGTTACCTAGCGCTATCTTTGGGTAAAGATGTCTTGTGAAATTGAATGTACACTTAATTTGCACAGAGGGATAACTATTGCATACATAGTTTTGTGTGTGTATATACAAGATTAGTAAGAGCTTAACTGTCGTTAGAGCGAAACATGAGTTCGGCTGGAAAAATATAGTAGGCCTACCAGTGTTGGCCTACGTAGCTAGCATTTTTTGTTTATAACGTTTATTTGACCTGTTTAAAATGTGATATTTTGTCTGCATGCAATACAAGTCATTGTAAGAATACTTGACCGTGTTGGCAAAGAGCTGTGTTTATTGTTGAAAATAATAGATGTATTGCATAAGTCTAATTCTTCAAACGTACATGCACAGTAAACTACATTCAAAGACACTCATTTCTCTTGTGATGATGCATATCACAGATTTTTTTCAAACAACTTCATAATAATCCAGGGTATGGGGCTGTGACAAATAAGGGTTGGTAGGCTATGATGTCCAAATCAAAAATATGCTTTAAACTTGTTAAAACAATATTGTAGATGTTTGTTTAAATGTAGTTTCCATTTCTGTTGGTGTCATAGGGTTGCATAGTATGTCATATGACATTTCTACCATTTTTAACCAATTGAAGAATCACAGTCCCATTAAATTGTCGAATGGTGTAACCACTAAAGCATGATAAGTATTAAATAATTCACCCTCCTAGAGGCTATGGAAGTGTATTAATGATCTATTATCTATTATGAAATATCATCTCAAAGTATATTCAAAACATTTTATTTCTAAACTTAGATAATAAGGGTTATTGTTGCACTGCGCAAGTCAATATGCCATAAACATGAATGTTTTTTCTCTATTCTTGGGTCGGTTGTTTTAAAATAATTTTAAATTTCATTTTTACAGTGTAGTAGAGTGCAAAAATCATATGCATAGTAACTTTTTTGCTTAATATCATATTTTTACTAGAAACACTGGTTACGCCAGTTGACATTTATTGGTTACACCAACTGACCGTACTATCTAAACAGAGAACGGCAAGCAATTGACACATGAAATTCAATGGAAAGTCATGGAGTAAGGTATTTTATTTTAATAAGTGTGAACACACTCTAGTAGATTTGTTTTTCATAACACTTAAACAATACAATAACAATGAAGAAATGGATTTACCTCTTATTTCAATTCTAAACAATTACACTTTAAAAGGACAAATATTTAAGAACAATTCAAACATCATTTCATTCATATTTATCATATTACATTAAAAACAATCATGTCAATAATCAAATTTAAGAGCATCTCAAACATTCATATCTCATTTCATAACACATCCTAGCTTTGAGTCTGGAATTTTTTCCAGTCCTCTGTAGTGAGCCTGGAATGACGGGAGTTGACAGGCTCTGGCTCAGAGATCACAGAGAGTATGTCAGCTTCATAATAGAAGAGGAGGTCGGGTGGCTGAGGCCAGGTGAACACATTCTTGACCTGGGCAGTCACATGGGTAAGCGGTTAGGGCGTCGGACTTGTGGCCCAAAGGTTGCCGGTTTGACTCCTGACGCGCCAGGTTGGTGGGGAGAGTAATTAACCAGTGCTCTCCCCATCCTCCTCTGTGACTGAGGTACCCTGAGCATGGTACCGTCCCACCGCACTGCTCCCTTAGGGGCGCTGTTGGGAGCTGCCCCCTTGCACGGGTGAGGCATAAATATAATTTCGTTGTGTGCAGTGCAGTGTGCGTGCCGTGTCACAATGACAACTGGGAGTTGGGTGTTTCCCAGGTGGGCTTTCACTTCTTTCCCCCTAGCTGTTTCATGCAGCTCACCTCTATCTCATCACCCACAACCTGAGTGATCTGCCCCACAAAAGGCATACCATCATAATTTACAACAATGAATTTGTCTTTCTGATTCAGGCTGGGTCGTTCTGGGGCTTCTGACACACTCCTGAAGTCTACTTTCGATGGACTGTAACATTTGCAAACTGCTGCTGGTCTTGAATAGAAGCATGAAATGTCTCTGTAGAGAATTGTCGCTGGCTCTGTTGAGATGACTTGATGCAGCTTCATGGTGCCTTTTACAGCTGGCACAACCTCTGGCACTTCTTCAGATATCCAGTAGAAGTTGACGGTAGACTTCTGTTTAATCAGGAAGTCATAAACATGCTCACTGCTGTATCGGCTATACACTTCACAGTTGCTCCAACTCCATCAGGTGCACCTTTCCCGTGTGCTTTCTCACTAAAGTTCCAAGTCACACTCTTGAAACCTAAGAGAAAAGGTACAGTACTCAAGAGGTAAAAGTTCTACCTGTTCCTGTACTGTGTTACAGGCCCATCACTTATGATGTGGAGGGAGGAAGGTGGTGTTTCACATTTTGTCATGGCATCTCTCACAACAGGTTCTAAATGTGCCCACACAGCACGTTGGTCATGGCGAAGACAGCCAGAGATGGTGGCATAGGTGTGAGTGGCATTACCTGTGTATACCACACAGGTGTGGATGGTGGCCTGTTTCCGGCTGCTGCCGAAGTGAAATGGCTGGACCTCGCGATATAGTTTACAATTATAATTTTCCGAGAAGTCAACATGAATGCACAGTTCATCTCTAAGCAGAGAGTGCTTCAATTCTCTGAGGGACTGGGTCTGGTGCAGCCAGTTAAACTGATGGAGTGTGAAGGAGTCCATTTATTAGTTCAGGAGACCAAGAAGCTCTGCCGTGGTGCCACTCTTTTCAATTTTGTGATATTTTGCACACGTCTTCTCCTCCACTGTAACAACAATCCTCTCCCACTGTACCATGATCTAGTGGTCCCTCAGACTCCACCTCATTATAGCAACATAAGCGGTACATGCACTTCTGATTGTCTGAGTCACAAACAATGGCTTCCAAGAGATCTGAAATGCTGTTGGTCAACAGAATGCCTTTCTGATAGAGCCTGTCAACAATCATTTTAAAGTTGTCATGGTCAAAGCAGCTACATGTGTTTCGGTCAGACTCTTTGGCTTGGGTAACATAGAAAAGGCAGTATCTTAGTAATTGTCGATAGGAGATTGCATGGTGTTTCAGTGCAGTTGTATTATAGTTGGAGTGGAGGTCTTTCAGAGAATGAAGAAGTACTCTCCTTTGGTGTTTCATTTTATTTTTTGTAACTGTGTCTTTCTTACCAGACAGCATGCGGCTATTCTCGTCTCTACAGAGAAAGCTTACAACACTGTAAAAAAATTTTGGCTGAAATTTACAGCAAACTACTGGCAAAAAAGTTGCCAGCTAATTGCTGTAAAATCACAATAATTTCCATTTTTAAGGAATTACAATAAATTATTGTAACATTAAACCGACAACTTACTGTAGTTTTGATACAGTATCTTGATGTTTTTATACAACATTTAAGTGTGAATAAAGCCAGTGGGATTTTACAGCAAATTACTGACAAGAAAGTTACCAATTAATTCCTGAACAATTACAATAAATTTCAGTGATAAGGAATTGCAGTACATTACTGGATTGATGATGTTTTACACCATTTCACTGAATAAATTTTGTAACATACAGTTTTATTATTACAATAGTAAATCGTGACCTTTGCTTTACTTTACTGTAAGAAGTTTAAAATTAATAATAGCCTACTGTGCCTAAATGAATGGTCAAATAATTACACTTGTACACAAAGAATGATTCAAAATAACATGTTTATTATGCACCCAAAAGGGGTGTCAAACAAAGTGACCACACACCATACATAGTATGTTAAAGAAAAAAAGAGAGTATTTTTTGTCACCACCGTCTGTGTCTTACAAGGTTTCATTAACCAACAATTCAGTAACCTGTGGAACATGAGTAAGATCAGTCAAAAAAAAAAAGTTATAAAAATATTAAAATAACAATATATTTTTTTTCCGGTAATAAATGAATTGGTGGCCTATTTTACCTGAACACATTTTGCCTTCAGTCAAGAAGGAGCAACAAACACTAAAACTTACACGTTAACATCGTAGACAACATTTAAGTCTGTCCAAATTTGCAAACAAGTGGTCAAATTTACCTGAAAACACCCTTTGTAAAAATATAAAAAATATATTTAAAAAAAAAGAATATAAAAAATTCAATTACCTTCCCACTACACCACCGCTAAGCTAAAAACCCAGCCAATGGAAGTCCATGAGCTTCCTCATTAGAGTCGCAACATGGGTACTCATGGACTGCTTCTTTTTCATGGCTGACTTGCCCGTCCCGGAGTCAGGATTTATGCCAACAAAGCACCTGCATAGGGAGTTGGAGGAGGGGTAGATAAAAGAGAAATGAACAATGGCAGTAGCAAGCAGTCTTTTTTAACACTTCATCTGCAGACGACCAAAATCACTGCAGGCAGACAAACAGTGGCACACACTTTTCTGTTAAGATTTAAGATTAAAAGGTATACCTTTGGATGAATTCCAAGACACATGAGGCCTCCTCTTGGTATTCTAGATTGAACGTGTAATAACACGCAAATAAAGCCGCAAGGCCAGCTGTGAAGGAGGACTGTGGTGCCGTCATGACCACTTTCTTTTCTATGGCCAGCATCCACATGCCAGACAGGAACTTGTTGCCTGAAATACATGAACAAATACACAACCAGTCAAATATCTGTACACACATATGAATTTAAAGGTATTTTTCAGATTACAAACTACTATTGTGGTGACAATGTTGCATCAGTTCATCAGTACATCAATACATGGCTGTCTCTGTCTCTGGCTGAAGAGATATGGCCAGTCTTCCATCAGCTGAGAAAAAGTGGGAGGAGGTGTTGTATTGATGGACTTGCGTTGCAGAAAGTAGGTGGCATCCATTAGCTGGGGAACAGCACCTCTCTCCCCCCCTGCAGCCCCTTCTTTGGAAAAGATGTCTTGCATTTCTTTTTGTTTTCTTTTTATGCTGTCTTCAGTTTCCTCAGTAGGACACTCAGGCTGCCAATTGACACACCCGTATTGATCTGATGGTCCTGTTGATCTCTTGGGGGTGGAAGAGCCTGGCAATGTTTTTGCTCTCCGGCGTCGAACGGTTGCGTCATTTCTATTCACATGTTCAATTCTGGACTTTAACTGGTTGACGAGGGAAGCATACCCACTCCCAAGTTTTGTGCCATCCTTCAGGATATCCGCGAAGCTCATTGGGTATTGTCTTACAACCTTCTTCGCAACAGAAAAACAGTCAGATCTTGACGGATTGACTTCGATGACCCTCATTTCGTCAACAATGATACGAACCATCTCCCGGCGGTCTCTTGGAGACGGGCGTTTTTGTGAGTGCACAGCCATTGATATGGCATGAGGCATTTTGGACCAAGGCACTTGAAAACATTCTGGCCAGGAATCTATGTCAACTGTGCTGGTGCTGCTGTTTGTACTGATTGGGCTGATGCTCCTGGCTGGGCTGATCGAGGAGGGTGAAGCTGCGGATGGGCTGGAAGTGCTCATACTCCGTTTGTGAATTTTCTGTGAACCTCAGCTGCCCTGAAAATGTTTAGATATACATTTTATAAACACATCAGTCAACTTTCACATTCATACAGTAGGCAAAGTATTGTACATCCTTTGAAATATCTTAATTCCCCCCTAATTTTGTCATCATTATAAAATGTGGTTGGAATTTCAGTTCAATTCAGAATTTCAGACTAGAATGAGCAAATAAGTTTTCTTAAGCTCATACCACCCAATAATTACATGTAGTCATATATTTTGGCCATAACATAAACATTCACAAGACAGGGAGGAATAAGTAAGCATGCCCTACTACCACAGGTTATGTATTTGTATACAAAATAGCTTAGAAAACAGTCTCTAAAAGATATGATTTTCACAAATGCATAATTACAAAGGTTGTCTGTAAATAGAGATAGTTCAGCAGTGCTACTGCTGCCAAGTAATGCCTGCCCTGCGAAAAATATTCTGAATCTTTAAGGTATTGCTGTCAAAAGACGGTCAACCAGAATGTAAGGGTGTAGTTATGTGCACCTTATGGCCAAAGAAAAGATAACATGCAATTGTTTGAGTGGTGTATTTTAAAAGGAGAACATATTACATGTTGGATTACCAATTTAGGTATAAATTCAAGAAATTTCAAAGGGTGTACTTTTCTCTCCCAATGCATGTACACAATAAAACGTATAGTACAGTCTCAACACGTCACTTATCATAAAATTATCAAACTGATGATGAAATAATTTTAACAAACTACACCACATAGAGCCACATAAACTATCAACAACAATGTTAATCAGGTATAATGTTTTTGGAATATGTTGCTGCTTTTCTAGCCTAAATGAAAATATTTACAAAATGTTTTAACAAGGTGTGTGATTCTGTGTGACATGACAACAAAGCAGATATCAATACCTTCAATTTTCCAGGAATTCAGCAATTTCCGGGATTCTATTGGTAGGAGATGGTCGGAAAGATCGTCCTCCTTAACATACTGCAGATCTGACAGGCAACCAGCTCTAATGCTGTTTAATTTGGTCAGAAGGATGGAAAGGGTTTCCTCTGGTAATGTAGGCAAGACATCCAGGATTGCTTTCCTGATTTGTTCAGTCATGGTCCTGAGAAGAAGGAAAAGAGTGGTGAAGGATGAGCACAGACATGTCATTTACTTTATACAGTGGCAAGGCATAGTAATCAAGCAGCTCCTCATGCCGGAGACATTCAAAGCGGGAGCCCTGTTCTAACTCTTGCACCGAATGGACACCCAAATGAACTTCGTGAATTGCTCGACATCTCCTGACAACAAAGTACACAGCAGACTGAGTGTGAATCAACACAAGTTTGATTTCACCAACAAGTAGTGAGTCATCTTCCTTTCCAATGACAACATAGAGTCCCTTTCTGTATTTGGTGCCTTTGATAGTTACGTCATTAGTGACCAAAGTGACACTGGGAGAGAAATGGAACTGAGAAACAGCATTTTGAATCTGTGTGTTGTAATCCAAGCAATGGAATTCATCCCCTTTGTCACTGTTAATCAAAGGAGGAAGGATGTTACCGGCGCTCAAATAAGCTTGCAAAAGCTGATGCCTTTCTGCTAATGTGGAACACAAATTTTTGAAATTATGTAGTTTTCGAGCACACTGTTTGAAGTAAGTATGTTTACTCTCGAATCTTAAGGTCCAGAGACGAATTAGTGGCCCAAACCTCAAGATCAGCTCTGGATAATGACAGAGATAGTGATGCTTAGGCCTCAAAGGCACTTGAGGAAAGAATTCAGCACGGTCCGAAATGTATTCTTCAATGAGAATTCTCAAATATGCCACCTGGTCTGCAGTAATTGCTGGAGCGCAAATGTACTCCACAATTTCTCGAAGTAGCAGTACCAGTTGCCATACTTTGCTTTGCGCCAGGGTGTGTATTTTGTTTGCCACTAGCAGAGGCAGCAGTCTTAAAAGGCACCAGTTTTGCACAGCATGCCCAGATAACTTTTCACTTCCTGAATTGATTTCTGGTGGCTTATCGTTTGCGTCATTGCCAAGAAAGTTCAATTGTGTAATTGCCCTGTTTAATTCCAAATGGGAAAAATGTTTCTCCACAAATACCAAATGATTGATGAACAACCCCAAATTAAAAGAAACAACGCCTTCAAAAAGGTCGTGTCCCAAGCAAGGTGGCAATCCAGGCATGCAAACATGAAAGTTTTGAAGCTGATTGAAAACAGAATCAGACTTGATACCCATTTCATTGCTCTTTCCAGTCCTTTCTAGGTTTCTGAGAGCGCCCTGATAATTTTCAGAAGTTCTGGGGTTAGCAGTGAACAGGGGGTCTGATTCAAATTCACCTCTGCTAATTTCACAGAACCAGCAAAAATATTCACTTCGACTAAAATTTTCCAGGAAACCTCCAATGTTATGAGAGCCTAGATTGTCTCCCGCAATAGCACACAGACCAGCTCTGATGACAGTGCCATCTTTCAAAATACCATTCTCTTCCAGGCTTTTCAAGTCCTTTATCAAAGGACTGAAAACTACCTCCTGCCCAAATGTCTTAAAATCCTGTTCTTTACACAAAAGCACAAGCTGCATGTGATCAACATTTGACCTGCACCATGGGGAAATATTACCCAGGGTTAGGTACACAGCTAGCACCTTGTGCTTTTTCTTCCCTGATCCCAGGGGCTTCACCACCTCAAATGAATCTTGGTATAAAATCAATGCTAAAGGCGATTGGTCAGACTGAAATAGTGTGTTGTTGGACATGACATCTCCATCCCAAATGTCCTGCATTACACCACTATTCACATGACTACACACTTCATCATACTGTTGCTTTACAGACTCATTGCCCAGGAGGCTGAGCAGTGTGTCTTGTATGGGAACGTATTGGGAATATGCTTCTTTCCCAGAACCAGTTAAACCTAAATAAACTCGCACTGGTTCAACATAATTGAAAGTGGTCTTAAAGATGGTCTTACGTCGCTGATCTGTTCTGAAAAGACTGTTAAAGCGTGTAAACAGACTTTCTTTTTTAAGTTCTTCAATCACAGCTTTGACTGTGCTATCTGACAAACCTAGAAGCATCAACTTCTCAGTCAATTTTCCAAATGTATGGCACTGTGCAACATCATGGACATCCTGGAATTCGTCAAAAATTGTTTGAATTACAGAAGCTGGTAGTAACAGCTTGGCTTGAAGCTTCAAGTAAAACAGGGTCAGATTTTTCAAGAAGAGTGTTTCATCATAATCATCATCAAATGCATCCTGCTGTTTCAGCCTTTCAGCTGTATCACCCTCTCCCCCATCATTGTGAATGTCAAACCGACTAGCACTAGCCTCACTGGCGCGGTCACTGGCTAAGGCTGGCCCTGCTGTGCCTACAAGCTGATCCGCTGAAGTGTTTTTGTGTGATCGAGATATGTGAGATGCAAAGGAAGATTTCACGGAGAATGATTTGTTGCATTCTCTAAAGGGGCAACGAATTGTCCTACCCTCTTGCATGTGCCCCTTTAGATGCGAAATTAAACATTTTTCCTCACCAAACTCTGCCTCGCAACCTTCAATATGGCAACGAATGGTATCTGGCAATACTCTCTTCCGAAATCGATCCCTGTGATGTCTGTATATGTGCGACTTACAGGCACAGAAATTCCTAAAATTGCGTGTGCAACCAGGGACCCCACACGTGAAAGTCTGATTCGGAATATTTTTGTGCTGTTTAAGATGCCTACAGAATGACAAAATGCTGCTAAGTTCAGCAAAACACACTTTGCAAAGAAAGATACCTTGTGGATCAAACTACTTCTTGCAAGTAGTTTATCCGAGGCTCTAATAATCTGAAACACACCGCACAAAAATCAGTAATACAATCTGCTACGAGCAAGCTAGAACGGCTAACAGTCAAGCAGGTATGCTACCCGAGATAACGAGTGCTGCCGAGCCACATGCAATGCTACCCTGACCTGACCTGCACAATGCTAGACTGCCCTGCTGCTTTTAGATTCTGCAATGAAACGGCGAAACGATGTAAAGAATTCATAAGTCTACTTACAGATAAATGTAGATTTCCTTCTGCGTCGTCTCGTGTATCTCGGCGTCTCGACTGAGCTCATCTTCTGCTGGCTCTGCCTTCCCGTGGGAAATGGTAGAGGGCCTGCTGAAATTGAAACAATGTATGCGCAACACTCCAAAAACGTGCTGTAAAAAAAAACTTGGTGCAGCCATTTAATTTCCATTTCCGCAGAAATTTACAATTGCATTTCAAACGCTGTGTTGCAATAAAAAATTGCTGTTATGCTAGCGTGCTTGCTTGCATTAAGTATTTACTCCTATGATCATACTACATTACCCATTTGCTTGTCCTGCAAGGCTGACCCACATAAACATCATGCACTGAATAATGTCGCGTTCTTGCTTGCTTCACCAATGTAATTGCTATTGCTTGCGCAAGATCACGCGTCTCGCGCTTCATTTCTCAAAGTTGTCCCTGGCTGTCCTAGCAACGAATTGTTGACTATTTCTCACCGCGGCTACCTACAGACTGCGTTTTAGCGACATTTCTCTATGGTGGATTGCTGATTACCACTGATTGCTAACTAACAATACGTTTTAAAACATATGCTTGAACAGATGATGTGCAAAGCCGCAAACGTGAGCAGAGAGACATTTCTTTCCCAATTGTGCGCAGCGCGCAGACCATACCTGTATGCCTCTCTCTCTCTCTCTCTCTCTCTCTCTCTCTCTCTCTCTCTGATATAACCAAAGATAACTTTGGAACCTTCCTATACTTTTGCCATCCACCTTTATCAATGCCCATTAGTGCCATAGTGTCAAGATCATGTATTAGTAAATTGACCAAAAAAGCTTTACAGTAGTACAAAGCAAAGAAATAAACTCAACATATTCGTATGAAAAAAGGATGTGATCAGTCATATGTAATATAAAACTAAGTAACTGAATCACCTGGGCCTAGTTAAACCAGAATACTTCACATGACATACAGTAGTAAGCAATGGCTTCATTCAACACTATTTTACTATTGTACAACATAAGTGGCCGGTAAAAATATTTTTTGGCCAGTCAGACATTACAGGCCATTGGCAGGTATATGTCAAAAAGTTAATTTCATACCCTGAATACAGACCTTACATAATGTGGTTATGCATAGGGCCTACCATTGGTTTTTCATTATGGTTGAGATCCTGACTAAATAAGAAATTACATCAGCATCTGGTAAAATAACCCTAGCTTATTCTAAATTTACAACTGTGAACTGTATTCTGCATGGTATCCCATAATGCATTGCAGATTCCAATATTTTACTGTAAACCTGAATATACAATGATTTCCTGTAAAATATTACCGGAAATTTACAGCGATTTTTTACAGTGAACCCTCTCCTTTTTCTCCTCTGCAATGTTCTTTTTGTCTCTCTTCTTGTTGCTCACACTTACATCCTTTCCTTTCTTCACTTTCAGCTTATCAACTTTGCGTTGCAGCTTTTTTGCTTTCAGTCTTTCATTCTTAAGTTCCTCCCTTATTTTGATCAGCTCAAACCTTAGCTTTTCCCTTTCCTTCAGCACTGCTCTATGCTTGCCGGTGCTTTTCTGCACTGCCCTCACAGGAGTTGAGGATGCCTGGGTCTCTCTAAACGTGGCTGCACATAGTTGTGGTCAGCAACATCCACTAAAGGCTCTAGGGGGCCATTAAGCTGGTCATCTGTTGTTGAATTCTCTGAGGGAGGGCTAGGGTCCAAAACGTCAGCAAACACTCTTTTCCTTTCTCTGTACTTTCTCTGATACTGCTTCCACTTTTCCCTCATCTGCACCTGTTTTTGCCTGGGTAGATCTGCGACTGGGATGTTTGTGGTTTGTGGTCTTTCCCTGTCTCTTTGCCCTTTGATAGCTAAGAGGAAAGAAGATGAATAAAACTGTTAATCTTATGGCCTTATTTCTACATCATTGATTTTACTTTATCATGAAGCGCTAGCATTTGTGTGTGTGTGTGTGTGTGTGTGTGTGTGTGTGTGGTATACCTTTGCTTTCTTTTAGCCAGATAATTTGCCCTTGCAGCAGGATCTGCATTAACCCGCGCTCAGTGGCGAGCCACTTTTTCTTTACTTGAAAGAGGCATCTGTTTGGAGAAGAGGAGAGACGATGTTGTTTACATACACAAGTTTCCACCCACATACTGCTTGCTTATTTATGTCCTATAGAAATGTATATCCTATAGAAATGTATATCCTATAGACTGTATATTATATCATTATTATTTTATTAATAACAACAACAATCATTTTAATCATTTTATCTTTATTAGGCCTATTTGTAATCATTATTTATAATAATAATAATAATAATAATAATAATAACAATACAAAAAATATTAATTAACATTACAAAAGTTTTGTCCATAAATTGATCAAATTAGCCTTCTAAAGGAAGAGGTGCAATGGTGTAACCCGGTTACATGAATTGATTGTTCAGCCGGCTCATTGGAGGGAGCTGGACAGGCAGCTTGAGCAGCTGCAGAAGAGGATGGCAGCCAGCAAGAGGAAGATGGTTGAGCTACAGAGAGTCCGCGAAGCTCTGGAGAGAAGGGCAGCTGGGAAGACACCTCAGGAGAAGAACGTATCTGTGTATGTCTAAAATCGTTCACCAATATATAGGCATTTCTGGATATTAACAGCCCACAGTTGCTATGATTTAGCTTGCTAATGCTGCTTAGAGGTAAAATATCCCCATTAGGCATATTCTCTAATAACAAAATTTCCCCCAGAAACTTTAACAAACCATATGAAAATTAAATGATCATATTGTATCATTTTTTGAGTTGAGTAAAACAACATGGACTGTCACACTGTTGGTACACCTCACTCAGGTTGGTTGTTGTCAAATCACTCAACATTTATATAAAATAGATTTTTACGTCTATTCTGAGCCTGCCTACCTGGCTACATATGATTTGTTGCTGTCAAAAGCCCACTGCTATTGAAAAAGAATGGTAAGTGGTTTCTATTGTTATAGTCGCTAATATGACTTTGTGTGGGTTTGTGTCTTGGTAATGGAAGTAAGTAGTTAAGCAGTCAAGCTCTTGTTGCCGTATCAGCACTAAATGTCTCATTTTGAATTGATAGGACTTGCCAAGAGGCCAGGCTCACGAATGGAAGGGACAAGCTGGAGGACATGCTGCAGGAGGAGAGGAGAAGATTTCAGCAGTTTTTTCTAGAGGAAAAAAAACAAGCTGAAGGAAACATTCATGGAGATGTTTCGAGAGGAAGAGACACAGTTTCTAAATGCCATCAGAGAGGAGCGGAGGAAATTGGACATAATATGGATGGACACGGGTGAGAAGATGTTGCTCTTGAAGACCCAAATAGAGAAGAGAGTAAACAATGTGCTGCTCAGAGAGATGGAAATGCAAAGAACAAGAGATGAAGAGATGGCAAGACTGAGAGAGCAGGAGAGACTGATGGAGGAGAAGGAGTGTCTCCTTTGATGGCACGTGGCAAAAAAGGGGATTCATCGGCGTCTGCATAGATATCCTTACTGGCCTTGTGATTGACTTTGAGGTGCTGTCCTCCTACTGTCACTCATGTGCCATACAGGAGAGTGCCAGGAAAGAGGGGAAAATAACAGAACAGGAATTGGACAGCTGGAATGAGGAGACACAGTGACTGCTCCAAAAACGTTACTGGCTCAAGCAAGGCAATGGAGCAGGAGGTAGCAAGGAGAATGTGGGCCAGGTCTATCTCTCGTCACCAGTTCAGATACACAGAAATGTTGTCCGATGGTGATAGTGCAGCTTTCAGGGAGGTCTTATCTCTCAACCCATACCCTGACCATGAGGTTGTGAAGCTGGAGTGCATTAATCATGCACATAAACGGATGGGCATGGCACTCAGGAAGCTGTGTGTAGAAAAGAAATTAGGAGGCAAGGGTGTGGGGAAATTAACTGCAAAGAAATGTAAAACGCTTCAAAATTATTACAGGGGGGCAATTCTAAATAACCAGGGGTCTTTGGAAAAAATGAAGGCAGAGATTTGGGCTGGCCTACTCCACTCAATGTCTACAGATGATTACCCGCTCCACACAAGGTGCAGCCCGACGTGGTGCTGGTATCGCAGGGCAGAGGAGAGTGGTGAAACACCAGAGAGCCACAAGAGACATGCGGCGAACTTTTTATCTCGTGAGGTGGGCCAAATGCTGATCCCTGTATACCAACGCATGTCAAGTGACAGGCTTCTGCAAAAAATGCAGCATGGCAGAACACAAAATTGTAACGAATGTTTAAATTCTGTTATTTGGGCCCGCTGTCCCAAAACAGTGTTTGTTGGTTGGAGGAGGGTGGTGGCAGCGGCAGGCATGGCCATAGCCACTTTTAATGAGGGGGCCTCTGCCATGCTGTCTGTAATGGCAAACCTATGGCTGGAGAGCACACAGATAACAATGAGGGAAATTGCCACCTCTGACATGCTCAGAGTGTCAAAGGCCAAGGCAACTCAAAGGGGAAGTTGCAAGAGAAAGCGCAAGGCTGTTAGTTCAGAAAAAAAAATTAAAAGACACCAGCAGGAATTGCGAGAGGGGCCCACATATGGTGCTGGGATGAGTTAAACATCTTGTTAATATACTGACAACTTATCAGTGTTGTGTTCCTACTACGCTGTTGCACAGGCATGTTTTAGTTTGGTTTGTTCCTGCCTGTTTGTTACTGCTGCTACTGCCTGTTTGTTTACTGGCAGTTATTGCCTACAGTGGCTGTAGACAATTTTGTTTTGTAGATGAGTTGTGTATTAACAATTACCTCTGATTTCTGCATTCTAGAGCCGGTTTTTTTGTTTTACCAACATCCAACTTTACTTTGAAAGACAGACAAAATACTTCACAAATATGACAATGACTACTGGTTAATGCCCTAGTTATGTTCATTAATTCCCAACATTGTTTTCAATTTAATGTATTTTATTATTTTCTTAAACTAGAAATATACCTGGTTGCACCACCTGACAGTATGGTTGCGCCACCTGACAAGATCAAAAAGGACAAAAATATGTTGAGAAGTTGTCTTTATTGCATATATTAAAACTTGTATTTAGGTCAAACATATCAGTTAATAATTTTTAGCTGAACAATATCAGCAAAATGTAAGGAAAACATCTCTTAATATCTCATCAATAGTAGTCAAAATATTCAAAACATTAATAGGAACAGGATTACAGTAACTTACGTACAAGACAAAAATGTGTAGCAATTTAACAACTAGCAACAATAAAGTTGTGATGTTTCACTGCTAAATAACAAAAGTAGTTTAATTTGTTTTAAACATGCCTATGCATCAAAATGTATCAAAAGTAATCAGTAAATTTAAAACAACCTCTTTCAATAGTAACATACACATTTACATTTTCACAACAAACAGCAATACAATTCAACTGCTGACACATCAGCTTAGTTTGATTAAAAACATTCTTGGGTGTTTCTAAAAATACTAAATTGAAATACTAAATAGTAAATTAAAAAAATCACTGAATTAAAAAGAAGTGATTAAACAGCTTCCTGAATGATCAACACTGGTTAATTATATCCCCGAAACGCGGAGCGTCGGGGATGTAATGGTTTTGCGTGCGCCGCCGCCGCCGCCGCCGCCGCGTAAGGTCTTTCGTGTTAACGCGATAACTTTTGAACGGATGTTTGGATTTGTCCCAGATTTTTTGGGTGAATGCTCTAGGGCAGGTTCATGAACTGATTCGAGTTTGGAGGTCAACACTTTCAAGATGGCTGAATTCAAGATGGCCGAATTTTTGTTTGGCCCATAACTTCTGACTGGGTGGATGGATTTCTCCCAGATTTGGTGTGTTGATGCTCTAGGGTAGGTTCATGAACTTATTCGAGTTTGGAGGCCAACACTTTCAAGATGGCTGAATTCAAGATGGCTGAATTTTGGTTTGGCCCATAACTTCTGACCAGTTGGATGGATTTGTCCCAGATTTGGTGTTTCAATGTTCTAGGGTAGATTCATGAACTGATTAGATTTTGGAGGCCAATAACAAAATGGCGGAATTTTCATTTGGCGGGTCCCAAGTTCAATTGATTTTTTTTCATCCCTTTCTTTGGTACGACTCTTATTTTGAAAACCTGGGCCCCTAACTTCAGTTACCACCTGGCTCTTGAAGATTGAGAAACCATTAAGCTATCACCTTGCAGCTCAGCACCTTGCAGCTCAGCCCACTGGTGAAAATGTGCTACTTCATTCCCAAGATGCCAAACTACTGTTCATTAATGACTGATCCACTTTAAAGATACACTGTGTAGGATTGTGGCCAGAGTATTGCAAATATGCTGTTCAGCAAAATTGTATTTAACTATTTACTAGTGTGACCAAGTATACTAAGCTTTGCAACTAAACGATTACCATTTCTGCACATTCAAAATGGCAGATATGGAAATCCTCCTTCTCCTGTATGAAAAGTGCAATTTTCATGTCATCATGAATACTTGATACCGCTGCAAATTTCACGATGGTGGTAAACCTTCATGGAAAGTAATATTTGAGCATAGGCAGCACAAATTCTGGAAATAAACTACTAAATACTTTTAAAATCATTGGCTCTACATTGTTAGCACAAGATATGCATGTCCCTCCAAATTCTGCTTTCCTATTACAATATTGTCAATGATCCAAATATTGGGGTAGTTTTGCTCTCATGTATTTTGTTGGCTTTGTGAAGCACACAATGATGCGGTCCATTATCTATTGAAGGGAGGGGGAGTGTTCGATTACATAGGCCCTAGCATGGAGAATTTTATACTTAATATGAAATACAGTATGAATGTTGGGGGCTTTGAAGCATCGCGTTTCGGGGATATACCTTTAGCAGTCGAAGACGACTGCATAGGCCTAGTTAGGTTATTTGTTTTATGTCAGGTGTGCCTGCTAAAGCTGTCCCAGTCTGCATCGGTAAGCCGTGAGTGCCGTGAATTAAGAGGCTCTGGTTCTAATATCACTTCGAGAACATTGGATAAGTAGTAAAAAATCTTGTCTGCTGGATGGGGCCAAGTGAACACATTTTTGTTTCCCAACTGCTGCATTGCAGTGACTTCAATCTCCTCACCAATCACCTGAAGAACCTGCCCAACAAAGGGCTGACCTTCATATTTCATCAGTATGAACTTTCCAGTGAGGTCATGGTCAACTTTGACACTGGCCACAGTACTGTTTGTTTTGAAGCTGACCACAGTGGTGTTATAGCACTCGCAGATATGCGGCCTGCTGCAGAAACAGGAGAGTTCTCTGTGCAGTATTTTCTCTGGTTCTGATGACATCACCTGGTGTATTGCCAGAGTTCCCTTTACAGGAGGCACAACGTCGGGGACAGCTTCATCAAATCTTCTGATATCCTCCTCACTTACCCAGAAGAATTTTACTTCACTTGATGCCTGTCGCTCCTTCAAAAACCTGTAAAAGTCTTCAGGGGTTTGGATGTCTGCTCCCCTGTTGATAGCAGAGTCTGCAATCCTTATAACAGTTCCCCCAACACCGTCAGGGGCCCCTTTCCCATGCGATCTTTCAGAAAAGTTCCAGGTGACCTGAGTGAATCCTGAAAGGAAGGGGATGGTACTAGCCAAGTAAAAAATGTTCTTGTTGCGGTATTGAGTGACGGGTCCGTCACTCATTATATGCAGAGTTGTAGGACGTGGGGTCTGATTGTCCAACACATCTTTTATTACTGGTTCGAGGTGGCCCCACACAGCTCTCTCATCATGCCGGAGGGATGCAGAGATGCTGGCATATGATTGAACACCCGCTGCTGAGTAGGTGACACAGGTGTGGACAGTTGCCTGCTTTCTACTCCCCCCAAAGTGAAATGCCTGTACTTCGCTGTTGAGTTTGCAGGCGTAGTTTTCTGAAAATATATTCATTCTGTCTGGGTGCTCGAGATTATCTCCAGAACATGAACCTTCTATGCCTGGGCTCTGTCTCCCTCTGTCCACGAGACTCTGTTGCTTTTTTCTCTTTCTTTGCTGCCTTTTTCAGTTTCTCTGCCTGCTTCTTCTCTTCAGCTTCCTGCCTCATATTCTCCTTCATCTCAGCCTTGAGTTGTTTTTCTTTCTCTTTCTTAATTTTGTCCTCCAATTCCTTCCTCTCTTTCAAGGCAGCTGCCCTAATCTTTTCCTCCCCCTGGGCCTTCTCTGTCTGTTCAAATTTGTTGGTGTACTTTCTGTGGAACCTTTAGTTCTGCATAATCACCTTCTCCATGTCTTTGTGACAGTAGAAGCTCTAAGCAAAATTTAAAAAAGACATTGTAAATGATAACATTTTGAATATAGCTTTATATTTTAAAGCTATTTTAAATTATAGCTTTTCTTAGCAATTGTGTGGTATACCTTGACTTGATCATTAAGGCAGGACCCGTTGTTATGGAGCTTCCCCCACCATTCCCTCAGCATCCAGCCTCTGAAGACCTGAGGGGCTGTTCCTGTGCTGCTGGTCTCTTTGGTAGGAGCATCTGACTCCTGAGGACCATAAATACAGCACTTTCTCAATATTCCTCCAAGTTGTGTGGTAAAAAAAAAATCTCAGTCTAGTCTGGGTAAAATGTATAGGTAAAAGTGTAATTTCTTACCATCCACCTGGCAGCTTGGCTCTTCAACTCCATCAGCAGCTGTTGTTTCATGGCGGCTGCCGATATTGTAGTTGCCAGGGTGACGTCGACTTTTTTCTTGGTCAACCTGTCCCACTCAGCAGCTTGTTTGATTATTTTGTCTGTCTCTCCAGCCATCTTTTTTTCGTAGTCCTCATTTTCCTTTAGCTCCAACTGAAGCAGAAGCCACCTGTTGTCCCTCTCCAGGGCGTACCTTTTCTCCCTTAGTTTCTCTCTCACTTCTGTCTCCCTCTCTACCTCTTGCTTCATCAGCATGAAGGACTGATCCAGGAACCTCTCTCGCTCTTCCTGTCTTGCAGCTTCCACAGCTGCCTCCAGTCTTTCTTTCTCATTCTCCCCTCTCCTGCTTCTCCAAGTTTTTCTCTGCTACCAGCTTCGTGATGTCCTGCAAGAGTTTCTCTTGTGTGTCCCTCATGCTCTGCTCCTTCTGCTCAGCCTCCTGTGTCATATCATTGAGTACCACCTCCACCTCACGTAAAGCCTCACTGAGGCGATCCATTATCAAGTGCTGAGAAAAAAATAAAACTGAAATATTGTCCTATGTGTTGCCGTTCCGTCGTTCATATGCTTAAAAATGAGTATGAATGTCTTAGACCTGCCCTTTTATTGGCAACGTGATTCAAACTGAAAAGTGCAAATCACAATAACAGTTTAGCGACATGTGAAGGTGTGAGCTACTTACTGTAACAATAGTGCATGCTAAGGGTATAGGCAAATAAAACCGATTGTTTTAATGATACAAAAGTGTGTTTTTTTGTTTTTGTTTTTTCGTTTCTTTTACCGGGGCCCACAGTTGTCTATAAATAACCATTCAAGGCCTTTGTCTCCCTTTCAAATGTGACCAGTACTAGTAAAAACAGTTGCATTCAATGCAAGCATTGAAATGTATGGAAGTTTCCTTAATTTCTGAGAAAAAAAGTCGAAATTTGCGAGATAAAAACTCGAAATTTTTTAGAAGAAATCTGGCGCGCACTTCCATATGACATTCACTCGCGGCCAGCACTATACAACTACTACTAGAGAGGAATGACTGAGACACAGCGCTCTGTTCTACACCAGGGAGCCATGGCTGCTGCTGGTGAGTAGGCCTACTGTTGGGTCTTTTATGCTGCATTATGTTATATTATAGCCTACTCAATCAGTATGAGATGAGTGGGAGTGTGTCTGGTAACAGGTATTGCCGTGAGTGTTGTCCGGTTGTAACCACAACTTTTCGGATAGAGCTAGCTTAGCCTGTGACTAAGTCCCCGTATAAATAGTTGCCTTGTAAAGTCCCTGAAGTTGCATTGCACAAAACCGTAGCCTACAAATGATATATTTTGTAGGCTTTCGCTTCATCAAACGAAACCTCACAACACAATCTTTTGTATTATGATGGTTGCATGTCTGGTACGACGCTAAATCCTACCTTTTCCACTTGGACTGCACTGTTCAATACAGTACAGGCCAAAAGTTTGGACACACCTCATTCAATGCATTTCTTTATTTTCACAACTATGTACATTGTAGATTCTCACTGAAGGCAACACAACTATTAATGAGCACAAGTAGAGTTATGTACTTAAGAAAAAAGGTGAAATAACTGAAAACGTTTCATATTCTAGTTTCTTCAAAATAACCACCATTTGCTCTGATTATTTCTTGCCATTCTCTTGATGAGCTTTAAAAAGGAGTCATCTGAAATGGTTTTCTAACAGTCTTGAAGGAGTTCCCAGAGGTGTGTAAGCACTTGTTGGCCCCTCTGCACTTGTTGGCACTCTGCGGTCCAGATCACCCCAAAGATATTTTGTCAGGTCTTCGTCTTCCATCAGTGGAATTATGTCTTTGTCAATCTGTAAAATCAAAAACAAAATAAGAGGCAAGTTGTTTTGCTCTTACAATAAAATATGGTGTGTGTGTGACTTAATAGGTTCTTACACCTGGAAATTGAATGCACACATTTGACAACACCAGAGAAATGGGACTCTTTCTTTCTTTCTATCTATCTATCTATCTATCTATCTATCTATCTATCTATCTATCTATCTATCTATCTATCTATCTATCAAAGCACATGCTGACATGCGTCTTCTTCTGAATAAATTACCTTGTCCTCTGAATAAATTACCTTGTTGGTGTAAGAAATTACTGAGAGAGACTAGAAGAAAAGAATGTGCTACAATCAACAAGGACAGAATGGTATTTCGTTGCCAAAGAGTGCAGTAACATTGGGTTGAACTTTTTTTTTCTTTTTTTTTTTTACATTGGGTTGAACTTGGTGTAACAAATCTTCTTGGGGCGACGTCATCGACTCTGTGTACATCAGCGCAATTTACATAATGATGAAATGATTTTTCAAGGTTCTTTTGTGAATGAAAGGACGACAGGAACTCTGATTTTAGTAGAAATGTTGTTTAATGCAGCAGTAACACGCACGGTGGGGCTCGAATCGGACCGCAAACACATGACATAAGTTGCCGCGCTGGATGTAAACAGATGTCGATAATGTCGCCCCAAGTTAACGTAGCCCCGAGATGATTTGTTACAACGACATGGTTTTTACGCATTATTGTCAGACAACCAGCAGACAACTGAAAGGACAATCACCAGATCACAAGATCAGCGGCATCACAAGTTCCAAAAATAGTCACATAACACTATCGAATCATTCTCAAACCTAAGCAGGGATTTTCTCTTCCAAAAAGTGTACAAAGCCAAACAAGAACACCCATACATTATTTAGCAAAGTCAACACTGACCATTCTTAAAAGTTGCATGGTATGTTACCGACGGGGAAGTCTGTGCATATGGTCGTTAGAAAGATGCATGCAGTGCCCCTGTATGAGAACTGTATTGTTAATTGAACTCCTGTTGTGTTTACAGTATGCCTGTGCATTTTGGCCTGACAGTTTTGGGTTTGTTGGCTTGCCACAATTGTGCACAATTGTATGATATTAATTAGGATATAGGCATGTGTATTGAGTGCAGAACCTTTTCATGTGTTTGAACTTGTGCTGTTTTTACAACAAAAAAAATTCGAGAAAAAAGTAGAACATTTCGACTTTTTTTCTCAGAAATTAAGAAAAGAAAATATTTCAAAGTGGCTCTAATGCTCTTCCGTAGGGGGCCAGGACACTGTAACTCTGGGGGACATGAATCTTTGTAGGCATGTAGCCCATAGACTGAGAACTGGACAAACCCTTTGTGACGTCATGCATAGACTTTCCCACAGCCAAAAAAGATGAGACGATGTTTCACGTTACATATCAAAATAACCTAATAACATGTTGAGCTAGTAACAAAATGTAGCTAGCCATAGCTATCTAGGTAGGCTATGTTAGCTTACAATAGAAAGCCTCTTGGTATTCATTTTAACTCCGCCCACCATTCCATTCACCCCCCGAGACTGCGTTCACATCGTGGTATTGGTTTGGTTTGGGATTGGTTTGGGTGTTGCTTCCCAATGGGTGGTCTGTCCCCAAATTCTTGTTCACATGCAGTTCGTCTAAGCGGATTCGGTCAGAGACCTGGCCCTTTTCGCTACGCTAGGTAGGGGGCGCTGTAGTCAACTTCTATCTTTCTATTATTATCTTTTAATGCAAGGAACGTCTGTTCCACGCATAACTCTTGAACCACTCATCTGCTTGATCTCAAATTTGGAGGGCGTCATCATAATGTTACCAGTGTGTGCAGTGCCAAGTTTCGTTGTTTGGGCAAAAAATGCCAAAGATATCGGTCAAACCGTGCCGACCCAGCCATGACGACCCAGGCTGATAAGATTTACAACGCTGGCTGCTACAATGTTGGACATAACGCGACTAACGACACATAACTACAATAATGGACATAACACGAGTAAACATTTGCCCACAACAAAGCTGCTGCGTAGGTAAGATACGCAACAGCAAATTACAGCACTGCACACATATGCCTACAGTGCATACAGACGACACGTAGAGGAGACTGAACTTTTCACCTCTCATTCCGGTTATTCCACATCGCGAAACAGTGGCTAAAGAAAATCTTACAAGTCAGTCAGTGCAAATGTATTTACATAGCCTCCTCCTTTCACCTGATATTATTACCCACTTAAACAATAAAGGTGGTCTAAACAAAAACGTAATACTCTGGCACATCTTCTATGGGCTCTGCACTGTTCCTACTAAATAAAGACAATGAACAAACTTTCTGGTGGCATACAAAGATGGTGTTCCAGGAGTTTGGCGCATTCGCATACGTGTTGTGCATTCTGCTGTGTTAGGAAGTCCGTATGAAGGAACAAACTGTGTTTTTTATTTCGTTGATACATGCGCAATACCCGAAACCAATCCGATCCCCGTACACATGGCAGTCCAAGTGGTTTGGAACCAGCCCAGGCCTGGCGTTCCAAGTGGTTTCGGAAAACCAATATCAAACCAATCGTATCCCCGTTCACATGAAGCCGGTACGATCCCAAACCAGTTCCAATCGGTTTCGACTTGTCCATGTGAACGCACTCAGAGACGCTCTGCGTCTGGGGATGGGAGAAAAAAATGGCATTTCTCCAATGACCATCCAGTTTCCATGCATAGAAAATTAGGGGTCCGTGCTCGCCCACTGAAGTGCGAGGAAATGCGTTGGCCATAGGCCATGAGAACAAAGTGGAATGCTAAGTTAACAACACCAACTCAGTTGATTTGTGATAATGGGCCTATTATTAACAAACTGGTGTTTGAAATGTTTTAAGGCATTTTGTAAACATTTGACCATTACATATTTTTACATTTTAGGGGAAGCAGAGCTTCCCTTGCAGTCTTACAGAAATCTCCTCTGATAAGAAGCAAAACAGAAACAGCAGATACTTCTTTCAATTGTCCCCTGTGTAACAGGAGTTTTTTATTGAAAAAAACTACATATTGGACTGTACCATCAAAATGAATCCAATTTTGTTGTAATTTGTGGACTAGAAGGATGCATGCAGAGCTGCCGTTGCTATGCATCAACATATATACAGTAATACAGGGACATTTGTGTGTGTTGGGTTCTCAAAGCATGTATAGTGAGGATATGGATGATGTTGAGGCTAATGTCATTAATGTTTTTCCCAACGCAGCTGTAGGCCTAGAGCAACATGTTGTACAGTCTGAAAACTATAGAGCAGAGGACCTTTTGTGTGGCCTTATGCCTTTTTGTCCTCAGTGCAGTAACCACGTTAACATTGAAACTTAGAAAAATGCCTTAAAAGTTGTCATACTGCCCAGTCGTAGTAGGTTGATGCGTGTATGTACTGTCTTACAGTTTTTCTCAGTTGCTTTGGTGCTTTTCTCAGATCAGAAAGTAAATTCTCATAACTATTAGTTCAACCTCCACAACATTTAGTCATTTGTGCACCTCATAATAGCAATTTCCCCTTCCTCTGAACAAATTGCAAATGCTTTTGGACATGTGTCAGTTGCTTTTATACAATACAATGTTGTTTTTAAACATTTTCATTTGCTTATGTCATGTCAGTCAAAATGAACTATACTTGTGGATGCTGAATAGTCATTCCCAATAAAACTAATAGTCTTAGTTTTATTGCTTGAGTCATTACATACAAAATTGTTGAACTAGTTATCAAATTCTGTCAAGCAAATTTTATACCTTTCTTTATATATATTTTTTTTGCTGGAAATGTCTCCTAAATTGAACAGTTGCTCTCAGGTGAACTTAAGCTTTTACTCACAAGGAGGTGTGTGAAGTATTACAGTTTTTCTCAGTTGCGTTGGTGCTTTTCTCAGATCAGAATGTAAATTCTCATAACTATTACAGTTTTTCTCGGTTGCTTTGGTGCTTTTCTCAGATCAGAAAGTAAATTCTCATAACTATTAGTTCAACCTCCACAACATTTAGTCATTTGTGCACCTCATAATAGCAATTTCTCCTTCCTCTGAACAAATTGCAAATGCTTTTGGACAGGTGTCAGTTGCTTTTATACAATACAATGTTGTTTTTTAACATTTTCATTTGCTTATGTCATGTCAGTCAAAATGAACTATACTTGTGGATGCTGAATAGTCATTCCCAATAAAACTAATAGTCTTAGTGTTATTGCTTGAGTCATTACATACAAAATTGTTGAACTAGTTATCAAATTCTGTCAAGCAAATTTTATACCTTTCTTTATATTTTTTTTTTGCTGGAAATGTCTCCTAAATTGAACAGTTGCTCTCAGGTGAACTTAAGCTTTTACTCACAAGGAGGTGTGTGAAGTATTACAGTTTTTCTCAGTTGCGTTGGTGCTTTTCTCAGATCAGAATGTAAATTCTCATAACTATTAGTTCAGCCGTCACCAGTATGTACAGGTAAAACATGTCTTGTATGTATACTCTAATGTTCAGCACTGTAAATGGTCTGCTTTGCTGCAGCAGAGTCATGCAGACGGTGGATTCACCACTCCAGGAGACACTTTTCTCGCTGCATTGCAAGGGATGATATCCGTTGTGATGTAGATGAAGATATATGGCTAGACAGACAGGAACGTCTGCATGTCCCAGAATGATTTACCTATTTTCAGTTACAATATGTACTGTTACGTATGTTGTTCACATTTGTGCACAGCTCTACCAAAAGGGTGTTTCTTATGTTTGTTCTAAATAAGTGACTGTATTGTATTTTTCTTTTGCACAATGCTGTAGAATTGCAAAGAGCATATACAGTAAAAATAGGAAATGTACGTATTCAGTGTCTTGTACTCACTCCCCTACTTACAGCAACGTGTACTGTTTACTGTAGTTTTACCTAAAATGGCTGTACAGGTAGGGTATAGTGCTGTCTTGAGCATTTTCAGGTAGTGTCAATGAGTTCTAACCTTTTTTTCCTGCATTGGAAAACACTAAGAGAAGTAATTGTCATAATGAAAACATGACAAAGCCATTTGACTATCTGGTTCATAAACATGATGTCAAGACTTCTCATTTTGATGACACTGGCAGTTTCATTGACATGAATACTTGCTTTTGAGGAATTGACTATCCATTTTGAGCAAGTGACTTGCTTTTGCAGGTTATCCACTAGGTTTTGCAGTTTGCACTAACTGTTTTGAGAAATGCACTAAATGCTGCGCAAATGTTAATACAGTGTTGTGAGAAAAGAACCAAAGCGACTGAGAAAAACTGTAACAAGAAGTATCTGCCCCAGAAAGCAAATGAATGCCCATTGGGAAGAGCCAGACTGTTTGACTTAAAGGTCCAGTGTGTAGACTTTCTTCCATCTAGGGCCATGCAATTCAGAGTACGTATAACTACGGTTGCCTTCACGCTTCAAAAAGCCATTCACAACTTCAAAACATGCTGTACTGCAGAGCTATTACAGTTTTTCTCATTCGCTTTGGTGCTTTTCTCACATCACTATTTACATTTGCATAGCAGTTAGTGCATTTCTCAAAACAGTTAGTGCAAACTGCAAAACCTAGTGGATAACCTGCAAAAGCATGTCACTTGATCAAAATGGATAGTCCATTCCTCAAAAGCAAGTATTCATGTCAATGAAACTGCCAGTGTCATCAAAATGAGAAGTCTTGAAACCAAGTTTCTGAACAAGACAGTCAAATGGCTTTGGCATGTTTTCATTATGACAGTAACTTCTGTCAGTGTTTTCCAATGCAAAAAAAAGTTTAGAACTCATTGACACTACCTGAAAACGCACTATACACTACCTGTACAGCCATTTTACACTACAGGCACTTACATATTTAGAACAAACATAAGAAACACCCTTTTGTTAGAGCTGTGCACAAATGTGAACAACATTACAGTATGTATTGTAACTGGAAATAGGTAAATCATTCTAGCACATCCAGACGCTCCTGTCTGGCAACAATTTTCATCTACATCACAACGGATATCATCCCTTGCAATGCAGCGAGAAAAGTATCTCCTGGAGTGCCGAATCCACCCTTTGCAGGACTCTGCTGCAGCATAGCAGACAATTTACAGTGCTGAACATTAGAGTATACATAGAAGACATGTTTTACCTGTACATACTGGTGACGGCTGAACTAATAGTTATGAGAATTTACATTCTGATCTGAGAAAAGCACCAACGCAACTGAGAAAAACTGTAATACTTCACACACCTCCTTGTGAGTAAAAGCTTAAGTTCACCTGAGAGCAACTGTTTAATTTAGGAGACATTTCCAGCAAAAAAAAATATAAAGAAAGGTATAAAATTTGCTTGACAGAATTTGATAACTAGTTCAACAATTTTGTATGTAATGACTCAAGCAATAAAACAAAGACTATTAGTTTTATTGGGAATGACTATTCAGCATCCATAAGTATAGTTCATTTTGACTGACATGACATAAGCAAATGAAAATGTTAAAAAACAACATTGTATTGTATAAAAGCAACTGACACATGTCCAAAAGCATTTGCAATTTGTTCAGAGGAAGGAGAAATTGCTATTATGAGGTGCACAAATGACTAAATGTTGTGGAGGTTGAACTAATAGTTATGAGAATTTACTTTCTGATCTGAGAAAAGCACCAAAGCAACTGAGAAAAACTGTAACTTTAAAACTACTGCGCCTGCCCTGTAATTCCTATGCTGGCGCACAAAAATTAAGCATAGTTGCAGGTGCAGCTCCAAAAATGAAACTGTAAGTGTGGAAGGGTTTAGTGTAAAATCATTAACTAAGCTGCTGTTGCAACCATGTTGTGTGAAATAGGGGGTGGCTATGGTGCCCTGAGTGACACACATACGAGACAAATATTTGGCATTTGTTATCATAACAACATTAAATGTCACTCGTGCCATTAGCAAGACACCTACTAAATTTGAGCTCAGTGGACCAAATGCGGGAGTTGTGCATAGAACAGAGTGACACACAGATATGCGTTCCATGCATGTATCCAAGACAGTTAGATAACACATATCATTAACATTATGGTTGCAGTAGGGAGCCACAAGCTATAAACTGATAAACCTGTTTTTAGTTTTTTATTATCACTGTTCTCACCCTTTGTCTTCAGCTTTTAGTCTTTCTCATATGTTAATGCCTGAGCTTGTTTCCCAGTTACACCAAAACATAATCTTTTGATGATGCAGTTCAATAAGCAAACTGAAAAAGACTAGTCTTTTACACTTATACAGTAATTCTATAAGCAAAATAAAAGGGCTAGTCTTTCACACTTTCCACACAGTTCTTTGAACAACTTTGAGATCCATGGATATAAAATCACCTGCCAGTGAATTTGTCTTATTTCATATTGCAGTCTGAGGCAGCCATGCATAGATGGCCATGAATGACCGTTTCTCAGTATCAGCTAGAGATACAGATGATGGCCTACATTAAGGTCACAGAGCCTTTTTTATGAGTAAAGACAGGTTAAAAATTAAGCAATGGGGTAATAAAAACTGCTAGCTGATGCATGTGTCTACTCACATTAAATCGTTACAAGACAAGAAAATACTCCAAGAAAATACTCTTTTATAAGTTAGTCTCTTTGTAAGGCATTGGAATGAGTTTCGCTTGGTTATGCAGAGAAAAAAGAAGATAACAGTGAGAATCATCACCTTATTAGTATAGAAATTCTCAGTTGTAATCTTTAGACTGCACCTAACTGCTTTGTATGTGGAAGGGGAATTCCTCTGGCAAATCATTACCCAGGTTAGACTGTGCCACCGCAACTTAAAGCACTTTGAAACCTGTATTTTTTATTACAGTAGTTGTACTGTAGTTAAGTGGTTATGTTGAATAAAAAAAGACTTTCTTTGACACAGCACAAAGGCTGAAATTGCTGTGCAATGTAAAGCAGGACATGTGCACTCTGTATACATCCCACCTTTTTGACACTGTCTCAGGCACAGTTAGCCTAAGTGCTGCTTGGCCCGGTGATGAAGGTCCACTCCTGCTGCGAATCAGCATTGCAGTGCCGCTGGATAAGTCTTTTTTTTATTACTTTATTGCAAGTTTCTTCACACAAAACATCAATATACTTCACTCATTTATAGTTTCACCAAGGGGGGTGGAAAATAACAGACAAATATAAACACATAAGTGATATAGTAAACAAATAAACTAAACAAATAATTGAAGGGATAAAATAAAGGCAAATGAAAGTAAATTAAAAGTCCCAAAACTAATATAAATGAATCATAGGTAAAATTGTTGGCCTGTATGCGTGCATGTAAAAAAAAAAAAAGTGTAGGCCTACTGTGTGCGTGCATGTGTGTGTGCGTGTGCGCGTGCGTGTGCGTGTACGTGCGCTCGTGTATGCGTGTATGTATGTATGTGGGTGTATGCATGTGTGTTCATGTGTATGTGTTGGGACCTGCAAATTTAGCATTTTCTGTTGTCCTACTCTATTAAATCCTAATTACTTATAACTGCATTAATCCATGTCCTTAAAGTAGCCTTTTATTTTTGTTATTATGCTATTCGGATATAGTTTATACCATTTGTGTAATTGATTCCTGGAACCTAAAGCTGGATGTCTTGAGTGGTGTTGTGCTGCGGACTGTCAAAGTGGTGAGTAGATTTATCATGCAAAGCAATTAATTTAGGAGTTAAACAGAAACATGTTAATTTATGCTGAAACATGTTAATTTATGCTGGTAGCCTTAAACTTTAGAACTAAAATGCTGATGTTCTTGTC
This sequence comes from Setipinna tenuifilis, assembly GCA_030347295.1. Lineage (NCBI taxonomy): Eukaryota > Metazoa > Chordata > Actinopteri > Clupeiformes > Engraulidae > Setipinna > Setipinna tenuifilis. Next base: position 39,841,502 of record CM059265.1, read on the forward strand.
CATTATCACAAAGCTAACAATAAGCTACACATCGTCTCAGCCATTTGATCACCCTGTCCATCAATAAAAGCATGTGTATAATGTTAAGGAGACTTATACATGTGTGATGATTAGCCTAGTTGATTGACAACAACATCCTTATTGTGCCTTGCCTTTGACTTATAGCAATACTTTTCTTCTGAGCCCTATTTTGGCTTGAGATTGCGACTCGGGTGAGTGTTGTAAATGTCATTTGTATGTTATGTTATTCTTTCTCTCGGATTGCCTATGACTTTATGTACAGAAAAGGTAGGGATGCAAGTAAACACATTAGGTAGACAGAGGGGTGGTCCTATTGCTGCCCTGGGCAAACACCCTCATCCGGGCCAGTGGCAGACAGTCCTACTCCAAAATATTTCTGAAGTGCACCTGAATTGCATTCAAACCCAATATAAAACTCTTATACATCATGCATGCATCATTTTCATAATAAAATGAAGCATCCAATTCATTTAACATTTATTTAATAGGCTATCACAAAATCAGTAAAGTAACGTGTTACTTTGTAATTACAGTAAGATAATTTTCCTAACTAATGTAGCCTTTTTTTTTGCTAGGTCATCTATAGACTGAATACAGAATACTCAAATCTTGGGTATTATAGCATAATATGCAAACAGCTAAACAAATAACCATTATACACAATTCATTAAACATTAAGAATGGGACACAAATACACCTCCACCAGTTAATGGCTAATTAATGTAATGCTTAACACAGTCTAACATATTCAGTAAGATACATCAGTGTATACTGTACTGTCTACTGTTTACTATCACAGCATAGGACATCGGCTAACAAACATAAACAGAAATTATAGCTTTCAGCGACAGAAAAAGTTGAATCACCGCACACCGAAAAGACTTAGTGCCATAGTGAAAGAGAGAGGAAAGAAAAAAAGGTGAGGTGCTTTACTGTGGCAGAGCATGTGATGCGCTGTTTTCAGTTGTGATTTAGTTTAGATTTTTTAAAACAGAAAGCCTTGTAGAGACCTTGAACTTCATACCTTAAGCAAAATGATACATATTTCAGTCAGACTTTCACTTTTACTGGCAGGACAGAGTTTGGCCTTTTGGAAAACAATAGACATCTTCATCAGAATGGGGAGTCAGGGCATGTAGTTGAAATAAAGTCGCCTTTCATTACACAGCCTTGGCTTTATCTGTCACATTCCTGAGACTCTGCAACATTATAGCTGGCTAGCATTCTTCAGATTATTTTCATGTTCATGTTCATTACCATTACCATTACATCATTCATTATCTTTATTATCATCACATTGTTTTTAACACTCTTATACAGAGTTAATTAGGTGGACTACAGGTAGAGTTCTGCTGCCACACTGCTCTGAAACATCAAAAGCACGATATGGGGTTACATTTATGACAGATTTCTGAGCGCCCAAAGGGAAATTTTCAGCGCACAGAAATATATTTTGTATGCAAAATATTATATATTTTGAGGAAAATTCAAAGTGTGGCCACAAAATGTAGGTTTGATTTGATAAAAATCAATTCTGTACTCAAAAAATACCGTCTTCCGTGCTCTAGCAGACTGCTGCACGCTCACAATACCCCTCTCCTGACTGCAGATGAATAACTCGGAGCGAGGCACAAACACCTACAATTCATGTATTTTATTGTAGTGTGCTTGAGGGCGTTGATTGGTCACAACGTCATTCGCCCTGATATGCAAGGTGTAAGGGAAAGTGAAAGAGAACGGGTCTCCGTCTGACCATCAGTCCGACCATCAGTAAGCTACTCTCCAGGTAATTAAATCACTTTCGACTAGAGGCACGTTTTAAAATATAGTAAACATAATTAGTTAAGTGTTACTGGTGTTACTGGTCATTCACTGCACTGTAAAATGGAAGCGGCTTATTTCGGAGAACTCAGAAAGACTCCATTTTGTTAATGTGAACTAATGGAAACTGGGAAGAATGCAAAAGTCAGTTCAGCAGACTTGAGCCACGATAGATTCCGTTTAGTGTCGCATGACCATAGCCTAGACGCAAACACACTACTTTCCAGACAAAGGTTAAGGGCATATACTGGTTAATTTTCAACTAAAAGCCTGATAAAGAAAAAGAGGGAACATGAAACGATGCTTGCAGGCGTATTTGGATCCGCTTATTGTTACAGTTTTTACTTATTGATAACACAAACACTATGCAACTGAGTGTTGCAGATAAATGAGGCACAAAACCATAAAATTCATGTATTTTATTGTACTGTGCTTGAGGGCGTTCTTCAGTCACAGCATCATACTCGCTGATGTGCAAGATGTAAGGGAATATTAAAGAGAACGTCTTCTCCATCTGACCATTAGTCCCGGCTTACATAAGAATTTTTTTTAAGAGCAACAAAATATTCTGCAAAATATTGTAAAAATCCATCATCCATCTCAGTAGATACTTGCTTGGCAAGATCCCCAGTCCAAATCGCTTTCGATGGTAGGGGGTCTTGCAACAGGACGGCGTAGTCTACGAGAGACAGCCTAAGAAAGTCAAAGTAAACCTGCAATCAGGGGCGGTTTTAGGGATTCTGAGGCCCTGGGCAAAGAACAGTTTTGAGGCCCTACCCAACCCCCCCCCCCCCCCCCGCCCCCCCCCCCAAATCAAACCCATACATCCATTAATAATGACAAAATCGATCATATGCATGGAAAAACTATTTTTATTTAATTAACACATGCCATAAAAATTATTGAACAAAAAAGGTTGATGTCCCAAAAAGGGTAAAAAAGGTTTGAAAAAAAGTTGAATAAAAAGTTAAAGTGCAATTTGGCAAAGTCCATGTATGTGCAAACCATGAATGTAAATGTGGTGCATTGTGAAGTCAATGAATGCAAGTGTATGGGCTGGTGTGTGAGCATGCACAGGAATGTTTGGGTTTGTCAGTAATGTGAGCATGCAATGAAAACATTTGGAGCCAAACTAGGTGGTGACTTCACCTCCAAGCATACTTCTTGAAATTTAACTGTGTGTGTGTGTGTGTGTGTGTGTGTGTGCCTGCCTGCCTGCCTGTCTATGTGTGCTAAAGCTGTTGTGCCCATCTATCAGTCTCATGGGTGGTGGTGGCTCAAGTGCATGAGACCTGGAAAAAAAGATATGGAGAGAGAAAAAACAAGCATGGATTAATATGCAGAATATACAGTGTAAGATTTAAATGTATTTATTATGAAATTAATTATATATTATTACATTTTTATAATTTCACTTACTGTATGCTTAAAACTTGATTTTTCTTGCTTTTGCATTGGCAAATGCAGTGATGACATCTTCCATGTCCAGTTTCCTTCTCACAGCTTGCTCAATGGATATTACTGCCAGATCTGACAGCCTCTCCTGACACATGGTGGACCTGAGATAGGTTTTGATTAATTTCAGAGCAGAAAAACTCCTTTCACCAGAATCCACTGTGACCGGAAGTGTGAGGAGTACTCGCAGGGCAATGCTTAAGTTGGGGTAACAGTCCAACAGGTTTTCTTGGAATATGTAGTTTAGCATGTCTGTTGGAGTGGAAAGGGAAGGCAAGCTTCGAACTGCAGCTGTTATCTCGCGTTCTAAATCAGTACCATCAACATCTTCTGTTTCCACCTCCATCTTCTTACAGATAACTCCTAAGGTTCCTTCAGACACTGCTTTTTCCATGTTGTCCACTGAATAAAGGAAACCATAGAGGTCAAAAAAGGTTTTTGTCTGTGCAAATCTATCTCTGATGCTGCACAATGCCTTATCAATAAGAGGTAAAAAAAACTCCCTGTTTAAGCGCTCTTCAGGTGTGGAGACAGTTTCCTCTCTTCCCTCATAAAGGCATCTTCTAGCCTTAGTCCTCTGTCTCTCTTCAGGCAGGGTCCTTTCTATTTCCAATTCTTCTGCTATCTGTGTTGCCTCTGTCTTCGCAGAGTTCAGCCCATTTTCCCTGTATTCCTGCAGAGAGAGTTGGAGAGCGTTTGTCTCCTTTTCCATAGTCTCAATTCAGACCTTTGGGCTCTGAAAGAGCTTGCTGATGTGGTTTATCTGGTACAGGATGTTATACCATACCACCACACAAATTATCAGGAATTTCCAGGTCTGAATTTCTTTCAGAATACCTTTGCAGGTTGACACAGTCTCTGCATCTTTTTTGGCCATTGGATGGTCAAGGACTGCCTCCAAGGCTTTCACAAACTGAGGCATTTGGTAACGAATGGCTTTGACACTATCAATTCTGCACTCCCACCTGGTTGTAGACAGGCTCTTGACAGTGATCTGTATATGCTCTTGCATGATCTCCCACCGCTGCACCGAGGAGCTGAACAAATTGTACAGTCTCAGGAGGAGACCGAAGAAGGACACAGACTGCACAGATGACTGTGCTGCATCACAAATAACCAAATTCAAATTGTGACTTCCACATGGCACATATAAGGCTTTCTTGTTGGTGTCTAGCACTCTCTTCTGTACGCCTTGGTGCTTCCCTTTCATATTACTTCCATTGTCGTATGCCTGGCCACGGCAGTCAGAGATGTTCAGCTGGAGCTTGTTCAGCTGGTCCATGAAAGTCTCAAATAGCCCTTTCCCGGTTATGTCATGCACATCAACAAATTTAATGAAATGTTCCTCAATGGAAACACCAACATCCGTCTCACAGTTGACTATGCGGAACACACTGGACAGCTGTTCTGTATGGCTATTATCTGGTGTGCAGTCCATTATGACCGCATAGTACTTCGCCTTCTGAATGAGAGCTACAATGGCATCTCGGGTCTTCTGTGCAATAAGTGATATAATTTCGTTTTGGATATGCTTGCTCAGGTAATGATCCTTACATTCATTGTTTTTAATTCTCATTAAATGCTCATTTAGCACTGGGTCATACTGGGCCATTAACTCCACCTGACCTAAAAAGTTTCCATTTCTTGGCTCATACAGGTGTTCTGAGTGACCTCTGAATGCCAAATTTCGTTCTGCCAAATGACAGACAATGGAGAAGAGTCTCCTCTGCACCATCTTCCAGTGGGAAATTTCTTGGTTCATCAGCTGCTGGTTCACTGAATCAATAGTAGCATGTAATTTCAATCTCTCAGCTAGGTGGAGCCATTTCTGCATGTTTGAGACGTGTTCTTTACTTCTCTCATGGACTCGCAGATGTTCCGAAATGTGTTTCCAGGAGCGAAATCCCCCACTGGAACCAAGCGCCGCCTTTGATTCACAGAAAATGCGGCAGCTAAAACAATACACTGCGTCTGTACTGACGGAATAAAGCAGCCACTTTCGGTTGATCTTCTCTCCGTTTTTCATCGTCATGTTATAATTCTCTTTTGTAAATCTCCTGAGGGGGTTTTCCTTATTCATTGGGAAAGCGAAATTTTTAATTTGCACCGGACCTTTTTTAATTATTTCAATCCTCTCCCTGTCTGTTAGCTTTGGTGGCCATAAGCCTGGATCCTCACTGGTGGGGCTGTCACTTCTGCTAATAATCATGCTAGTTTCAGTTGCACTCACAGTTTCTGTAGCGGTGTCATCAGTGGGTTGTTGATGGACTTCATCATCATCATCATTTTCTTCTTGTTCTGACTGACCAAAGTCTTGAAACGAGTTAATTTTAGATACTTGTTGGGGGGTACAGGTGCCGCTGCTATCATCAACACTACCACTACAGCCAAGGCTAGCATTGCTGCTGCTGGCTGTGGCTTCGGGTGAACTTGTGAAGAAGGTGGTTAATTTGGGAAGCTTTTGAACAAATCTTTCATTTTCCTTCTTTCTCTTCTTTTTCTCCCCGCCGCTTAGAAATCGTTTCATCCTGTATGTACACGTATTTGTCGCTGTTTTGAAGGGAAAAAACGACTCTAGACTATCTGCAGACCTCAGACGCCAGAGCCAGAGCGAAGCCTATGGTCAGGTCAGATTTTCTTGCGCGTGCTGCAGGCTATGCTACTTTCGGTAGTTTTTCTATGAAGGGCCAATCTATATTTACATTACAACACAACGATTAACTCGAACTTGAACAACACACGCCCGCGCACACACACGGGTACACCACACTTAAAATGTCAGCTATTAACAGGGCGAACAACAAAGTAAATTCATGGACGCCTACAGAATTAAGTTGTTAGTTAATAGCAATCAAAAAGACTATAACCCCCCTGCCATATTCAATAGAGTATTACTAGCTAAATAGGTTTACGCGTGCAGTCAAAAGTTTGTTAAGGTGGCGCTAGCTGTCAGACAGTGACTGTCATGCTATGAATTTGACGCTAGTAGAAGTCACAATAAGTAGACGCTAAATCCTACGTCAAATGATTTCAGATGCAATGAAAATAATATTACGTGTGACTGTCTTGGTAACTAGTGCCACGGCAGGCATGTGAAAAGGAAACCATCTGTCCTACCTTAAGTTGGTGCAGCTATGATCCACTTGTGTTCTTGCTAACCCATCCTGACATCTTACTTAGTTTAATTTCACGATTGCAAGTGCACTTGCAACAGTTCTTTTTTGTAGGCCAAGCACCTTGGTATATTTTGTATGCCAGCAACCCTCACTATTTGAGGAACCAGAACTCGGGATTCAATAATAATTAAAAACAAAAAAACTCTCTCCCCAAGACGCCTTGTGCGTACAGCGGGCTATTCCCAAAAGATCCCGGGCTATAGCCCCGAATGCCCAGGTCTAACGACGCCCCTCATGTGTGATGTCACGTCACAGACTGTTTTTTCACTGAGAGTACACGCATTGCGAATATAATATGCCTGCTTTCAACCCGAATGATGCTTAATATCAATATTGCTTTTATTACTGTCATAGCAGTGACGACGAGGCCCCCGATTGGACGAGGCCTCGGGCAAATGCCCATGTTTGCCCAATGCAAAAACCGCCTATGCCTGCAATTGTTTTTTGAAAGCCGAGCGCGCGAGATTTAAACTGAAGAAAGATTTGTTCGTTTTATTTGTTTATTTGGCTTCTGTCTCATTCGGTAAGTGGCCCATTTTGTCTACTGGTAGTTGATTGAACTTGTTGATTTATTGTAATTGTCTTTGTCGGCATTGAATTTGAATTGGGTTTCGTGGGGTAGGCTACAAGTAAAATGTTGTTGAGCGATTGATTTCATTAAGAACATTGATAATGCATTAACATTGCTTCGCCTTTCGCCTGATGAAGCTAGTTGACGGTGTATTTTGATGCGTGTTGGCTGTTAAGATGTTAAACATTGATTCTTTAATGCACATAGTCTAACTACGATCACGTTATGTTATTCGTAGCATATTCGGTAAACCTGAAAGCGGAGAAATTATGCGAAAGTAGATTTCAATGGACTATGTTACATTTAGACGTCATTGAATGTAGCCTACAATCAGGACAAAGTTAATGTAAATGGTGCATTCATCAATGTAGACCTGTAAACTATGATAAACGGACCTTGACACTTCTTTCATAAAATGTGATGACGCATCCAAAACTACCCAGCAGGCTCTGGACCTAACCGTGTCTCGTGTTCCAACCGGTGACATTTCCCTACGTCTTCTAAATATTTAAGCAGGCCCTGCTACTTATATCCATATGCTCGCAACCTCTTGACAAAGCCTGTGCAAGTAAGCCATACATTGCACTTGATCAAACATAGAAAAAGGAGGATATCGCGACTTAAAATCTATTTGACAACCCCTTCTGTCTTATCCACACACAAGAAGAAGCATGCTGCAGGAACAGAAAGAATTACACACCTTTAAAAAAAGGTCTTCTCGGGGGGGGGGGGGGGGGGGGGTACATACATTTGCCTGTTCAATCCACAGGCAAATGTATCAGAGCTCATATCTGTTCGTGAGTCTTATAAATAGGGAGGGAAGAGGTAATCTATCGCCAATGCTGGGAAGCGTTCTAACAGGCTTGGCGAAATCAATCGATTATTAAAATTGCATTTCAGTTTATATATTTTTTAGACTGATAGGAACGCAGCCAGTAGGAGGGTTGTTTTTCACCTTCCCTCCCTATTGAATTTGAGAGGGAAAGTCATCACAGCACACAGTGCACACAATGAAGTTCAACCTCTGCATTTAACCCATCACACACGTGAGCAGGGGCAGCTGACAACGCACGGGGAGTGTGTGGGGACAGGATACTGGCAGTCGTTGCATTCGTAACTGCGATCACAAGTCTGTTACCTTACGCCTATTATATGCAATACCTGCCGAAGTCACATTGTCACTAACTCTGCCTTTGGGTTTATACCTTGAGATGACACAAGTGGAACTCAAGTAAACTAAACATATGCCATATACAGACACTGGTGCTCTGCCACCTCCTGCTTAAGGATGCCCCATGGGTGATCAATAGCGTTCAGGTCTGGAGACATACTTGGTCACTCCATTATCTTCACATTCAACTTCTTCAGGAAGGCAGTGGTCATCTTGTGGTGTGGTGTGTTAAGGGTTGTTATCATGTTGAAGAAACTGTCGTATGTCCCAGTTTCCGAGGGGGGGTGGGTGGGGATGTGTCATGTTCTGCTTCAGAATGTCACAGCACATGTTGGAATCCATAATTCTTTCAATGAACTGCAGTTCCCCAGTTCTGGCAGCATTGAAACAGCCCCAAACCATCATGCTACCACCACTGGGCTCGATTGTAGGCAAGGCAAACTTATAATGGTACTGTTTAACAGGTTGCTGCCACACATGCCTGACACTATTTAAGCCAAATACGTTTATGTTATTGTAGTCAGACCACAGGACATGGTTTCAGGAATTCATGCTACTAGACTGTGTGTCTTCAGCAAACAGTTTTCAGGCTTTTTTGTGATCGAGCTTTACAAGAGGCTTTCCTTTCAAAGGATGATCATGCATACCGGGTTGTTGCACTGTGCAGCATCTTATTTGAGCTCTGACAAGCTGACCTCCCACTTCTGCAACCTCTGCAGCAATGCTGGTTGCGGTCATACATTTATTTATTTTCAGCCACCTTCTGCATTTGGCACTGAGTGTGTGTACCTTACTTCTTTGCTTGATCCTGTCAATGCCTGTTCGAAGTGGAACCTGGTTTGGAAAACCACTTAATGAATCTGGCCACAATATTGTAGCTCAGTTTCATGGTGTTGCTGATCTTTTATAGATAGGCCATCATTATGTAAAGCAAATAATTCATTTCTGAAATCCTCAGAGAGTTTTTTGCAATGAAGAGCCATGTTGGACATCCGGTATGAGAGAATAGTATGAGAGAATTATAGCCAAAACTAGTATGAGAGAATTATAGCCAAAACATTCAAATGAATAGCTCTAATACATGACACACATATTTGTATTGTCCAGTTGAGCAGACCAAAATTGGTTTCAGGGTTGAATGATATGTACAATTATCACTGATGGTGTACTCACTTTTGTGGCCTGCTGTTTAGACAAAAATGCCTGTGTGTAAAGTTATTTTCAGAGGACAGTAAATGAATGCTGCTACACAAGCTATACACTGACTACTCAAAAACATATCAAAGTTCCATTTCTGTAGCATTGTCCCTTGAAAAGATATACCACGTTTTTTGTTGAAATGTGAAGGGCGTACTCACTTTTGTGAGGTACTTTATGTATGATCTGAAATGTTATGGCACATATTTCACTTCTCTCTCGTCTTATTATGTGTCCTATATATTTATTGACCTACATGCTGTGTTTTCAGTTCTTCAATCTGCACTCGTCTTGACGGGGAAAAACTTGTTAAAGGAATGTAAATGGACCCAGTATATCATGTCCTTCTTGTTGCTGCTTTTCACACAGGTATGGGGTGTATCATACTTCTGTTTTTGTACACTGCTTCAAAATGTACTGAAAGCATAACTCCAGCATTAATTAATTCTAGGGTGTTGTTGTGATCTACAATAAAGTAATTAAAAAGTATAAAGAATGGAAAATATTTATGTTTTGTGCTTAAGACATAATCACAGAGACAATAATGTTTTGTAATATTATAATCCAAATATATAGTTTTACTTTCCAATGAGACAGACATTTGCTATTGTCTTCACAGTGGCTTGTGCCCCAGAGTCTGTGTTTGCTCCAATGGGAAACTCCATCACCCTGATCATGAAAGGACACGACATTGTGAATATAGATTATGCTGCTTGGACCTTTAATCATACAGACATTGTTATATATTTTCCACATCATCCTGAAAATCGCAAATTAACAGTTTTTCCCTCATATAAGAGCAGAGTAGAGTTTGATACAAGAGACTTTTCTATGGAGCTGAGGAACCTGCAGAAGAGTGACAGTGGATTCTTCAGGGGAATAATAAAAACACCAGAGGATAAGACTGTTGTTGAATACAAACTCCTTGTTCTTGGTGAGCTGCAATGTAAATATCTCTTCACTTGTAATGGAGATATTTGGTTTTCATAATGTATTTTATATACTGAAAGTTTGTCATGAAAGTTTGAATAGGTGACAGTTAACAGACTTTTTTTTATTAGAGATGTGATTGTTGATGGTAATCATTAGAATTACCATTATCCCAGTCTGTTACAGCTTAAAGAGGTACACTGGATGCAACCTCTGTTCCTGTACAGAGGTACAGCTGGCACAGCTGATTTTTTTTCTACACTGTGTGCGCTGAAAAGTGTGTGTGTGTGTGTGTATTTGCAGATCCAGTACAGAAACCAAACATGACTGTACATCCTGACCGGTCCAGTGGTGACTTTCGTATCTGGATGGTGACGTGTAGAGCTGGTGACCTCTCTCTGACCTCCACCTGCAACAGCAGCACCTGCACACAGGATGGAGACTCTGCTCATGGTGGCCTAACCATCTTCATCAAACATGGCTCCATCATCTGTAACCACAGCAACCCAGTCAGCTGTAGTTATGCTACAGTGCAAATAAAGGACCTGTGCTCACCTGAACAAGGTACAGTACATCTGGATTTTTGTCATTATAGGATAAGACTGACCTGTAAATTTCATAAACTGGTCAAGTGCATCATTGCTACAATAGAAATTGGGACATTTTGTTCTGTGTGTTGTTGTGGTGTTTGTTGTAATTTGGTAGGGCATGTCCTGGTAGGAAGGTGACAGAATGAGCCTGGCCTGTAGGCCCGTGTCTCAAGAGAGGAGGATGTGATTGCTTTGTGGTTAATAAGTAGTATTAGTGGCAATGGTAGCCATAATCCTGTACACACTCTAGGTAACCAACATTTTTCTACACACTGTTCATTGAATAAAACAACTCTGGTCTCATTTGAGCTGTAGTGTGTGGGAATCATCAATGCACTTTCTTCAAGCAGTTAAAATGTACTAGCTTTGAAAGAAGCATGGCAGTCCATTGTTTCTTAACTGGAATCTATTATTTGGTAAGCCAAAGCAACCCGCGCAACCCGGGATTTTTTCTATATAATACTATGTTTCTCTTGTTGTGCTTTTGCAGAGTTGGAGTCTCCAGTTGGTGACAAGACCATTGTAACCATCAGTATTGCTGTTGGAGTGGCCGTACTTGTATTAGCACTCATTGGAGGAGTCCTGGTTTTTCTAAAGCATTTAAAGAAGCATGGTACAATGCAGCATATTCCACCTCTTTAAGACTTGTTTGCTGTTTCTTAAAAGCAAACATGACATTTTACACACACATACAAACACACACATACACACGCACACACACACACACACACACACACACACACACACACACACACAGAGCTGCCAGACACACATGTACACACAGACAGGGTTTCCACCTTCTGATCAGCACAGAGTTCATTGGCCTCATCAGAACAAGTTTGAAGTTGCTGCTCTGTGGTTTGTGCTGGCATGTGTGTATTTACTGTTGCTGTGCATCATTTCATAGCAAACCATCCTGAAAAGTTTAAGTACCCAGAGGAGGTAAGCAAATCTTTATTTCAGTTGTTGGTTATTATATCATGAGAAATGGTTATGTACTGCAAGGAATGTCAACACAAGTCATTGTAATCAGGCTTTTGGCAGACTACTTATGCTGTGTACATAATTGTCTATGTCTTTGTTGTATTCTTGATGATCACCCCTTATTGCCTTTATAAATGAAGGTAGGGGAGAGGGCACCCCTAGATAGGCCAAAAAATAGTTTAATAGACAGGACTATGAAACCTCTCCAGTTTGTTAGGGACATAAGACCTACGAAATTTTGTATTGGAAGTTTTCAATTTCTAAAAAAAAAAAATATGCAAATTAGGCCCTAGCTCATTAAATATGCGCATATTTGGGTGAATCTTCCAAAAGCTAAACAGGCAAAAAAAGGGGAGCTAGGCAGGTTTAGCCTAGCTCCCCTTTCTTTGCCTGTTTAGAGTAGTTCCTTATGAGGTTCTATATGCGGTGTTGATGCGGTTCTTATTGCCTATTTTTCTGTTTCTGCTTCAGAATGCAGTGGTCGTGAGCCCAACTGAAAGGTCTTCAACAGCAAGATCCCTCCATTTTTAGTCTTCTTAATTCGTTAGGTGGACATGGCTATTTCTTTTGGCTTTCTAAAGGCTTTCAAGAGACTCCGATGACCATGTAGAATCAGGAATTAACTCCTTGTGTCTGCTTTTGTCTCTTTTTAATGTTTTTGACAGACAGCTCTACAGTTGTTAGGCAGGACAGTTTATGAACTGGTGTTGAATAATGTGATATTTCATGTTTATTTACACAAGTAAAACATATGAATCATTTAGCTTGTTAGATTTATGGTAGGATTAATATTGTAGCCTGTTTGTAGCCTGTGGGCCATTGCGCTTGCTCACTTCTCTTCCTTTCCCTTCTCTGTCTGTGCCTATCACGAATTGGGGTTTAGGACAGGCCGTGATTAGGCTACCTAAGCGGCATAGCTGGAGAAGCATAAATGTACTTGGGGTCCTCACAGTAGCACAGGACCTGCTAGCACGCTCGGTGGTGGTGTTTGGTTTGAAGGGGCTGGTTTCGGTTCAGTGCAATGAAACTGTGTCACCTACAAGTTTTACTTCGGGCATACGCTGTCAAGGCTAGGAGAGGTCTGTACAGCCACCGAGCATCGCTAGCTGCTGTTCTCTTGATGTGTGAATGTGGTGCTGCTCTCTGTTTCTTTTTATCTTTGAACATTGTGTGTATTCCTTTTTCTTTCCTCTAGCCTGCGAGCTAATTTTGTAGCACTTTACAGCCTTGAATGTTGTATGCTGCAGGCTAGAGTGGTCTTTCTTTTCCTTTATGTTACCTGCCTGGCCCCGTCCTTAAGCCCTGGTACCTGTAACCACCTGTAGCTGGCTCATGAGGTAGCCACTGAAGTGTGTGCGTGAGAGACTACACTAAAAAGGCTAGGTTCCCTATGATATGCACCATTATGATTGAAGGGCTTGCAGTGTTATGGTGTGAATTCAAGCTTGTAACACCAAGTGTGTAGCACCAAGTGTGAATTCAAGTGTGTAACAAAACCAGTGTGTATCACCAAGTGTGAACTTGAGTGTACAACAATTCCAGTGTGTTTTGCACCAGAATCAGGGTTATTAGGGCCCTAGCGTCCCTTGGTGGTTCTTGGCCCCTGCTCAGTGGTTTTTCTCTCTCTGTGTCCACGCCTGTACCGTGGTGAGGTACTCCCTTTTCCCTTTTGCGTTTATGTATTGTTTTCTTTCTTTTGTTTGCCCCCTTACTACACGTGCACTTAGGAACTAGACTTTTTATATGTATTTATTAATAAAGATTGTACTTTTTTATACTTTTCTAAAGTCACCTTATTTGGTATTTGGTTCCTTTGCTCCCACATACATTTAGTTGTAGGAAGGCAAGGGGTGGCGTAGTCAACTACATACCTGAGGCCTACATACCTGGGGTGTAACATAAACACAAACAAAAGAAGCTGCCATGATGTTCTAAAGGACAACATATTTTCAGCTGCAAGTTCCCTCCATTTTTAGTCCTACTTCTTAATTCTTTAGGTGGACACGGGTAATTGCTCTGGTTTTGAAGAGACTATCTCTTGTTGGCTTTGTTGACTGTAGAGAGTAAGATGTACATATGTCTGTATGATTCCACATGTGTCTGCTTTTGTCTCTTTAATGTTTTTGACACACAGCTCTAGAGTTGTTTAGCAGGACCGTTTATGAACTGTTGTTGAATAACATCACAAAAGCCATTTTCCATGTTTATTTACATATGTTCTATTTTTTTTCTTTGTAAGGTAATAAAACTTTATTTATTGTTGTTGATTTACTCTTAATTCCTATCTTCTTTCTTGTACTCTTTCTAGATGATCCCAAGCAGAAAGTTTAGATTTAACTTCTGCTCAAGGTTTACTCATACTAAAAAGCAACGTCCACCATTACACATAGTGCAGCAGACAAGTGCAAAAATAGTTAACTTGATCATGCAAAAATGTTGGAAAAAATGTTGTCCTTTTTTTTTCAAAAAAGGCTGTGAATTTGTTTTATTACAGAAAAATACATGATTGAATCTAATGAATGTTTAAGAAGAAGAAGCAACACCTCAGATGGCTGATAAACTGACAGAAGACAACACACTCCCACCTGCAAAAACACACTGCATGTACTCTTAACAACTTTGCCATATTATATAATTCCTGTTCACTGAGCATTCTATGTATTCCACATCTCCATTGCAACATTTATTGGAACATAAAGGGTTAAATAAGGGTGACCACCTACAAACACACAAAATGTGGGACAACTAGCAAGACTGAGAGGGACAATGTGGGACAGACGCAGCCTGTAAATAAACAATAATTTATTATATTATATTATATCACATCAGACTCGCGTCTGCTAAGTGTCATGTAATGCAGTGCAACATCAGCTGTTTTAGAAACGCCACCATCCGCAGTGGAAAGTCTGTTGTATAGGCCTGTGGTGCAGTGTGCACAGGCACGTTTTTTTAGGACGACATGTTTATTAGGCTACTTTTGTTCCCTCTTCTTTGGAAACATTCTTTACTGTTTGTTAATCATTGAATAGCCTCGTACCAGAAATAGAGGTAGTTACGTCTACAAGAATATTACAAAGAGCTGATGCTCACCCCGTCATTCCCCCTCGTCTCCCCATCGGTGTTTCTCCATCTAGTGCGCGCGCTGTATCGTAACACTTAACTTTTTGAACTCGCTGCAGAAATCTGCGTGATTTTTCTGCGTGACGCGTCGCTATCTAAATGCAGGGGACTTCTGAAGTTCTCAGAAGACTCGGGATGCCTGCAGACAAAATAACCTAAAGTTGATCGTATGCAGTTTACCTAGACCCACATCTTGCCTTTTAACATCACAGATCGAAACTACACTACCCAAATAACCAAAAGATTGCTACAACATTATATCTGCCTATAGCGATAAAGTACGTCAGTCCATTTTTGCTGAAAGTCGTTTTTTTGTCGACACAAAACTGACACAATACTCAGCTCTTCTGAACTAGTGAACAAAAACTTAACCGCTTTTGACAACACTACTTGATTAGCAGAGCACCAGGCGAATAAAAGAGTTCATATCCGTATTGTTATTTGCAATTCGGTATGTCGAATGAAAAAGCGAGCGAAAATCACACATTTGCGGGACAAAGACTAAAATTGCTTTGCCGTACAACATAAAGCGGGACAGGTGGCCACTACATGCCACACTTGAAGACGTCACACGCAGCTGGATGGTTCGAGGTATTGTAGGCCTATCAGAGCGGCGTAGCCTACCAGAGACCGCCTAAGAAAGTGAAAGTAAACTTGCAATTGGTGTTTTTGCGCGCGAGATTTACACTGAAGAAAGATTTGTTGGTTTTATTAATTCATTTGGATTCTGTCTCATTCGGTAAGTGGTCAATTTTGTCTACTGATGGTTGGTTGAGCTTGTTGGTTTATTGTAATTGTCGGTAAGACATCTGAATGGGGTTTCGCGTGGTAGGCTACATTAAGTAAAATATTGTTGAGCGATTGCATATGATTTCATTAAGAACGTTGATAATGCATTAACATTGCTGCGCCTTTCGCGCGCGAAGCTAGTTGACCATGGACTTTGATGCGTGGTGGCTGTTACTTTTAAAACGTTGGTTCTTTAATGAACATAAGTGCGATCACGTTATGTTATTCGTAGCCTATTCAGTTAAACTGAAAGCAGTGAAATTATGCGAAAGTAGATTTCAATGGACTGTTACATTTCGGCGTCATCAACTCCATCTATTTGAATGTCCAAACGGGAAAAAGTGAATATATGCACCTGTCAACTGAGATAAACGGACCTTCACAGTTCATTCATAAAATATGATGATGCATCCAAAAATATACAGCCGTGCAGGCTCTGCATGGACCTAACCGGTGCCTGGTGTTCATGCAAACCGGTGACATTTCTCTACATCTTCTAAATATTTAATCAGGCCCTGCTACTTATCTCCATATGCCCGCAACCTTGTTGGCAAAGCCTGTGCAAGTAAGCGATATATCGCACTGGATCAAGCATGGAAAAAGGATAGTTAAAATCTAATTGTGGACCTCCACAAATGTATTAGAGCTTGTATCAGTTAGCTCAAAATCACAAACTGTTGTCAATTTCGTGTGTCTTACAAATAGGGAGGGAAAGTAATCTCATCGCCCCATGCTGAGCAACGTTCCTACCGGCTTGGCGAAATCAATCGATTTTAATAAGATTCATTTTTAAATTAAAATTACATTTCAGTTTACACTCCGAAGTCAAATAGTGGCTTCCGCGTGATATGCATGTCTGATAGGTCTATTGATTCTTCCTATCATACTCCATTGCCGCCTACATTTCAATTATTTGGAATGTGTTTTTAATACGCTTACAAAGGACTATCGACCGAACGTCAGGTAGACTGAGGGAAAGTGGGCGTGACGTCAGGACACATGTAGGACACACTTAACTTTTTTTAAGTAGACAAAATTACACACAATATTTTCAGTGGTGATAGATGATACCAATTTATAGACTAAAGTTCGATATTGTGTCTTTTTGGAAATATCTTGGTGTATGCTACTAGTCTATGGGATTTTTTAGACTGATAGGAACGCAGCCAGTAGGAGAGCTGTTTTTCACCTTCCCTCCCTATTGAATTTGAGAGGGCAAGTCATCACAGCACACAGTGCACACAATGAAATTCCACCTCTGCATTTAACCCATCACACACGTGAGGCAGGGGGCGCGCTATGACAAAGTAGTGCAACCCAGTAGGCTATAAACACACACGTCTTATAGGGTCAGAAGCAGCAAGCTTCAG
This sequence comes from Setipinna tenuifilis, assembly GCA_030347295.1. Taxonomy (NCBI): domain Eukaryota; kingdom Metazoa; phylum Chordata; class Actinopteri; order Clupeiformes; family Engraulidae; genus Setipinna; species Setipinna tenuifilis. The sequence goes on from CM059265.1 coordinate 39,858,697, forward strand.
TTGATTTGTATAACATGTATTACCTATCTCAGATTTTGTATATCAGTAAAAATGCTGTATGTGTGACATCTGAAATGCCATGGCACATATTTCACTTCTCTTGTCTTATTTTGTGTCCTATATATTTATCAACCTACATGCTGTGTTTTCAGTTCTTCAATCTGGCCTCGTCTTCACCGAGAAAAAAAAAAACTTCTTAAAGGAACAGAAATGGACCCAGTACATTGTTTGCTTCTTGTTGCTGTTATTCACACAGGTATTGGGTGTATCATACATGTTTTTGTACACTGCTTCAAAATGGACCAAAAGCATAACTCCAGTGTTAATGAACTCCAGGATGTTGTTGCTGCTACAGTTTGTGAGATGGTGCCAACAGGAAGACGGATAATATGTTAAATTGTTTAGAAACACTATTTAACAAACTCTGTGCAGTCTAACAATGTCTTCAATTGCCAGATTAATGTGCATGTACTCTTATAATACTATGATCAAAGATCCATGCCATGTTGAACCTGTTATCCTAAAAAATAGTGGTTTGCATGCATCATGAACAGCATGATCGCTAAAAGGCATTTGGCCATAAACTCTAAAGCTGATCAAACTAAATAACACAGCTATCAAAGTATGCTTAAAAACTTAAATGTGATTTGATCTGTCCACAAAACCACTATAGAAGGTAATTACATCTGTCTTATGCTGTGCCTCAAACTGGCCTGATACAGCAACTACAACTACAAACGTCAATATTTTACATGTGTTGGTCAACAACAATGTGGTTAAAAAGGTTAAAGAATGGACATGTAAATATTTATGTTTTGTGCTTCAGACATAATCACAGACACAATAATGTCTTATAATGACATAATCTAAACATATAGTTTTGCTTTCCAATGACACAGATATTTGCTATTGTCTCCACAGTGGCCTGTGCCCCAGAGTCTGTGTTTGCTCCAATTGGAAACTCCATCACCCTGGTCATGAAAGGACACAACATTGTGAATAAAGATTATGCTGTTTGGGTCTTTAATCAGAAAGACATTGTTACATATTATCCACATAATCCTGAAAATCGCAAATTAAGAGTTTTGCCCTCATATAAGAACAGAGTAGAGTTTGATACCAGAGACCTGTCTATGGAGCTGAGGAACCTGCAGGACAGTGACACTGGACTCTACAGAGGAGTGATGAAAGTCAACAGCATTAGGACTGTTACTGAATACAAACTCCTTGTTCTTGGTGAGTTGCAATGCAAATATATCTTCAAATGTGATGGAGATATTTGGTTTTCATAATATATTTCATATACTGATAGCCTTGATGCACATTGCCATGAAAGTTTGAGTAGGTAACAGTTAACAGACTCTTTTATTACAGATATGATTGTTGATAGTAATCATCAGAATTACCATAAAACAACACTTTGTTGTCAGGTTATTCATATTTTTGTGTAAAAGTGGGATGTTATTCAGCAAGGCAGTTATCATGGAATAAACCTCTTCACAGTGATATGTACCTCACTGAACATTATCCCTTACATATAGTGAGCTGGATGTGACAAATATGTAGTTCTGTGGTGTATTTGATCCATTACAGCTAAAATAGGTACACTGGATGCAACCGTTGTTCCTGTACCTGAGAAATTAGAGTTTTGGTACAACTGATATTTTTCTACACTGTGTGTGTGTGTGTGTGTTTGCAGAGCCAGTACAGAAACCAAACATGACTGTACATCCTGACCGGTCCAGTGGTGACTTTCGTATCTGGATGGTGACGTGTAGAGCTGGTGACCTCTCTCTGACCTCCACCTGCAACAGCAGCACCTGCACACAGGATGGAGACTCTGCTCATGGTGGCCTAACCATCTTCATCAAACATGGCTCCATCATCTGTAACCATAGTAACCCAGTCAGCTGGAGTCATGCTACAGTGCAAATGAAGCACCTGTGCTCACCTGAACAAGGTACACAACATCTGGATTTTTGTCATTATAGGATAAAACTGATCTGTAACTGTCATAAACTGGTCAAGTGCATCACTGCTACAATAGAAATGTGGACATTGTGTTCTATGTGGTGTAATTTGGTAGGCCATGGTAGGTAGGAAGGTGACAAAATGAGCCTGGCCTGTGGGCCCATGTCTCAAGAGAGGAGGATGTGATTACTTTGCGGTTAATACATATTAGTTAGTTAGTTAGTTAGAGCTTTATTGATCCCCATGGGGCAATTGTATTTGCAGTACAGTTGCTGGCACAAGACATGAGACACAGACAGGCATATCAACAACAAAAGAATGCATTGCAAAAAAAAAAAATGCTACTCACACTAGCACACACTTTAGGCCTTGTTTAGGGCTTTTATTGCTTGGGGTACAAAAGAAAACCTTGACCTATTTTTTGACAGCAGGGGGGTACAAAATGACGTCCAGATGGCAGGAGTTGAAATGAAGAGGACAGCGGATATGTGTTTTGTTCAATAATGCTATGAGCCTTTTTAACAAGTCTGTCTCTATACATACTCTCCATACTTGGCAGAGTGATCCCAAGTAGCTAGATAACAGTACTGACTGTCTTTCTAACCACCTTTTTCTGTGCCTCAGTGGCATTGCCAAACCAGCAAGTAAGACAGAAGGTTAAAACACTTAAAATAAAAGCAGTATAGAGCATGTGAAGCATCCGTTTGTCAACAGCAGTTTCTTTAAAAAGTACATTCTTTGCTGTGTCTTGGTATGCAGTAGATGAGTCAATGAGTTCCATTTCAGCGTATTGTCTAGTACGACACCAAGGTATTTATAAGTAGAGACAGTCTGAATGGTCTCTCCTATTACAACTTTTTTGTGTTTAAAATTAGGTTTGACCTTTTACACCACGCTAAAAAGAAATCTAAAACTGGGCCATGATCACTGTCTCCATCCTCTAGGAGGCTCACTAGAGCTGTATCATCTGCATATTTAATAAAAATGCCTGTTGGGGAAAGTGCTAGTGCATGCATTTGTATATAAAACAAAAAAAACAGGGGAGATAAAACCCATCTTGTGGGGAGCCCATGGATGTGGTCATAGTGTCAGAGAGGAGAGAGCCAACTCTGACGTGCTGAGCTCTGCGAATCAGGAAGTCCATAATCCAAAGAATAAGAGCAGTATTAAGGTTAAAGTCATTAGCAAGTATCCCTGCAAGAGTCTTTGGTAGCATAGTGTTAAAAGCAGAGGAAAAGTCCACAAATAAAATCTCTGCATGAGCCTTAGGTTTTTCAAGGTGCATGTGCAAAAGGTGCATTAGTGTTAAAATGGCATCCTCCACCCCCCTGGAGGCTTGATATGCAGACACAGATGTTGTCTGGATTAGGGCTGTTCCGAGGGTCACTATGCCTAAACATCCTAAAAACATCAGATTGTCAGATTAACACCCTCTCTGCCCTCACCTCCAAGCATGTCCAAGCAATTATTCCAGTCCAGAGAGAATTTCCCCCTGCCCTTGTGTGGGACATCGGTCATGGCCTTAATTCCCTGCCATGCTTCCCGGGAGTTGCCTGACTCCAGGGTAGCTTCGATTTTCTGTCTATAACGGTATTTGTTTTTTAATTTGTCTCTGTATGTCCCTCCTGCCTATGTCATTGTGAGCTCAGTATGCTTTTTTCTTTTCCACTATAAGGTGGCGATACCATCCATATATATATAGTATATAGTGGCGATGCCAGCCATAATCCTTTACGCACTCTAGGTAACCAACGTTTTTCTAGGCACTGTTCATTGAATAAAACAACTCTGGTCTCATTTGGGCTGTTGTGCACTTTCGTCAAGCAGGTAAAATTTGCTAGTTTTGAAAGAAGCATGGCAGTCTATTGTTTCTAAACTGGAATCTATTATCTATTATTTGGTAAGCCAAAGCAATTATCTGTAGGATCAACCCACGCATCACTGGTAATCATGTAGTGGGCAGAACCTACCACACTTTGCTCTCGGTTGATTTCTATAATACTATGTTTCTCTTGTTGTGTTTTTGCAGAGTTAGAGTTTCCAACTAATTACAAGCAGACCATTGTAATAATCAGTATTGCTGCTGACGTGATCATACTACTAGGACTACTACTCCTGGGTTCCCTAAAGCATTTAAAGAAGCAAGGTACAATGCAGCATGTGCCATCTCTTTAAGACTTGTTAGCTGTTTCTTAAAAGCAAACATCACATTTTACACACACACACACACACACACACACACACACACACACACACACACTCACTCACACAGAGCTGCCAGACACACATGTACACACAGTGTACACCACAGTGTATTTCCACCCTCTGATCAGCACAGAGTTCATTGGCCTCATCAGAACAAATTTGAAGTTGCTGCTCTGTGGTTTGTGCTGCCATGTGTGTATTTACTGTTGCTGGGCATCATTTTACAGCAAAATATCCTGAAGAATTGACGGACCCAGATAAGGTAAGCATTTATTTCAGTTGTTGGTTAATTATATCCTGAGAAATGGTTATGCACTGCAAGAAATGTGTTTTCCTATTAGTGTGTGTGTGTGTGTGTGTGTGTGTGTGTGTGTGTGTGTGTGTCTTCCTGACGTAAAGGCCAAATCTGTTCCATGCTGCAGGCAGGTACCTTGTGAAACAACTGCAGGCTGTCATCTCTGCATTCCTCATATTCAGCATAATCATACCCCCCTTTTCTGTTTTGTATGTTAAGATAACAGATGAGAAAGGACAGACTTTCATACCGCTAGAGGTGAGACCAGCAACACTCACAATGATAACTTAGTATTAACAGCGTACGCATGTCTCGAGCGCACAGTGCGTGGCATGATAGGGTCATAGTTTACAGTAATTTAAAAATATAATATCTTTTAAAGCTTGGCTTCCCTGCAGAACTTATCGTTGATTTTACATTTGCATCTAAAATGAAGCAGTAAAAGTGAAAAGAAATATTCATTAAGGGGGATGTACTTCAGTGTTTACATTGTGGGCTTTTTCTGTAAGGAAGTCCCAGAAAACCAGCCTAGTTCCCTCTTTATTGCTGTTTGGAAGTGTGTGTGTGTGTGTGTGTTTGTGTGTGTGTGTTTGTGTTTGTGTGTGTGTGTGTGTGTGTGTGTGTGTGTGTGTGTGTGTGTGTGTGTGTGTGTGTGTGTGTGTGTGTGTCTGCCAGGCTGCAGGCTGTCATCTCTCCCTTTCTCTGTTCCTGCTTCAGACTGCAGTGGTTGAGGGTCCAGCTAAAAGTTCTTCACCATCCAAGGCAAGAGTCAAACTTTTTTGTCTTAATTCTCAATTACTTACAGTATGTCACATAAGTGAGTACACCCCTAACATTTTGTACATTTTTATTATATCCTTCCATGGGAGAAGTCTAAAGATATAATACTTTTCTACAACGTAAAGTAGGCAGTGTACAGCTTATATAACTTATATATATGTTTCCTCAAAATAACTCAACACACAACCATTAATGTCTAAACCACTGGCAACAAAAGTGAGTACACCCCTATGTGAAAATGTCCAAATTGTGCCCAATTAGTCATTTTTCCTCCCTGGTGTCATGTGATCCATTAGTGTTACAAGGTCTCAGGTGTAAATGGGTAGAAGTTGTGTTAAATTTGGTGTTATCACTCTCACACTCTCTCATACTGGTGATTGGAAGTTCAACATGGCACCTCATGGAAAAGAACTCTCTGAGGATTTCAAAAAGAAAATTGTTGCTTTACATGAAGATGGCCTAGGTTATAAGAAGATTGCCAACACCCTGAAACTGAGCTGCAGCACAGTGGTCAAGACCATACAGCGCTTCAAGACGACAGGCTCTACTAAGAACAAGCCTCGCCATGGTTGACCAAAGAAGTTGAGTGCATGTGCTCAGCATTATATCTTATAATCTATCTATCTATCTATATCTGTGTCTTCAAAATAAGCGTAGGAGTGCTGCCAGCATTGCTGCAGAGGTTGAAGGGGTAGAGGGACCGCCTGTCAGTGCACAGACCATACGCTGCACACTGCATCAAACTGGTCTGCATGGCTCCGCCCAGAAGGAAGCCTCTTCTGAAGATGATGCACAAGACAGCCCGCAAACAATTTGCTGAAGACAAACAGACTAAGGGCATGGATTACTGGAACCATGTCCTGTGGTCTGATGAGACCAAAATAAATGTATATGGTTCAGATGGTGTCAGGTGTGTGTGGCGGCAACCAGGGGCCTCATTTATAAAACTTTGCGCAGGATCTACGCCAGAAGATGGCGTACGCACGAAACTCAAAATGTGCGTGCGCACAGAAATATTCTGATTTATAAAACCGTGCGTACGCACGCTCCACGCCAATTTCCCTTTATAAATCACTATCTACTCTAAAGTTGCGGCACCTGTGCGTACCTCAAGACACACCCATAATTGCCTATAAATATTCAACGAAACGCCCTTAATGAATATTGATATCTGTGAAAACAAACGAGTCATTGGTTGAGCCAGGCCACCGGGCGACAACATTTGTGAGCACCATGTCGGCGTCACATATAATTTGGACATTAAGTGAATGGAAATGCTTCCTATTCACGAAAGCAAATTCATTTTCACTTGGTGCCCTTATAGCAACATGAGTGCAGTCAATAGCACCGATCACATTTGGAAAATCGGACATTGCTGCAAATTGCGCTTTTTTATTTGCCTGTTCACCCAACGTGTAAGGAAAATTGATGTAGTTTACTGATAAACTAATTACACCTCCTAACACGTCTGGCAAAATTCGACTGAATGTTGGCTGCGAGATCCCAGACCGGTCAGCCAGTTCTCGCTGAAAAGTGCCAGTGGCCAGAAACCCGATGCAAGTTAACACTTGCAGCGAGACCGGGATGGCATGGTTCCGCCGGGTACCTCTCTCCAAGGCTGGGCCCAACTCCTCTATCAGCTGTATGAGGACAGCTCGTGGCAATCTGAATCGGCTTATGAGCCATTCATCATCATTGGCCAACGCATCTTGTTGGTCTCTGAAGACACGCTCTCTCCTAATTCTACCATTTGCCACATCCTCAAGCAATGCCAAATGTGCCATAGTGCATCATAAGACATACATACCACGGCAAATCCCTCTTATAGCCTATAGCAACAGAGTAGGCAGCCTAACACGCAACACATGTGGTAGCCTAATGATTTTTGTATTGAAAAAATACGAATGCATTAAAGCCATAATTGGATAATTAACTGCTTCTTCACAGAAACATACAAAGTATTTGTTTTTATTGCCTCAAATAAGATGGTATTTTCTACAAGTGCACCAAACAATAGTTAATGGCGTTTTATATTTTTAACAGGATTATGAAGGTTAATTCAGTTAAGTCTTTGATGCGCGATGCTATGTTCGTGTAAAACTTCCATTATTGAACCAATTTCGAGTCATTCTCCCCGTTTCCTCCTGAGGTCGCACTTTCTGCTTCTCCCTTTTTTGTGCGTACGCATGGGTCAGAGCTTGCGTGGAGGTAAGCACATTTTACCGCCAAGTTCACTTTTTATAAATACCGAAGCTTGCGTAGAATGTGGCGTACGCATTCTTTTGTGCGTACGCATCGTTTATAAATGAGGCCCCTGGTGAGGATTACAAAGACAACTGTGTCCTGCTAACAGTCAAGCATGGTGGAGGAAGTGTCATGGTTTGGGGCTGTATGAGTGCTGCCAGCACTGGGGACCTACACTTCATTAAGGGAACCATGAATGCCAATATGTACTGTGACATACTGAAGCAGAGCATGATGTCCCCCCTTTGAAACTGGGCCGCAGGGCGGTATTTCAACATGGTAACGACCCCAAGCACACCTCCAAGATGACCACGCCTTTGGTGAGGGTGAAGGTGATGGACTGGCCAATTCAGCATCTGTGGAGCATCCTCAAATGGAAGGTGGAGCAGCTCAAGGTCTCAAGCTCAAGGTCAGCTCCGTGATGTTGTAATGTAGGAGTGGAAGAGGATTCCAGTGACAACTTGTGACGCTCTAGTGAACTCCATGCCCAAGAGAGTTATGGCAGTGCTGGAAAATAATGGTGGCCACACAAAATATTGACACTTTGGGCACAATTTGGACATGTTCACTTAGGGGTGTACTCACTTTTGTTGCCAGTGGTTTAGACATTAATGGTTGTGTGTTGAGTTATTTTGAGGGAACAGCAAATTTGCACTGTTATATAAGCTGTACACTGCCTACTTTACGTTGTAGAAAAGTATTATATCTTTAGACTTCTCCCATGGAAAGATATTATAAAAAAAGTACAAAAATGTTAGGTGTGCATGGGTATTTGTTTTCACTAGATCTTTTCACCACATAGCATCATTAATTGATTTTCCCCTACCAACAGCACTCCCTCACCTTGAACAGCAGTCTTATTGTCTTTTTCTTCAGATTCCGTCACCAGATGTGAGCATGCAGAGTTGCAAAAATGATCAGTCTCCATGCCGTGTTACAGTGGACCTCTCACAGGTAAGACTAGTGACACAGTGGTATGAGTTCTGAAACAGGATGATAAATTCAATTCAATTCAATTCAGTTTATTCGCCAGACTCTTGTCCAAATCCACATAAACACAGTACAAACACACATCAAGACAGACCAGGCCAAGCAGACAGGACACAAAAGAAAAGAACAAGAACAAACAAACAAACAAACAAACAACAACAACAAAAAAAAAAAAAGGATTTAAAATATATACAGGCATTTAGTCCAGTGCGCCCTTAGCCTGGATGTATATCTTGTGCTACTCACAGTTGGATTTGAGAGAGCCACCATGATACTATTGGAGGAAGCATCCAGGCGCTGTGAGAATCTATACATTAGGTTTCTTAAAAGTGCATGAAGTGTGCTTACTCCTACAGATACAAACATCTGGCTAGCACTCCCTCCTCTAGGGACCTTCAGTAAAATTCTTAAAGCATCATTGTATGCTACTTGTAGCTTCTGCATGCTTGCCTTTTTGTAAGAAGCCCATAGGTGTGCAGTGTAGAGTGGTGTGCAGTATGCCTTAAACAGAGCCACCTTGACTTGGGTGGAGCAAAATGCAAATTTACGGGCTATAGTGTTTGCCTGTGCATACAATTTACAACACTGTCTGTATATGTCATCATCATCATTCATATCATCTGAAATACAGTGGCCTAGATATTTTATCTTTTTGCAGGTCTCAAGGGGATTATTAGACAGCCTGAACACAGGGAACTTCAGGCTTTTATCCTGTTTAGTTCTACATATTAGAACAGCACTCTTGATAGAATTATATTTAACATCAAACTGTGAGCCATAATCCGAGCATACATCAAGAAGTTCTTGCAGCCCTGTACTACTTGGGCTAATGGTCACAAGGTCATCTGCATACATAATATGATTGACAAGTACACCCCCAATCATGCATCCAGTGTTACAGCCATTCAATCGTCTAGACAGTTCATCCATATAAAAATTGAATAAAATAATAGATGATTTTGTAGTTTGCCACGTAGCAAGGGAAAACAGGTTTTAGGAGTGTGAATAAGAAGAGAGGGGGCAGCTGTGGCCTAATGGATTAGCAGTTGGTCTTAGAGTGGGAAGGTTGCAGGTTTGTATCTCACCTTTACCAATCGGAAGAAAGCCTGTACACTCCCCAACCCTTCGTCCATGGCGGAATTCCCCTTGAGCAAGGTCCCTAACCCCAACATAACTCCAGGGACCATAACCAATACCCTGTACTTAAATAACTATAAGTCGCTTTAGATAAAAGCATCTGTTAAGTGTAACATAACATATAGAATTACATTCGCAATTTGTTTTACCCTGGATTTAAGAGTTAGTGTATTGTACATGTTTTCTCAGAGTAATCAAAATGTTCCACAGATGTTGGTAGACCAACATTATACATTTATGACATTGGGCTCTATTTTCATGAACATATGCGCATTGTCTGAAGTCTGTTGAGCAAGGTTGGATTACTTTCTCACTTTATGTTTATGTGCCACAAAATGCAGAGTGTTTACTTCAGTTACTGTAGTTTTGTACAGAGGGTCTGGAACTGCTATATTGCGAGGCTACTTTCTCCGGTAGAATTCGTACCGGGTCAATCAGCGAACAGAGGGATTGTTTGTGAGCAATGACGCCTTTGTGTGTGATACATTTTACTTGTAGTCTGTCTGTGGATGTAGATCAGCAGCGGAGAACAAAGTAAGCAAGGACAACTTATGGCAATACTTCGGAATATCAAGGAATTGATGTCGGAGCAAGAGGAATGTTTAAGGAGTTTAATTTGTGGTTTGTAGTGGCCCTGCTACCTTATGGGGTTTGGGAAAGCTTTCATCTTCCAGCTTGTTCCGTCAGTTGTTAGTCCGCTACTTTCCGGAGTAACAACTAACATCATGATTAGACGTTAATGACTGGGGTAAAGCCATATCCAATCATTTTAAATTTCAGCAGAGTCCACACCTCCAGAAAGAAAAACATTTCTCAATACAGCACAGCCATACCCTCTGTACAAAACAAGGTGAAGTACGAGGGACTGATTTTCCAGGCTATGTTTTCTGTAAGGAAGTCTCAGAAAACCAGCCTAGTTCCCTCTGCTGTGTGTGTGTGTGTGTGTGCGTGCGTGTGTGTGTGTCTGCCAGGCTGCAGGCTGTCATCTCTACTTCTATTCCTGATGTTCAGTATCACAATCTCCTCTCCTTCTCTGTCTCATATGTTCAGACCCCGTCATCAAGTGTGAGAAAGCGGACTCCTGCAAGCTCAAAACAGGTGAGACTAATGACACAGTGATGAGAGTTCTGCAGCACAGGATGATTAATAGCAGGATGGTAAATAGTGGATGATCATATAGTCTGGTACAGGTGGACTAAGCAAACACTCAGTAGAGTGATACATTTCACACAGTCTTCACATTGTGGGTGTTTTCTGTAAGGATGCCCAGGTAAACCTGCCTAGTTCCCTTTTCTTTGCCTGTTTAGAGGAGTTCCTTATGAGGTTCTATATGCGGTTCTGATGTGGTTCTCATTGCCCATTTCTCTGTTTCTGCTTCAGACTCCAGTGGTCGAGAGTACAGATGAAAGGTCTTCAGCAGCAAGAGCCCTCCATTTTAGTCCTAAATCTTAATTCTTTAGCTCGACACTGGTATTTCTTTTGGCTTTCTAAAGGCTTTCAAGAGACAAGATGACCACGTAGAATCAGGAATGGACTCTGTATAACCTGATTTTTTTAATGTTGCCTGGTTTGTGGGGGCTTAGCTCTGTTGAGTGTAGAGAGTAAGATGTACATTTGTCTGTATGATTCCACATGTGTCTGCTTTTGTCTCTTTTTAATGTTTTTGACACACAGCTACAGTTGTTAAGCAGAACACATTTTATGAACTGGTGTTGAATAATGGACATCACAAATATGATTTTTCATGTTTATTTATACAAGTAAAAAATCTGAATCATTTACAATATGTTAGCTCGTTAGATTTATAGTAGGATTAATATAAACACAAACAAAAGAAGCTGCCATTGTCTTCTAAAGGACAACATATTTTCTATTTATTTTGTAAATAAAAAATGTTATATATTGTCTGCTGTTTTTGATTTTGTCTCCATTCCTCCCTTTGTTTTTGTGCTCTTTCTAGATGATCCCAAGCAGAAGGTTCAGATCTAAGTGCTGCTCAAGGTTTACTCATACTAAAAAGCAGCTTTTCTTTACACCATTACACATAGTGCAGCAGACACAAAAATAGTTTACTTAATCATGCAAGCATGACATTTGGCAAACATGTCCTTTTTTCAAAACAGGTTGTGAATTTGTTTTATCACAGAACCAAAAAATAACATGATTGAATCTAATTAATGTTTCACCAAAAGACAGAGTCAAAATTATATCTGGAACACCACTGCACCCAGAATTGAAATACAGCATGATTGTGAACAAAGTAGACATAAGGAGAGGGTGTCTCAGTTACTAGAATGAACCTAGAAAGGGCAGATTAAAACTAAAGTATAATATCAAATAACCATCAAGGATCACAGTGCAAAAAATAAGATCCATTTGCTTAGGTGTAGAGCAAATAGTTTTTGTTTAATAAGTGACCATTAAAGTTTATAGTGCAATGTTCTTCAGTCAGTTGTTAAGCAGAGTTGCTTATAAAAACGGGGTAAGTGAAGTATAAAATGAACTATGTATTACTATGTGTACTATTACAGTTTTCTCAGTCGCTTTGGTACTTTTCTCACAACACTATTAACATTTGCGCAGCAGTTAGTGCATTTCTCAAAACAGTTAGTGCAAACTGCAAAACCTAATGGATAACCTGCAAAAGCACATGACTTGCTCAAAATGGATAGTCAATTCCTCAAAAGCAAGTATTCATGTCAATGAAATGCCAGTGTCATCAAAATGAGAAGTCTTGACACCATGTTAATGAACAAGATAGTCAAATGGTTTTGTCATGTTTTCATTATGACAATTACTTCTTTTAGTGTTTTCCAATATAGGAAAAAAGGTTAGAACTCATTGACACTACCTGAAAACGCTCAAGACAGCACTATACACTACCTGTACAGCCATTGTACGTAAAACTACAGTAAACAGTACATGTTGCTGTAGTTAGGGGAGTGAGTACAAGACAGACATTTCCTATTTTTACTGTATATGCTCTTTGCAATTCTACAGCATTGTGCAAAAGAAAAATACACTACAGTCATTTATTTAGAACAAACATAGAAACACCCTTTTAGTAGAGCTGTGCACAAATGTGAACAACATAACAGTACATTTGTAACTGAAAATAGGTAAATCATTCTGGCACATGCAGACATTCCTGTCTGTCTGGCCACATATTTTCATCTACATCACAACGGATATCATCCCTTGCAATGCAGCGAGAAAAGTGTCTCCTGGAGTGGTGAATCGACCGTCTGCATGACTGCTGCAGCAGAGCAGACCATTTACAGTGCTGAACATTAGAGTATACATAGAAGACATGTTTTACCTGTACATACTGGTGACGGATCTCCTTTAGTCTTTCACTGTTCCTTTCAAATGGCACTTTTTACATTTATTTTATGCACATTTAATTTCTCTTGAGCACTCTGTCAATTGTTGCAATTGACACAGATTCAATATTGACAAATACATTGTTATCCTCTATGACAGTGCTCTTATTGCATTGTTTGCAATCACCATTGCACAAATGGCTTTCTCTTGCTACGAGGTAAAAAGGGACCCTCTTCCACTTCTGTGAGGTTGTCTTTCAGTCCTCTGTGGTGCAGAGTAAAATTACAATAATGTACAGTAAACAAGATATTATGAGACATTGGATCACTGTCCAATACTGTACTCTGTTTTCCCTACAAAATTTTTGAATGATTGAATTCACAGTGGTTCTTCCAACATTTGGTTGCACCCTCTGACCAGCCTCAGCCATTGTGAGGTGCACAAATGACTAAATGTTGTGGAGGTTGAACTAATAGTTATGAAAATTTACATTCTGATCTGAGAAAAGCACCAAAGCAACTGAGACGTCACACACCTCCTTGTGAGTGAAAGTTTAAGTTCACCTGAGAGCAACTGTTCAATTTAGGAGAGATTTCCAGCAAAAAAATATAAAGAAAGGTATAAAATTTGGTTGACAGAATATATAACTAGTGATAACTAGTTCAACAATTTTGTATGTAATGACTCAAGCAATAAAACTAAGACTATTAGTTTTATTGGGAATGACTACTCAGCATCCATAAGTATAGTTCATTTTGACTGACATGACATAAGCAAATGATAATGTTAAAAAAACAACATTGTATTGTATAAAAGCAACTGACACATGTCCAAAAGCATTTGCAATTTGTTCAGAGGAAGGAGAAATTGCTATTATGAGGTGCACAAATGACAAAATGTTGTGGAGGTTGAACTAATAGTTATGAAAAATTATATTCTGATCTGAGAAAAGCACCAAAGCGACTGAGAAAAACTGTAAATCTAATCCTGCTGGCACATCTGCATAGGTGTGGATCAGGGTGGCTGTGGGAGGCCTTGTTGTTGCCATAGTTACAGCTGGGGTGTGCATCAGGTTAGGGGACAGCTTCTATTCTGTGGGGGGATCTACACTACACAGACACTTCAAAAGAAGCAACACCTTGGATGGCTGATAAACTGACAGAAGACAACACACTCGCACCTGCAAAAACACACTGCATGTACTCTGTACAACTTTGTCATATTATAGAATTCCTGTTCACTGAGCATTCTATGTATTGCACATCTCCATTGCAACATTTATTGGAACATAAAGGGTTAAATAAGGGTGCCCACCTCCAACCACACAAAATGTGGGACAACTAGCAAGACTGAGAGGGACAATGTGGGACAGACGCAGCCTGTAAATAAAAATTATTGTTTACATTATATTATATTATATTATAATATATTATATTATATTATATTATATTATATTATATTATATTATATTATATTATATTACAGGTTTAACAGTCTACACTCACACTCCTCCTCCGCCGACGCTAGGAGCAGCAAGCCAAATATGGCACTTTTATAAACATAAAGAAGAAATGAACTAATAAACTCACATCAGGCTCGCGTCTGCTAAGTGGCATGTAATGCAATGTCACATCAGCTGTTTTAGAAACGCCAGCATCCGCGGTGGAAAGGGTGTTGTGTAGTGCACAAAGACGTTTTTGGGACTAAATGTTTATTAGGCTACTTTTGTTCCCTCTCCTTTGGAAACGTTCATTACTGTTTGTTAGTCATTGAATAGCCTAATGACAGAGATACAGGTAGTTGCGTGGACAAGAATATTGCAAAGAGCTGATGCTCACCCCGTCATTCCCTCTCAGCGCCCCCCCCCCCTCCCGTCTCCCTATCGGTGTTTCTCCATCTCGCGCGCGCTGTACGTCACTTAAACTTTTTGAACTCGCTGAAGAAATCCGCGCGATTTGCTTGCGTGACGCGTCGCTGGCTAAATGCAGGAGACTTCTGAAGTGTCCTGAAGACTTGGGATTCCTGCAGACAAAACTTTGGAAGCGTTTGTTGCGAGTCATCAGTTTAACTGACACAAAACTCAGATGTCAACTATTCCCTTTATTGTTCTCTTCTGAACTACTGAACAAAAACGTATCCGTTTTGACAACACTACTTGATTAGCAGAGCATCGGGCAAATAAGAGTTCATATTCGTATTGGTATTTGCAATTCACTATGTCGAATGAAAAAGCGAGCGAAAACCACACATTGCGGGACGCGGGGCAAAGACTAAAATTGTTGTACAGTACAACATAAAGCGGGACAGGTGGCCACTAGGCTACATGCCACACTTGAAGACGACACACGCAGCTGGATGGTAGGAGGTCCTGCATCAGAGCGGCGTAGCCTACCAGAGACCGCCTAAGAAAGTGAAAGTAAACCTGCAATTGGTGTTTTTGCGCGCGAGATTTACACTGAAGAAAGATTTGTTGGTTTTATTAGTTCATTTGGATTCTGTCTCATTCGGTAAGTGGTCCATTTTGTCTACTGATGGTTGGTTGAGCTTGTTGATTTATTGTAATTGTCTTTGTCGGCATTAAATCTGAATTGGGTTTCGCGCGATAGGCTACATTAAATAAAATATTGTTGAGCGACTGCATATAATTTCATTAAGAACGTGAATTTCATTAAGGAAGTTGAGCATGAACATTGCTGCGCCGTTCGCGCGCTTTCGCTAGTTGACAATGGACTTTGATGCGTGGTGGCTGATAAGCGTTACTTTTTTAAACGTTGATTATTTAATGCGCATAACTGCGACCACGTTATGTTATTCATAGCCTATTCAGTAAAACTGAAAGCAGTGAAATTATACGAAAGTAGATTTCAATGGACCATGTTACATTTCGACGTCATTAACTCGATCTATTTGAATGTACAAACAAGAAAAAGTGGTAAAGGGTGCATTCATCCCAAATATGCACCTGTAAACTGAGATAAACGGACCTTGACACTTCATTCATAAAATATGATGAGGCATCCACAGAGGTGTGACCAGAATGTCATGCATGGGTTGGCAGTTAGCTTATTTGGGGGGGCAGAAAAAAATACCTGCAAAATAGGTGGAAAACCACCACTACTACAACTAGGCCTAATAGCCTAATAATAATAGCAATAATAATAGTAATAATAATAACAACAACATGCTCACGTGTGTGATGGGTTAAATGCAGAGGTTGAACTTCGTTGTGTGCACCGTATGCTGTAACATGCCCTCTGATCACAATGACCAATGGGACTGACTTTAATTATATTATTATTATTATTATCATCGTCATCATCACAACAACCACAGATAGGCCTAATTTAAAAATATATTATTTTGCCTAATGCATTCCTCAGTAAGGTCAATGCAAGGCATGTAATAGTGAATGAACTTGAGAATATGTTAATCTTCTGCACAATGCTATATATATAATGACGTACAAGATAAGTATGGTATAGATCTCTAGGCTGTAAGATGCAGGGCCAGCAGTGGGCTCCTTTTTCAGCCCTGGAGTTTCATGCCCAAACGCAGCCTACCTTTTGTGGGCATTACAGTTTTTTTGCATTCTGGTTCATTTAAACAGGTTGTTAGATATATCTTAATGTTATCTAAAGAAATAGGATTTTTCAGGAACATGAGCCTTGTAAGTAAAATGATGGCAAATAGACAAATACACATTTATAATAAATTGTTATTTAGGATATCCTTTAAAAATAAACAAGTGTGCTCCACCGATGCAATTACGTTGCATTTGGTGTTTGTAGGCTAGGGTCTAATTAGGGCCCTGTCACTTTAAATTTCTCCTTGTGATGCTAACATAAAAAAACGTTATGTTCTAACTTTGTTTCTATGCAAACAAATGCTAGTGAAATCAAAGGACTAGTGCAGCTGTGCATTCATTTTATTGTTTTCTATGGAATTAGTAAATATTGACTTTGAAAAGAATATTTATTGGACTATGCATGCAAGAGTTGTGTTTTGCAAGGTGCATTTTTGTTATGATTTCGGTGAGTAACGTATTTGTTTTTGTCTGTTTTAGTGTGTGTTTCCCCAAGAAAAGAAGTTTATCTTTTCTTTGTTTTATATGTTGTTTTGTATGTTGACGTCCTGTTTGTGATATTTTCTGTGTGGACCCCAGGAAGAGTAGCTGATATGTTTATCAGCTAATGGGGATCCTAATAAAATATCAAATATCAAAAACGTTAGGCTGCTACAAAGCTGAGAAACAGACTTTGCTAAATTAGTTTGCCAACAGGGACCATCTAGTTGTAAAATTTTGAAAATTGGGATGATAAACATGCAATTTTATCATAGTTTAAGAATAAAAGGAAAAGCCAACTCCATGACTCACGGGCCATGCACAAGTAGTTCGATGTTTGCATTAAAGATAGGATAGCCTGTAAACGTCTCTTCTGCCAAAGTGCACCACACACATCAGCAGCCAAAATGTGTCATTAAAATAGCCTACAGCTTATTAAACACTGTCATACTACACATAGACAAGAAAGAATACCGACGCTAAATAAAAATCTAAATCTGCCCATATAGCCTATGGTCAGGTCAGGTCAGATTTTCTTGCGACTGCGCCCCCCCCCCCCCCCCCCCCCAAAAAAAAACAAAAAAAACAACGCACGCGTGCTGTGCTGCAGCCTATGCTACTTTTGCTAGTTTTTCTATGAAGGGTCAATCTATATTTACAACACAACGATTAACCTGAACTTGAAGATGAATAATATGAGCATACGTGATACGTGAACTACACATGAACAATAAACACTAGTGAACAAATCTAGTGAACTTCAACAACACTGCCACACGCCCGCACACACGGGTACCACACTTAAAATGTCAGCTACACACATGGCGAACAACAAAGTAAATTCATGGACGCCTACAGAATTAAGTTGTAAATTAACAGCAATCAAAAAGACTACAACCCCCCTGCCATATTCAACAGATTATTACTAGCTAAATAGGTTTACGCGCGCTGTCAAAAGTTTGTTAAGGTGGTGCTAGCTGTCAGACAGTGACTAACCTGTCATGCTATGAATGAGGCTAGTAGAAGTCACAATAAGTAGACGCTAAATCCTACGTCAAATGATTTCAGACGCAATTAAAATAATATTACTTGTGACTGTCTTGGTAACTAGTACCACGGCAGGCATGTGATAAAGGAAACCCCCTGTCCTACCTTTAGTTGATGCAGTTATGATCCATTTGTGCTCTTGCTAACCCATCCTCTTACTTAGTTTAATTTCACGATTGCAAGTGCACTTGTTTTTACATAAACAGTTCTTTTATTGTAGGCCAAGCAACTTGGTATATTCTGTATGCGAGCAACCCTCACTATTTGAGCAACTATAACTCGGGATTCACCCTGTTGTGCATGTCTTGGAGTAGCTGACTGGAGGTAGCCTGCGATGTAATTCTTGACTGATGTATCATTTTTTCGTGAGAGTGGGGGAGGGTTTTCCAAGTGTTTGTATAAACTCTGTGCATTAAATCGCGTTCAGTTCTCTTACACAGACGTCTCTGTCTCTCTCAAATTCAATTTAAATTAAAATGTGCTTTATTCGCATGACAGCATTTGTTGCATTGCCAAAACATCTATAGCGGTAACAATAATAATAATGAAAAACAAAAAAAACTCTCTCCCCAAGACGCCTTGTGCGTACAGCCGCCACTGATCCGGTTCTATAGCCTCGAATGCCCAGGTCTAACAACGCCCCTGGTCAGAGTTTTGCAAACACATGCGTAAGGTGGCAAATGCTAACACAAGGTGGCAAATAAGCTAGTCTAGTAGGCTGCTCCCTGTCGAGCAGCGATGCTAATCTCAACAGCGGAGTCAGAAGTTTGCGCAGTGACAGCGGTGGACACAGAAGTGAAGTTTTGACGATTGTTTTGGCCCTTACGATTACGGGATGATAGCAAATAATAATTATAGCTATAAATAGATGTTTTGTTTTATGAATACAAGACATAAACAGAGATCATAAATAGTGGCGTTTTTTTCTGGCCAGTTTTCTTTGGATGGAAAGGGCATTTCTCAGGGGGGGCAGGGCTTGTCCCTGGGGGGGCAGTGCCCCCCCCCCCAGCCCCCCCGTGGTCACGCCCCTGGGCATCCAAAAATATACAGCTGTGCAGACTCTGCATGGACCTAACCGTGCCTCGTGTAGGGACATTTCTCTACATCTTCTAAATATTTAGTCAGGCCCTGCTACTTATCTCCATATGCTCGCAACTTTGTTGGCAAATCCTGTGTAAGTAAGCGATATATTGCACTGGATCAAGCATGGAAAAAAGATAGTTAAAATCTAATTGTGGACCTCCACAAATGTATTAGTGTGTATCAGTTCGCTCAAAGTCACAGACGGTTGTCAATGTAGTGAGTCTTACAAATAAGGAGGAAAAGTAATCTCCATGCTGACAAAGGTAAAATCAATCGATTTTAATAAGATTCATTTTTTATTTGAATTACATTTCAGTTTACACTCCGAAATCAAATAGTTGCTTCCGCTTGATATGCATGTCGGATAGGTCTATTGATTCATCCTATCATACTTCACTGCCCTCTACATTTCAATTATTTGGAATGTATTTTTAAGCACGATGTGTTAGCTTTTGCAAGGTATCTACAATGTTTTGCTAATTTGGTGAAAGGTTTTGTTATTTGTGTGTAGAGTTTTGCAAAAACAGCCAATAGGTGCAAAAAATGTGCTTAAGCGATTAGAAAAAACTGTAAGACAGTGTGGCTATGCACTTACACCTGGTGCCACTTGGCGGTTGTGTTTATTGTAATATGAGCAATAGGCCGATTATATGCAATACCTGCTGCAGTCACTGTAACACTGGCTTTGGGTTTATACCTTGACAAGTGGAGCCCAGATTTCAGCAGTGCTTTGCCTGTGTTTCATCTGTGCTTCCGTGGAATATAGTCCCCCATCTAAATCCCGCCAAGCAATTAGTGTGAACTGATTCACTTCTGCCACAATTTGCCAGATGGCAACATTAGATTGCAGCGACTAAGCTAAGCTAAAGTTAGTGCTGCCAGATTCGGACAATGGCTGGCTCTGCTAGAAAACTCTTCTGCTCACTTATCCAACTGTGGGGACTGCAGGGAGAGACTCAATTTCACCTGTGGGTGGCATATTCCTTTAAATAAGCAAAAGTGGTGCAACCCTTCTTATTGTGTCAGAAGCAGCAGGCTTCAGTTTCTGCTTCTACTTGTTAAATGTGAGTAACTACAGTAGAATAGATGTACTCAGCCAGTAGTTGATAAAACATTTTAATTTTTACCCTTAAACAGTGCCTCATCTCTTTTCGTATTGAACACAGATGAGCATGTTGGTTTCCTGATTTGTCTAACATGTATTACTTATCTCAGATTTTGTATATCAGTGAACATATATGTGACATCTGAAATGTCATGGAACATATTTCACTTTTCTCTTGTCTTATTATGTGTCCTGTATATTTATCAACCTACATGCTGTGTTTTCAGTTCTTCAATATGCCCTCGTCTTTACAAGGAAAAACGTGTTAAAGGAACAGAAATGGACCCAGTACAGCGTTTGCTTCTTGTTGCTGCTATTCACACAGGTATGGGGTGTATCATACTTCTGGTTTTGTACACTGCTTCAAAATGTACTGAAAGCATAACTCCAGCATTAATGAATTCTAGGGTGTTGCTACATTGGGGTGACAACAGGAAGACTTAGAATATGTTAAGTTCTGTGATTAGAAACAATATTTAACAAACTCTGGGTAGTCTAACAATGTTTTCAATTGCCAGGTTTATGTGTATGGACGCTTATAATACTATTATCAAAGAGCCATGCCATGTTGAACCTTTTATCTTAAAAAATAGTGGATTGCATGTATCCTGAAGAGCACAATCGGTGAAAGGCATTTGGCCATAAACTCGAAAGCTGATCAAACTAAATAACACAGCTATCAAAGTATGCTTTTAAACTTAAGTGCAATTTGTGCAAGTCAACAAAACAACCACGTTGATTACATATGTCTTATGCTATGCCTTAAACTGGCCTGATACAGCAACTACAACTACCAACGTCAATATTTCACATGTGTTCAGATCAGTGATAAAGTTGTTAAAAAGTATAAAGAATGGACATGTAAATATTTGTTTTGTGCTTCAGACATAATCACAGACAAAATAATGTCTTGTAATGACATAATCTAATAAACATATAGCTTTGCTTTCCAATGAGACACACATTTGCTATTGTCTCCACAGTGGCCTGTGCCCCAGGGTCTGTGTTTGCTCCAATGGGAAACTCCATCACCCTGATCATGAAAGGACACAACATTGTGGATAAAGACTATGCTGTTTGGGCCTTTAATCAAAAACACATTGTTACATATTATCCACATAATCCTAAAAATCACAAATTAAGAGTTTTGTCCTCATACAAGAGCAGAGTAGAGTTTAATGCCAGTGACTTGTCTATGGAGCTGAGGAACCTGCAGAAGAATGACACTGGACTCTACAGAGGAGTGATCAAAATCAGCAGCAGTAAGACTGTTACTGAATACAAACTCCTTGTTCTTGGTGAGTTGCAATATACATATCTCTTCTTGTAATAAAGATATGTGGTTTTCATAACATATTTCAGGTACTGATAGCCCTGAAGCCCATTGCCATAAAAGTTTCAATAGGGAACAACTAACAGACTTTTTTATTGGAGATGTGATTGTTGATAGCAATCAATCATCAGAATTAACATAAAACAAGACTATGTTGTAATTCATATTTTTGTGTAACGAGTGGGATAGTATTCAGCGGAATTCGTGGAATAAACCTCTTTAGAGTGATACCTGCCTTACTGAACATTACCGCTTACATATAGTGAGCTGGAAAAAAAACTGTAGTGCTGATTTGATCCCAGTCTGTTACAGCTAAAAGAGGTACACTGGATGCAACTGCTGTTCCTGTACCTGAGGAATTAGAGCTTGGGCACAGCTGATTTTTTTAAACTCTGTGTGCGTTGAAAAGTGTGTGTGTGTGTGTGTGTGTGTGTGTGTGTGTGTGTGTCTATGTTGCAGAGCCAGTACAGAAACCAGACATGACTGTATATCCTGACTGGTCCAGTGGTGACTTCACGGTGACGTGTAGAGCTGGTGACCTCTCTCTGACCTCCACCTGCAACAGCAGCACCTGCACACAGCATGGAGACTCTGCTCATGGTGGCCTAGCCATCTTCATCAAACATGGCTCCATCATCTGTAACCATAGCAACCTAGTCAGCTGGAGCAATGATATAGTGCAAATTAAGGAACTGTGCTCACCTGAACAAGGTACAGTACATCTGGATTTTGCCATTATAGGATACAACTGATCTGTAACTGTCATAAACTGGTCAAGTGCATCATTGCTACAATAGAAATTGGGACATTTTGTTTTGTGTGGTATAATTTGGTAGGCCAAGTCCTGGTAGGAAGGTGACAGAATGAGCCTGGCCTGTAGGCCCATGTCTCAAGATAGGAGGATGTGATTGCTTTGTGGTTAATAAGTATTAGTGGAGCTGCCATAATCCTGTACGCACTCCAGGTAGCCAACATTTTTCTAGGCACTGTTCATTGAATAAAACAACTCTGGTCTCATTTGAGCTGTTGTGCGTGGGAATCATCAATGCACATTCTTCAAGCAGTTAAAATGTACTAGTTTTGAATGTAGCATGGCAGTCCATTGTTTCTTAACTGGAATCTATTATTTGGTAAGCCAAAGGAATTATCTGTAGGGTCAACCCGCGCAACCGGGGATTTTTTCTATATAATACTATTTTTCTCTTGTTGAGCTTTTGCAGAGGTAGAGTCCCCAGTTGGTGACAAGGAGACCATTGTAATGATCAGTACTGCTGTTGGAGTGGCCGTACTATTAGCACTCATTGGAGGAGTCCTGCGTTTCCTAAAGCATTTAGGGAAGCAAGGTACAATCTAGCATATGCCACCTCTTTAAGACTGGTTTACTGTTTCTTAAAAGCAAACATCACATTTTACACATACACACACACACACACACACACACACACACACACACACACATACAGAGCTGCCAGACACATACTGTATGTACACACAGACAGGGTTTCCACCGTCTGATCAGCACTGAGTTCGTTGGCCTCATCAGAACAAATGTGAAGTTGCTGCTCTGTGGTTTGTGCTGCCATGTGTGTATTTACTGTTGCTGTGCATCATTTTACAGAAAACCGTCCTGAAAAGTTTAAGGACCCAGAGGAGGTAAGCAAATCTTTATTTCAGTTGGTTATTATATCCTGAAAAATGGTTATGCATTGCAAGAACTGTCCACACAAGCCACTGTAATCAGGCTTTTGGTAGACTTCTTATGCTGTATACCTAATTGTCTATGTTTTTGTTGTATTCTGAAAGATCTATATATATATTATGTGCTTGACTGCCTGCGTGTCTGCTGTGTGTTTGAATGGGGTATTTGTCTTGGCCTTTAGAAATGCCCCACTCCACTGCTCCCTAAGAAGCGTCCATCTGATTATGTCTGTCCAGAGGTGAGCATCTATGTAGCTTCATGTGTGTTTTCCTATTAGAGAGAGTGTGTGTGTGTGTGTGTTTTGTAGTTTGTGTCAACCAGGAATCAGCCATGTTTAGAACAGTCTTTACATTGTGGGTGCTTTGGATTGATGCACCGCGAACCTCCCCTTTAACTTGCTCACACAATCAGTCTGTGCTCACTCACACGATACAAGTATTGAAACACTCTGTAGCCTGCATGTTTCAGATTACATCGAGGTTAGCCATGGAGGGTGGAGATTTGTTGAAAAACAGTTTTACTAAATTGCGGTATCACCAACAATGTAACATTCCTTCAGATGGCAGACCAATGCCAAAACTACAGCTGCGTAGTGAGAGGGAAAGGTCATATTTTTAGCGGGAGCAGAAAGGTTATTTGTTCCAGGTTGCAGACTATGGTACTCTGTCAGGTGCCTTGTGAAACAACTACTGTCTGTCATCTTTGCTCATGTTGCCCATGTTCAGTCTCACCATCCCCCCTCCTTCTCTATCTTATATTCAGAATCTGTCACCAGATGTGAGCATGCAGAGTTCCAAAAACGATCAATCTCCATGCTGTGTTCCGGTGGACCACTCACAGGTAAGACTAGTGACACTCACAGTGGTATGAGTTCTGAAACAGTATATAGATGTACCGCATAGCGGTATGACCGCCGCAGTGTATTGAAGTGTGGGAACTGCAGGTCTGATGAGTTTGTGGTAGGTCAGTGTTGTGAGGTGAGAGTTTGTGTGGAAATGATTTGCTGGAAGTGGGCATGGATGTGGGTTTTCAATGAATGACATTCTGTGTGTTTGTGTATATTTTGTGTAGTTCCCACCTTTGTGTGGAAATGATTTGCTGGAAGTGGGCATGGATGTGGGTTTTGAATGAATGACATTCTGTGTGTTTGTGTATATTTTGTGTAGTTCCCACCTTCTCGGTCCAAGATATTGGCAAAGAAAAATCACAATTTTTGCATTTAACTATATCACTAGGTGGTGCTATGCTTCAAGTGAGTGTTTATGGGATGGGTCAATACGCCTCTTAAACACTGGCATACTAACACAAAATCATTGTCTTGGGCAAATTTTTTGATGAGTTATTTAACAAAAACTGTTTTTGTACACCTAGCTTTGACGGGAAACATTGCACCATGTGACGAAATGTCACAAAATTTGGTGCACATGAAAAGAAAGCTGTTCAAAGTTGTCAGCTTTGGCCAAATATGAGCAATTATAAGCCGAGATATGGACTTTTGAAGAATTTTAAGCTATGTTTTGAATTTTGATTGACATGTAACTTTGAAACAGTCCATCTCAAGATAAATCCTTTGATAACTTTTTGTCAGCATTGTCTTTAGATGACATGTACCAAATTTGGTGAGATTCACATGAGCGGACTATGACGAGTTCATTTACTTTCACTTTCGCAATTTTAAAAATTCCCGGAAATTATTATGACCGCCGCTAGCGAAGCTAGCGAAAGCGTTCATTATAGTGTTGCCGAGACTTTTTTCCCTTTTTTTTTTTTTCACCGATTTTTCGTCAACAATTGCCAGGACACTGTAACTCTGGGGGACATAAATCTTTGTAGGCATGTAGCCCTAGAAGTTTTTGAGCGAATAGGAGCTTTTGGCCCGCAAGGGCCACCCCCCCCCCACTGTGCCAGTGTCCATCAAAGAGGGGGAGACGCTGAAAAGTTTTTGCTGAATAACTCAGTGAATGTTTCACCGAACAAAATGAATTTTTTGTGATATGTCGGTGTTACAGGGGCGTATCGACCCAGCCCATAAACACTCACTTAAAGTGTAGCGCCACCTGGTGATATGGGTTAATGCGAAAAATGGGATTTTATATTGGCAATATCTTGGACCAAGAAGGTGGGAACTGCACAAAATATGTCATGCACGATCAGCACAAAGACCTCTAAAAGCACAGCACATGCCATCAAATTTGGCCCATAGGGGGCACTGTAATTGTACAAAAATTGTACAAAATGTCGTTTTGTCTATTATCTAGAGAAGAGTAATGTTTACAAGCAGTTTTTTTTAGTCGTGACATCTGTTGACCCTCCCGCATTGAAAACGCTGGTCGACGCCCATTTCCAACAAAAAGAATTTTCGTGAAATATTAACATTGTGAAAGTGAAACCAAACGAACTCTTGTCAGAGGCCGTTCATGTGAATCTCGCCACATTTGGTACATATCATCTACAGACAATGATGAGAAAAAGTTATCAAAGGATTTGTGTTGAGATAAACCGTTTAAAAGTTATATGTCAATGAAAATTTGAAACATAGCTTAAAATTCTTAGTCCATATCTTGGCTTCTAATTTCTCCAATGTTGTGAAAATTGACATGCCACCTCTAAACAGCTTTCTGTTCATGTGCATCAAATTTTGTGATATTTTGTCAAAGGGGACAATGTTTTTTGTCGAAGCTAGGGGTCCAAAAACAGGTTTTTTTTTAAAAACTCATCAACATTTTTTCCCAAGACAGTGATTTTGTGGTAGTATGTCGGGGTTACAAAGACGCATTGACCCAGTCCATAAACTGTCACTTGAAGCATGGCGCCACCTAGTGATAGAGATAAATGTAAAAATTGCGATTTTGTATTGCCAATGTCTTGGACTGGGAAGGTGGGAACTGCACAAAATATGTCATGCACAATCAGCACAAAGACCTCTAAAAGCACAGCACATGCCATCAAATTTGGCCCATAGGGGGCGCTGTAATTGTACAAAATGTCATTTTGCCTATTATCTAGAGAACAGTAATGTTTACAAGCAGTTCTTTTTTGTCGTGAAATCTATTGAACCTCCCGCATTGAAAACACTGGTCGACGCCCACTTCCAACAAAAAGAATTTCCGTGAAATTTTAACATTTGGTTAAATATGGAATTTGGTAGAATTTTAAGCTATGTTTGAAATATTCATTGACATGTAACATTGAAACGGTTAATCTCAAGATAAATCCTTTGATAACTTTTTGTCATCATTGTCTGTAGATGACATGTTGGTGAGACTCACGTAAATGGCCTATGACGAGTTCGTTTGGTTTCGCTTTCACGATGTTAAAATTTCACGGAAATTCTTTTTGTTAGAAATGGGCGTCAACCAGTGTTTTCAATGCGTGAGAGTCAATAGATTTCACGACCAAAAAAATTTGGTTGTATACCTTACCGTTCTCTAGATATTAGGCAAAATGACATTTTGTATAATTACAGCGCCCCTATGGGCCAAATTTTATGGCATGTGCTGTGCTTTTAGAAGTCTTTGTGCTGCTTGTGCATGGCATATTTTGTGCAGTTTGTGCGCAGCACGGATGAAACATATGCCACACAAGCCTCTAACCTTGCGTAACGTTTCCACGACAGGGGTTACAAAAAGGAGTGGATAGACGCAGCAAACGCGCGTTTTACCACTATAACACAAGACCAATGCCTAGCCCCCAAACCCGCAGGTCAAAAACGCATGCGCAACTCCACATTATGCATCACCAGCAGTAGCGGTTTTAGGCACGGGCGAACTGGGCAGCCGCCCGGGGCGCCACGAGCACTTGGGGAAAAAAAAAAAAAAAAAGCTCCGTTTGTCATATCGTTGCAATCAGCACATTGGCGCCCCCTGTAATGCTGCAATCGGCACAATGGCGAACTGCAGCCGCCCTTGCTTGCTGAGAAGGTGGCATGCACAGAAGCAGCGTGTCTCTCTGTCTCGGGGGCAGTGCCGTAGCTCCGCACACGCACATAACGCAGAGTGCGTAGGGCACCAAGTGCTTGTGGGGGCACCACCAAAAAAATTGGCTCGTGAAAAAGTCATCACAATAGGCTAGGTACGTGCTAGTAAGGATATTTTTTAAATGTGCAAAGCATGTTAATATTTATTTTAAGCAATAAAAAAGCAACATAGGTCAATTTGCTCCTCTCCTTCTCCATTCTCCTCCTGGTGCCCCCCTCCCCCACCTTTCAGTGGTCTGGTCGATTATTGCTCAGTCTTAGTTTAAGTTTGGCAGACAAATGTTTGGACAGGGCCTTGAAAAGATATCTAAAGTCGGGAGCGGAAAAAAGAATAAAAAGCGAGATGAATCTCACGCTTGCAGATAATACAGTGTTTTAAATAAATAAATCATAATAATAAAAAGTTCATTTTGTAGCCCTTGCTCCTTACCGTCAACAAACTTTGTAACGTTAGCTAGGTAGGCTACTAGCAATGTTCAGACTGTGTTAACAAGTGTTGCAAATGATTAAAGTTGTAAATGATTGATGCTGGCTAGCTAGTTTAGGTTGTGGATATAAATATGGATATGGATATTTGAAAGCAATTCATCATGGTCACTCGACTGTTTTCAGTTAACGTTCGGATAAGACTAGCACTTTCTTCCTTAGGTTGCTAGCTAGCTATGCTGCGGTTGCCCTCAGTCACAAGTACATAGTTCTCGTCGGTTTGCAGGTTCATAGGCCAAGGGCAACATCTGCTGGTGAAACTAATATGAAAAGAAACAATCTTACTGTTACGTAGATTTTCCCTCTTCGTATTTATTTCAAACTCTGTACACAATGTTTTTGTTCTCCCATATGAAACCTTTATAAATGTAAAATAGAGTGAATTTTAAATGTACCAGTGATTTACACGTAGACCTACATAAACCTAATTTATATATGCAGTTTTTTGTACTAAGTTCAAAACTGTATTTCAGTAGAATTCCTATATATTTTGTCTTTTGGTTGTGGTATTTATTTATTAACCATTTTAAGTAATGTATTTGTTTTAACTCTAATGTTTGGTGTGTTTGTTTCGGGGGGGGGGGGGGGGGGGGGGGGGGTTGTGCTGAGAGGTGGTCTCGCCCGGGGCGTAAAACACTATAGAACCGCCACTGATCACCAGATACTCTCCACTTGGCACAGAATTCGGGAACATCATACATAAACATTGGCATGTAGTTGAAACAGACCCCAAATTGAAACATGTTTTTACTGATCCTCCGTCTATGGTTTTTAGACGAGCCCCGAATTTGATGGACATGCTAGTCAGATCACATAACCCTGTTAGAAAACAGAAGTCTTTTAGCATTCCCGACGGCAATTACAAATGTGGCAAATGCGCTCAATGCGGCTACACACAGAGGAGCAAAACATACACACACCCACACAGCGGAAAAGCCTTAAACATTCGTGGTGTCATCACATGTAATACACAGCATGTTGTGTATTTGATAAAATGCCCATGTGGACTGGCCTACGTTGGCAAGACCAATAGAGCCTTACGCACCCGCATATCTGAGCACCGTAGCAATATAAGATGCGGTGACATTCGAAATCCCGTCGCGGCGCACTTTATTGCTGCAGGGCACAGTGTATGTACCATGAGATACACGGGGATTGAAAAGGTGTAGAGGCGTCCAAGAGGTGGCAACCATGAGCGCCTACTCTTACAACGAGAAACTTTTTACATCTACTTTCTCAATACTATGTCCCCATACGGGCTCAATGAGGAGTTTGACATCAAACCCTTTTTATAAGATGACTGGAAGTCTGGGTAACAGTGTTTGCCATTACTTTTGTATATATTTGTATTTATCCGGTGAAATTACACGGGTACTGGTAGTTTGTATATACTATATATTTTCTCACTACGTGGGTTTTTATTCTTGTCTTTATTCTTGTCTTTCATGTCATTATTCTTTTTGGGTCATTGATGTTATTGTACATTATTAAGTGTTTGTTTTCTGACGTGTTGGGGGTGTGGAACATTGATGTTTTTACCAGCTGATACTAAGCCCGCCCCTTCCTTGTCTATAAAAGAACTGTCACTCAGACTCAGACACACACATACACCTGAGGAAGACCGTGTGAGGTCGAAACGTTGTGTTTAATAAATTGGTGAGCAGCGACAGTGTGCGGATTCTCTTCTCTCTCTATATTTTGTGCAGTTCCCACCTTCTCGGTCCAAGATATTGGCAATACAAAATCCCAATTTTTGCATTTACCCATATCAACTAGGTGGTGCTATGCTTCAAGTTAATGTTGATGGGCTGGGTTGATACGCCTCTGTAACATCAGCATACTAAAACAAAATTGTTGTCTTGGGAAAAATTGTTGACGAGTTTAAAAAAAAAAAAAAAACTGTTTTTGGACACCTAGCTTCGACAAAAAACATTGCTCCCTTTGACAAAATGTCAAAAAATTTGATGAGCATGATAAGAAAGCTGTTTAGAGTTGGCATGTCAATTTTTACCACATTAGAGCAATTAGAAGCCAAAATATAGACTTTTGAAGAATGTTAAGCTATGTTTCAAATTTTCATTGACATATAACTTTTAAACGGTTTATCTCAAGATAAATCCTTTGATAACTTTTTGTCACCAATGTGTGTAGATGACATGTACCAAATTTGGTGAGATTCACATGAACGGCCTATGACGAGTTCGTTTGGTTTTGTTTTCGCGATGTTAAAATTTCTCGGAAATTGTTTTTGTTGGAAGTGGGCGTCGACCAGTGTTTTCAATGCAGGAGGGTCAATAGATTTCACGACAAAAAAGAACTGCTTGTAAAGCTTACCGTTCTATAGATATTAGGGAAAACAACATTTTGTACAATTACAGCACCCCCTATGGGCCAAATTTTATGGCCTGTGCTGTGCTTTTAGAGGTCTTTGTGCTGATCGTGCATGACATATTTTGTGCAGTTCCCACCTGCTCGGTCCAAGATATTGCCTATATAAAATACCATTTTTTGCATTTACCCATATAACTAGGTGGCGCTATACTTAAAGTGAGTGTTTATGGGCAGGGTTGATACGCCCCTGTAACACCGACATATCACAAAAAAAATCATTTTGTTCGGTGAAACGTTCATTGAGTTATTCAGCAAAAACTTTTCAGCGTCTCCCCCTCTTTGATGGACACTGGCACAGCGTGGGGGGGCCCTTGGCGGCCAAAAGCTTCTATTCGCTCAAAAACCTCAGGGCTACATGCCCACAAAGATTCATGTCCCCCAGAGTTCCAGTGTCCTGGCAATCGTTGACAAAAAATCTGTGAAAAAATAAATAAATAAAAAAGGGAAAAAAGTCTCGGCAACACTATAATGACCGCTTTCGCTAGCGGCGGTCATAATAATAGATGATTTTATAGTTTGCCACATAGCAAGACAGAGAAAACAGGTTTTAGGAGTGTAAATGAGTAGAGGGGGGCAGCTGTAGCCTAATAGTTTAGGACTTGGTCTTCAGGTTCATATCCCATCCTTACCAGTAGGAAGAATTTTTACTTATACTTATCCTATGTTGCTAAGTTTGCAGTTTGTTGGGTTTGTATAGGAAAAGACAGTGTGTGTGTGTCTGTGTTTATTGCTGTTTCAAAGTGTGTGTGTGTGTGTGTGTGTGTGTGTGTGTGTGTGTGTGTGTGTGTGTGTGTGTGTGTGTGTGTGTGTCTGTCTGCCAGGCTGCAGGCTGTCATCTCTACTTCTATTTTTGATGTTCAGTATCACAATCTCCTCTCCTTCTCTGTGTTATATCTTCAGACCCCGTCATCAAGTGTGAGAAGAAGGACCCCATTAAGCTCACAACAGGTGAGACTAATGACACAGTGATGAGAGTTCTGCAGCACATGATGATTAATAGCAGGATGGTAAATAGTGGATGATCATATAGCCCGGTACAGGTGGACTAAGCAATGACTCAGTAGAGTGATACATTTCACACAGTCTTTACATTGTGGGTGTTTTCTGTAAGAACGCCCAGGTAAACCTGCCTAGTTCCCTTTTCTTTGCCTGTTTAGAGGAGTTCCTTATGAGGTTGTATATGTGGTGCTGAGGTGGTTTTTATTGCCCATCTCTCTGTTCCTGGGTATTTGTTTTGGCTTTCTGAATGCTTTCAGTAGACTCTGATGACCACATAGCATCATTAATTTTTTTTTCCCCCTACCAAAACCACTCTCTGACCTTGAACAGCAGTGCTTTGGATTGATGCACACTGAACCTCCCCTTTCACTTCCTCACATAATCAGTCTGTGCTCACACACTACAAGTATTGAAACACTCTGTAGCCTGCATATTTCAGATTGTATCAAGGTTGGCATGGTAGGATGGAAATTTGGTGAAAACAGTTTTACTGAATTGCTTTAATACCAACAATGTAACATTCCTTCAGATGGCATACCAAAACTACAGCTGTGTAGTGAGAGGGAAAGGTCATATTTTTAGTGAGAGCAGTAAGGTCATTTGTGCCAGGTTGCAGACTATAGTGCTCTGTCAGGTACCTTGTGAAACAACTACTGTCTGTCATCTTTGCTCATGTTTCCCATGTTCAGTATCACCATCCCCCCTCATTCTCTATCTTATTGTTCAGAATCTGTCACCAGACGTGAGCATGCAGAGTTGCAACAACTATCAGTCTCCATGCTGTGTTACAGTGGACCACTCACAGGTAAGTAAGAGTTCTAAAACAGGATGATAAATAATAGATGATTTTGTAGTTTGCCACATAGCAAGAAGGAGAAAACAGGTTTTAGAAGTGTGAATGATTAGCCGTAGCCTAATGGTTTAGGATTTGGTCTTAGAATTGGAAGATTGCAGCTTCATATCCCATCCTTACTAGTAGGAAGAATCTTTACTTATACTTATCCTATGTTGCTAAGTTTGCAGTTTATTGGGTTTGTATAGGAAAAGACAGTGTGTGTGTCTGTATGTTTATTGCTGTTTGGAAGTGTGTGTGTGTGTGTGTGTGTGTGTGTGTGTGTGTGTGTGCGTGCGTGTGTGTGTGCCATGCTGCAGGCTGTCATCTCTACTTCTGTTCCTGATGTTCAGTATCACAATCTCCTCTCCTTCTCTGTGTTATATATTCAGACCCCGTCATCAAGAGTGAGAAGGCGGACCCCATTAAGCTCACAACAGGTGAGACTAATGACACAGTGATGAGAGTTCTGCAGCACAGAATGATTAATAGCAGGATGGTAAATAGTGGATGATCATACAGTCTGGTACAGGTGGACTAAGCAGCCACTCAGTAGAGTGATACATTTCAGACAGTCTTTACATTGTGGGTGTTTCTGTAAGGATGCCCAGGTAGACCTGCCTAGTTCCCTTTTCTTTGCCTGTTTAGAGGAGTTCCTTATGAGGTTCTATACTATGTGGTGTTGATGTGGTTCTCATTGCTCATTTCTCTGTTTCTATTTTAGACTGCAATGTTCGAGGGTCCAGCTAAAAGTTCTTTAAAATCTAAAGTAAGAGTCAACCTTTCTCAGTCTTCATTCCCAATGTCTTAGGTGGACATGGGTTTCTAAAGGATTTCAAGAGACTGATGACCACGTAGAATCAGGAATGGACTCTGTATAACCTGATTTTTTTCATGTTGCCTGGTTTGTGGGGGCTTAGCTCTGTTGAGTGTAGAGAAGATGTACATATGTCTGTGGGATTCCACATGTGTCTGCTTTTGTCTCTGTTCAATGTTTTTGACAGACAGCTGTACATTTGTTAAGCAGGACACATTTTATAAACTGGTGTTGAATAATGGGCATTACAAATGTGATTTTTCATGTTTATTTACACAAGTAAAAATCATTTTGTATCATTTACAATATGTTAGCTTGTTAGATTTATGGTAGGACTAATATAAACACAAACAAAAGAAGATGTCATGATATTCTAAAGGACAGCATATTTTCTATTTTTTGTTCTTTGTAAAGAATTAAAAAAAAATGTATATATTGTCTGCTGTTGTTCTCTCCATTCCTCCCTTTTTACTCTTTCTAGATGATCCCAGAAGGTTTAGATTTATGTTCTGCTCAAGGTTTACTTATACTAAAAAGCAATGTCTCTTTCCACTATTTCCACCATTTTTTTTTTTCAAAAAAAGGGGTGTGAATTTGTTTTATTAGAGAACCAAAAATACATGATTGAATCTAATGAATGTTGCAGCAAAAGACAGAGTCAAACACCACAGCACCCAGAATTGAGCATGATTGCAAACAAAGAAGATATATGGAGATCCATATATGCATCCAATATATTTACAGTTGGTAAGGGCAACCAACTATTAACACCATGGCATTATATTGGATGCATTTGGAACCTCTTTACATAATGGTCAAGGGAATTGTGTGATATTGATTGTCTTACAATTGTCTCAGTGTGGGTGGTACAATGGTCTCAGTGTATCACTTTAAAGCATCACTTTATCAGTAAAACTCTTAGGATGTGATCCTATCAATGCAAACACCAATGCTCTATCACCTGATGTTATGTCATTCACTATTCCCAAGGTTGGCCTAAAGGTTGCCTTTCAGTGGTGGCACTCCCACATTGAGTAGAGTTGTTTTTTAGATGACATCCCCACACATTTTCTCTCTCTCTTTCTCTCTCTCTCTCTCTTGTTTCAGGCTTTGTCTTATTCTCATCCATCTGACGAATCTCTGGTTTATTTTCGACATTGTGTATTTGATTTAACTTGTATTCAACCTGTTCATTCAAGTGAAATGACATTCAGATGTACTGATTGATAGTTGTTGACAGGTTACATCTTGTTAATAAACTGTTTGTTTATTCGCCATTTATACACATCTTGTGTACCATGCCATTATTGGAGATATTGTTATAACTTTATAGAGCCAGATAAATGGAATTGCTTTGATGTTCGCCATTCGAATGGCGGAACCTGAAACCACATGAAACCTTTGTCCACTCTCCAGTTCCATCCTTGGTCTGAAAAATGGATCCTTACATCTTCTGCCCACTCTATTCATTGCAGTATTTTAGACCCCTTCTCCTCATGTGTTCTTTGTTCAAAATCACGCTCTATTTCAATTATGGGTGAGTGGTGGTTACAACGTTCATTAGATGTGTTTTTGTTTTGTAGCAAAAGAAAACAAATTCATTTTGTCATAAAGTATACTGGAATCTATTAGTCACAAAGATACAAATAATACTAGTTTTGCGGGTGCACCTCTATGACATATAAAGTAAGGTTTTGAATTGAAATAAGTTGTTTTACTTGAAGTAGTTATATCTTACAAAGTATCAGTAATTATTAGTGTAGTTGCCGTCCATCTTGAAAAATGGCAGCCATTTTGGATTTTTGTGTGGCTAATGCCCTTTTTTAAAAGAGTGGACTCTAATAAACGTTTGTGCTTGCACAATTAAGAGAACTATTTTGGGGTATTTTTTCATTTATCTGCTGCACTAATGTGTGTTTGCTTTGAAGTGGATAGACAATGAATTACAATCAGAATCAGTTGGGAAGAATCAGACAGGCAGGGTAGTGAGCAGAGCATCTCCAAGCTTTGCTGCAACTGTGTGAATGTGGGATGAATTTCTGCTTGTTAGAGGTGCCTGCCTTCATCCATACTTTATCGCAGTTGATGCTGGCAAAATGGCCCAAAAAGAGAACCAGGACATTTCTGTCTCTGGAAGACACAACCATGACAGAGGCTTCCCAATGACATTCCCAATGACACATTCTGTCTGTAAACCAGTCCTTATCTGTAAATGTGGTGGGCTCACCTTTCTTCTCACCAACCTGCACTGAGACAACATCTGCCAAGAGACATCAGGAACATCAAGGGCTGTGTTCTTTAATGGCCTAAGAAGCTCCATCCCCATGTTACTTGCAGGACCTCTCTGCCAGGCTGCAATCTGTGTAGCTTGGAAATATGGCAGACACCGCTGACCTTAGGTTACCTGAGCTTAGTCGCTGTAATCCAGTGGTGCCAACTAGAAAATTGCGGCAAAAGTGAATCGATTCATTTGTAAATACTTGTCGTGACCTGTGCATTCAGATCAGGTACAAATGACAATGCAAATTAACACAAAGGGAATGACCATGTGTCAGGGAATGACCTCAGGTAATAAACCCTTCTCACATTTCTCACCCTTTAAAACCACTGGTGGGCTATTGCTCGGCCTCTCTGTCGTGTAGACCTTTGGGACACTCAGGCGTAAAGAGACACGCTCTCTGTCCTGCACCAGGCCAAGGAGCCAAGCAGGCAGACCAAGAAACCTTCATCAGCATGTGCAGCTAAATAGATAAAGAAAGACCTTTGCACAAGGTCACAAAGTACTTTGACTCGAGTACGTAAGTTTACTGGAAAGGCAACCGGCTTCCCTTTCTCAGTCATATAGCCACGGACAGGGTGAGCAGATTCCCCTAGGCTACCTGTTGCACAAGCAACATTTTGTTGAGTTTGAATGGAACGGACTACTTCTAATGCACAGAATTTCCAGCCAGATGCTGAGGAAGTATAACTTCTATAAATGTCTACGCGCGACGAACCACAGTAGGAAAACTCTTAATCGAGAAGTCGAGAACTTTCCTGAAACCAGTCAAAAAGGACTCTTCATTCATCGGATCACCACAGATCGTCCATGGAACAGAGACGATCTAACCTCAACTGGACTGTTCTGAATCGGCAAGGATTCCCCAACCAACAACTAAAGAATTTAAGCATAATCATGTGCTTTCCCCTGCTCTTACGCCTATCTGGCGCTTACCCCTTAAACATTCCATTGACCATTTGGCCATTGAATTGGGGACCCC
The DNA here is from genome assembly GCA_030347295.1 of Setipinna tenuifilis. NCBI lineage: Eukaryota > Metazoa > Chordata > Actinopteri > Clupeiformes > Engraulidae > Setipinna > Setipinna tenuifilis. The sequence goes on from CM059265.1 coordinate 39,894,734, forward strand.
CCAAATTCCCCCTCTCCTCTCCTCTCTCTCTCTCTCTCACACACACACACTATTCTATTGTCTTGCATGCACACACACACCAGCACAACCTGTAGGATTAGTTCACACCTGTAGTTTATTAGTTAATAAACTATACCTTTGGAATAAACTGTGTTTGTCTGTTTTTGCTACAATAATCCGAGAGCCACTGCCAAGAACGATTTTCACATGCCTTCATTAAGAGATATTTGCCATGAATTAAGTGTTTATTATTAAGCATTATAGTTGATTGTTAATACTTTATGAGAGTGATATGAGCCTGATTTTAATGAGACTGATCAATTAAGACCAATTTACCCACATTAATTAACTGATGAACTGCACAGAGTAGCTGCATCTATATTTTATTTTGGCACCCAATTGGTTTTACCGATATTTATTTATGGTGCCCCGGCGCGAGGATTGGCTACATTTATTTGTGGAGCTCCACGCGAGGAGTACCAATTGCACCTACACCACAATAGACACCGCAAATAACATTTTTTATTCAGTACATGAGAAAACAAACTACTAAACACTGTAACAGTCTCACTACCTACATCACTGTGTACCAGTAACTCCATGCTTGTGTGTTGATGGAAGTCGGTGGATGGGGGTTTCCAGGTGCTGCGTCCTGTCTTTGCACCTTTCAGCTGTGCTTCACCTGTGTTTCTGCAGAATATAGTCTAGCACTGTCTGGCTTCACCTTCTGGATCAATTCGGTATAAAACCGTATGTTGAGTCTTACTGCTACTGCTTAACGGTACTAACTGTTGGATGGAGTGCCAGGAATTAGCCTGACATTAGCATAGTGGTAATTTCAGCCAAAAACGACAACGACAATCAGAAATGTAGTTTTATTTGGCACAATTTCACAAAATGGCAAAGGCAAAAAAATGGTGGCGATTTTGTGATTTTTGGTTGTTAAGTTAAATGGCCTCTAGAGGTCACCAGAGGTCAGATGAAGCTTTTAAAATGAAGGATTTGAATTCAGCACTCCAAAACAAGGCCATCTATTAGCTTAACTCATCATTGTAGTGCATTTCATTGCTTGTGAAGCTGAAAAAGCTCAATGTTCAATGTTCGAAAGTTCAATGACCTGTAGAGGTCACCAGAGGTTAGATAGAGCTTGTCATATTGAATTCACCACACCCAAATTGACAAAGTAAGACTGGTTACCAACTTTGTCTCAAAAATGCTTCGGGCGTCCTAAATAAGCACATTTTTCAATTTTTTGTTCAAAAGGAATTTCACTTCGGTAGATGTTAGCTCTCTATATGTTCAACATATAGACATATAGTAGTATACCTTCAATAGACAACGAGAAATATATAGACACATTCTCCACAAGAGAAACAACAATATTCATATAGGCAACTAATATAGGCATAAACATACATGGCATCTAATATAGGCAATAATATTCCTAATATAGGAACTGTCCATATTTGTAGATGTGCAAACAAATAAAAAATAAAACAAACAAAAAAAATGGAAAAAACAATTGCAACTGAAGTGATATAATT